>CM019156.1:27838746-27904635 GCA_009733165.1 Naja naja | reverse complement strand
AGAGAGAGAAAGAGAGAGAGGGAAGGAGAGAGGGAGAGAGAGGGAAAGATGGAGAGGGAGGGAGAGGGAGAGAGGGAGGGGGAGACAGAGAGAGATGGGCTCGATGCCTGCTTTCCTTCCAGAACCTTCTTTTTTAGTCTAAACAGAATCAAAAGCCACCGTAATTTTTTGCCCCAGATTCTGGTGTGTGTAGGGATTGATTGCAGAATCAGGAGGGGCTACAGATGTTCTTCTTTCTTGGCCACCTTTGCTGGCATCCAATCCAGAGGTTCGGTTCGGGGAAGAAACGCAAACGGCCTCAAAGACTACCTTCCTTCTCCTTGCTTTGGTGATGGATTTATGCAAATTCTGCCACTTGTCATGGCTGCCTCTAACCCTCAAGAGAGTCATTGGAAGTTTATTATATTTATTTGATTCCTCCAATTTTAAAACCACTCCTCTCCCTGCACGCTGTGCAAATTGTTAGGATACATGCAGAGTAACCCTTGTGTAGCAAGGATATGCACATGGGAACGTATATGAGAACAGTTATGAATAAATACACAGCCAGAGACATATCAAATTGTGTTAATGTTTACTCGAAGAAATAGCACAGTCCAAATAAACAGTCCAGGTCATACATATTTTAACAGTCCAGCAGTATCCAGTTATAAAGTCTTCTTACCCTTTTCATGTCTTTTACAGCAGACAAATATCAAACCATAATACAACAGATAATCTTCGATATCAACAGAATATCAAAGTAAACAGAGTTAGTCAGTATCAGTCTGTATTCAGTCAGAGAGAAAATCAATATCAGCATCAAGAGAGATCTTCAGTGGGAGAGAGAGTTAAACCATGATCTATAGCTCCCTCTTATGGCAACATGCAGCATACTCAACCAACCAGAACACAGCATAATACATTACAGTATTTTTCCTTAAAGTTACAAACATATATATTTGTGCTTTATATATTGTCAACCCAACTACGTTATGTACATATACATAACACAAATAAAACATTAAAAGCTAGAAAGAGTACGCATAATGTAAAAAGTCCAAGATCCCGTCCTGATTTTTCTCAACCAGAGGTGCCCTCCGCTTTGCACCTGGCTCTCCTTCAGAAGATCTGCACCTGAGGCTCTTTCAAAGATTTAAACAGGGCAAATCACAACCACCACCACCCCCCCAAAAAACCCAACAACAACTCCAAATCTCTTTCACGACTTTGTTCCTTTTAGATGTGCGTTTACTTCGACTTCTGCAGCCGGAACAGTGTGCCCTGATTCTGAGCAGCTAATGTTTCTTGGATTGCTGCCTATTTAAGGAAAGGTTTGGCCAAGTTTCTAGCCCTTTTTGGCTACGTCCAAATAACAGATTGGGCTGAGTCCAGTGGTGGGATTCAATTTTTTTTACTATCAGTTCTGTGGGCGTGGCTTGATGGACGTGGCTTGGTGGGTGTGGCAGTGGAAGGATACTGCAAAATCCCCCTTCCCTCCCCGCCCCACTAACCTGCTTTCCAGCTCCGCTCTCCTGTGCAGGGCAACCAAAGAAGACCCAGCCAGTCAGCTGGGACTCAATGGGAGGCAGAGAAGAGATGGGGTTGGTGGGGCCAATCAGAGGTGGGATTTGCCAGTTCTCAGAACTACTCACAATTTCTGCTACGGGTTCTCTAGAACCGGTCAGAACCAGCTGAATACCACCTGTGGCCGAGTCACTAAATTAGCCACTTGCAGGAGGCACCTGATATGCGAATTAGCCATAAATTAACTGGGTTCCCACAATGCATTGAGCAACGAAAAGCTAACCCTGACCTGAGACAGCATGTGGTATGAATGCCATCAGTTGGGTTTTCCCTGACCAGGCTAAACATGTTGTATGAATGTATTTGTCGGCCTATATCTGAGTAGAAAAAAAACCCCAAATGAACAAAATAATGATTAAGGGAGGATAGATTTATCATGCATCTTTTCTCTTTCGTATCTTGTTGTGCTGGAACCCTGGAATATTTACTTTTATTGTGAATAAAACATGCTTTTGACCATCTTTGCTAGCTAAGTCTACAGGATATTAAATTGCCAACTGAAATGAAATCTCCTCCTTTTGTATCTCTATACCTCTTGCTTGCTTTTTATTCTGAGAAAGTCTGGCCACATCTGGATGATAAATTTAGCTTATCTCCCACCCTCTGTGACTCCCCCCTCTCTCCACACCTGCCCTGGCTTTTCTGAATGTCTGAATTACCATATAGTTGTCACATTGACCCCATTTCTTCCTCCTGGGAAGTCTTGGCATTCAGGACCATTTAAGTGGTTGACAAACTTCCCTGAACCTTGGTGGATTTGCAAGAGGAATGGAGGGTTTTTTGGGGGGTTGATGGAAAAGCACAGATTTTATTTTTTGCAGACTTCTGCCTCTGCTTTGCTGAATCTACATTCTCTCCATCCTACAAGCTAAAAAGCTGGCATCTCAGAAAATATCTAGCTCAGATCACTGCAGTGGGGTGCGGGGTTGCCTCTTTAGAAAAGAGTAGACATCTCTTTGCTTGCCCCAGAAACAGAAAAAGAATTTTCATTTGATAGTACTGCAGCGATGGTGCAAAGATCTACGTTTCTGGAAATGCACACAACTTCTCTACTTTGTTCCCGTCTTCCCTCTGCAACTTATTGTGATTCTATTTTAGCAGTGTGGCTTGGTATAGAGGTAGCCCCTTGCTTACATTTAACGATTCATTTAATGACAGCACTGAGAAAAGTGACTTATGGACTGGTCCTCATACTTCTTTGATGGCTATACAATTTGGGATGAACAGCCTTGAATGGTGTGTGAGTAGGAATGCATTTCCAGAGGGAAAAAAATTGCAGACTACAGGAACCAGGAGCACCACTCAGGTGACCCCGAGGACACAGATAAACCTCCAAGGGGCCTCAAAGGATGCAAATGACCAGCTCTGTCTGCAAGGAATATAAATCCTTCCATTCCCCACCATCCAGTCAGAGCTGAAGAAACTCCTTGGATGAGAAGCAGAACATCTTCAAAAGAAAAAAAATAAGAAAGTCCAGTTGCCTCTTGAAAAAAAAGCACCTTCAGGATGTGTTCCTAATGTAACAACTGCAGTGGTTTCACTTAACAAATGTGGCGGGAGAAGTCGCAAAACGGGGCCAAACTCACTTCACCAATTTCTCGCTTAGCCACATGCATTTTGGGCTCATCTGGGGATTGGGGATTACCTGTAGTAGCTTCAGTTCAGGGTTTGAAGCGTGGTGAGACGCCCCGCTAAGAATGACCACAGTTTAGCCATAAACTGTCCCATTGCTGATCTAAGTTCTCGATGACATGTTTACAGGAAGCAGGCTAAATTACAGTCAAAGGAGTCTAGAGCCACTGACACCAAAGGAAGCCGTGCAGCCCAATTTATCAAGACAGACAGGAATGAAGCCAGGGATTATCAGAGACGGTGCAGGCAGCTCCAGGTCAGGAAAGGAATTTGCAGGAATCCACCTTGCCAAGTCCACCGGAGGCTGGCTTCCCCCACTCCTTGGAAGGAGTGAATGGCTGGAAGGCAAGGGCTTTTATAGTCACCTAGGAGGTATGGGCTCCCCCCTCACCCTCACCCTCCCACTGTCAAATTGCCAGTAATCAAAAAGATCTCTGGTGGAAGCAGAGATTTATAACTCTTATCGGTGTTTTCTCCCGAAAGCTCAAGGGAGGTTTTCACAGCTGTTGTCCTTTTCCAAACCACTCTTTGGCTTTCTTTGCAGAAGTTATAAACCTGCAGAAGGATGGACCTCTCTTCTTCCTCCTCCATCTATCTCTATCTTCTTCTCCTTCTTTTCTTTCTATTTTCCTCCTCCTCCTCTTCACAAACCCCATCCCTTTCTAGCACTGATTATGTGACTTAGTTGGGTCATAAAATGTCTGCAAGAAAACAGCCACCAAGCTCAGAGAACATCAAGGACCCCACTGTCATCCCCTCTTCCTCCTCCTCCTCCTCCTCTTCCTCCACCACTACTAAAGATCCTGCTAATATAATGACTTGCTATTCTTAAAATCTTCAACAGTCATACCGTCTCTGTTAAGTTTGCATGAAGAGTCAGACGCGAGGAGTTCCAGCAAAGAGTTTATTAAGTGACTACAGCTCGAATGGACCCGTCCTGGCTTGGCTACGGCTGCTTCTTATAGCCTGCAGCCGTAGCTGCCAGCCAATGGGAGTGCAGGGTTTCTTCCCACACTATTTAAACCAATACCATTTGACATTTTACAAGAACAGTTCAAATAAACCAATAACATTCAAACCTACATACATAACAGTCTCCTCCTCCTTTTATGGCACCTGAGGCTATGCAATGACTTGTCTGTTCCTTGCAGCAGCATCACAACTTAGGCATGTGGCAAAGTGTATGTGGAGGGCGTTGCCCGATCTTGTCCCATTTTCTTGCCTGTGGATTCACCAGAGCTGAATTCCCACACATCTAGGTCTAAGAAGGTGGGGTGTGTTTTTTTTTACACATTAAGGTGGGCGACCTCTGGACAGCCACAGGTGGCCACACTTTTCCAGGATGCGCGCATAGCCAGCAGTTGACAGTGCAAGCGCTCACGGTACCGCAGGGGCTGCTACACCCATCCAGCTGTTCTCTGCAAAGCACAACAGACCTTAGCAGTTTCCAGGTAATTTTCCTGAGTCTGGTACCTGGTGCTGTTAAGAAGGAGGGTGTGTGTGTGTGTGTGTGTGTGTGATCAGAATCCCTTTCGCACTGTGTTCAATTATGAAACGTTGGGAAGGAAAGCCAAGAGAAAAAATATCCAGCCTTCAAAAAGGTCAGAACATTTCAGCCTGGGTTTTGTTATACTGGGAAAGGCCAGGTTCTCGCCTTTCGATACGCTCCCTGGGGAGGGAAGGTGGAAAAGGCAGGCCGGGTGGAGGGGGATCTCTGCCTTCGGCCGAGATGTTTAATCATCTTGGGGTCTTTGTTCCCCAAAACACGCACAGGTGCTCTCTTGCCTTCCCCTTTCCTTGCCAGTAGCAACAACAAGAGACTCTTTGGCTCACAACTCAAAGGAAGTGGCACCTCAGCAGCTGTGTTTGGCTTGAGGGGGGGTGGGGACCATCAATTAATTTAGCTGTCCGTGAAGAGCTCCTGATTTGCCTCCCTCCTGCCTTTCATTTTGGCTGCCCTCCCCTTCGTGGCTGCTTCCTTCCCAGTGGGCCTACATCTTTTTTTTGATTAAGTGTCATTTGGCTGTTGTTCTACTGCTTGTCTGAGTTTCAGAGACTTTTCCATCCAGGGAGAGAAAAGCAGAGAGCGAGTAGGGAAGGGTTTCAGGGATGGGCTTCCAAAATTTCAGCAACCGGTTCTCTGCCTGGTTGCCATGGTGGGTGTGGCCTAGTCGGCCTCCTGCACCATGGCAGGGGGCCCGTTTTCACCCTCGGGCTCCAGAGGCTTTTCTTGAGCCTCCAGGAGGACAAAAATGGCCTTCCTGGGCTCTGGAGGCCCTCCAGTGGCCAGAAATGGGCCCATTTCCAGATTTCCGGAACTTCAAGAGACCCATTTTTCACCCCGAGCCTCCGCGTGGGCCTGTGTTTACCTGGCATCCAAAATGGGCCACGTGGAGACTCCTGGGAGGGGCAGGGTAGGCGGGGCCAGCTGGGGTGGGATTTACCGGTTCACTGAACCGGTAATTAAAAATGATAAAATTAATAACCAGTTCACTCAAACCATGGTGAACCGGTAGCAGCCGACCCCTGGAGGGTTTCAGAGAGACAGAGACCCCTCTTCACTGGAATGGATGTTGATCAACTGTCCAGGGATGGTCTATCTGGGAATGAGCAATAGTGGATTGCTCTCTTAATCTGCAGGGCACGTGGGAAGGCAGTATATAAACATTTAGTTAGTTGGGATGCTACCTCTCCATGACTGGTTTTCTTTATTATCTCTTGCGAGAGGCTTCCCAGTATCCCCAGATTCAATCATTTCCCTGGCTATTTTTGTCCCTGCTCAGCCAACAATCTCAGTAGCTTTGAAATTGAATGTATGTCCTTGTTCATTGCTATGTGAGGTTACCAGTGAGTTTGAGTCATCTCATCCAATCTCTAGCTTGCGTTCTTGCTAACTGGTGGTCAGCTTCCTCCCCTTCTGTCCTTTCTCCCCTAGTCCCAAAACCAAAGGTCACCCGGTCGTAGGAGATTCAGGAAACTCATATTTCAGTGTATGAGATGCCCTAATATTAGATGTGAGGATTCTGACAGATGGAGAGATGATTCCCCAATGCCTAAGAAATGTTTATTTGCATCTCAATATGTTTGGAGCCTTGTTCTTTCACAGGGAGGGTTACATGCTCTGTGTTTCTTTAGTGTCCTTGATCAAGGACCCGGAGTCCAGAATGTTGAACTACCCAATAAATGCTGCTCAGGTTCTTTGAGGATCATCACTCCATCTGCTTTTGATTATTTGTCCATCTGTCTTTGATTATTCCTGCCTAGCTTCTCACACTAGGCTGGAATAACTGCCAACTTGTCTAGCATTACAAGGGGAGAGGCTGAATTTATGATAAATAAAGCTATCAGTAACGTTCCACGCTTGTGAAGGCAAGATGCTCTCTGTTGGGTTATAGGGGGAAGCCAAGTAAGAAAGGGGTGTTGCATTTTCTGTCTGCGTGCTAACAGAAGCATCTGGCTAACCATAGTGAGAAAAGAACACTGGAGGAGGGTATGATGACATTGTTGCCTGTGGGTTCCTTGGTGCTTTCTGATCATGCTTGTTTTGTTACCCAACTAGGTAACATCATCAGAATTAGAAGGGTGCGGGGTTTATTCTCTGTTTATATACAGTAGTTTTTTCATGCCACTTTTGGTAGGAGTATTGTTTTCTCTTTGGTAGCTCCTTAATTAGGTTGTTGCTTACTGCTTGATTGTCTGAGTTGGTGGTTCCTAGATTAGGGTATTGTTAATTGCTTGTTTGTCTAGTGTTCATCCCCAGTTATCCCTGATTGCTGGGGAGGATCTTTTTGTTTCCTTTTTAATTTACCAACACATGGACATGCTCCACCATAATTTCATCTGGGAAATGGTCAGCATTCTAGACCAAGCTAACTCCAAAAACAAAGAGAATGCTGGAAGCTTGGTATTCAGACAAAGCTTGGTATTCATCAACAGGCACATGGAGATAAATAGGTTTTACACACCATTCCAAGAGACAATTAAAAAATGCTAAAAAGGAAACAGGCTGACTATGCCAAATATTTTCAAAGCATTTATATATTTTTATTTCTTATTATTCTTATTTTTGAGACTTGTATGCCACCCCATCTCCGAAGACTCGGGGTGGCTCACAACTAAAACAGTAACAATAAATAATTAAAAAGAAATTAAATAGATTACAAGCCCAAAAACAAATTTATAAACATTAGAAATATAATATATATTTTTTCCATGTATCTGGACTGATTTTTCCCTAGGCATGAATGGAAGAACATTCAATGTTCGTATTCAGGTGGTTGTAAGACTTCCCCATAGCAGAACAGACTTCTGTATTATCATATTCATACCTTGCATTCCACCTGATTGGCCAATGTGTGGCTGTGTCCTTTAAATCTTATTTGACAAATCTCATAATGAGCAATGACAATCCAGACCAGTTGTTTCACATGCCCATCTAAGGACACCTGTGCCCACATTCTTGACCCACTGAAGCTGCATGTGAATGTTTCTTTGCATGGTGCCAAAAACCCCAAGTGAAAAGTATAATTAGCCATCATTTGGCAACTGCTAATTAATCCCAGCTGATGAGATAATTTATAAAAATTAGCAGCAATTTCCTTCATTGTAAAGACAACACTGCTTGATGATGAAGTCGCATGTTACGCCGAGCAACTTGCTCCTATTGGCGCCGTGGAAAGAAAGAAGCTGTCCTGTCTTTATAAAAATTGCATGAGGTAGTTAACCAAATGCAGACATCCACAGATCTCCCCTGGGAAAATTTATCCGAGGTTATTTAATAGGAAAATTAATAATGGGGAAGAAGAGAGCTGAAAGACAGCTGGTGGGAAGCAGAGGCAGCTGTCTGCAGTAGAGCCCGTTCAACGTATTCGAACTCATGGGTGAAGGCAATAAATCAGAACCCAGGAGAATGAAGAGTGGGAGATTTTGATGCTCGGAGTAGGAAGTTTTATTCCTTCCTTACCAGTTGATCTAATCATCAGCTGGAATAAGTGGAGGTCATCTGGATCCTGAAAATATGAAACTCCCCACAAATTTCCTCAATGTTGGACACTAATCTGCTTAATAGCTACCCTGTTTCCCTGAAAATACGACCTATCCTGAAAGCAAGTCCTAGCTTGATTTTTACACATGCGCCCAATATAAGCCCTATCCCCAAAATAAGCCCTAATTAAGATCCTGCCACTCCAGAGTGCACGGATAAAGATTAAGCTAGGGTGGGGATGAGGTTGGTGGAGCTGCCCTACTACTTACCTTTGGACAGTTGTAGCCAGGCCCTGCACACCCTGACACCTGCTTTGCTGGCCCATTTTTCTACAGCTGGCAAGGCTGGCCAGACTTTCTTGAAGACCTCTGGAGCTGATAAGAAAGCTCCAGATTGATCCAGAGCTCTGTTATCCATTGCAGAGGTCTTCAGGAAAGCCTTGCCAGCCGTAGAAGTTCCTGAAGGTCTCTGACGGTGAAAACAAGGCTGGGGGTGATGCATGCAAGTGAGGTTAGTCAGTAGATGAGATCCCCAAAAATAAGACCTGGTGCCTTTTTTACAAGTGAGGTTAGTCAGTGGATGACATCCCCCGAAGATAAGACCTGGTGCCTTTTTTGTGGCAAAAAAAATATAAGACAGAGTCTTATTTTTGGGAAAACATGGTAGCTTCTTCCCCCACTATGTAACCTACAGCACTGGGAATATTAGTGGTTTTATTTGTTTAACAATCCCTTATTTATAAATATAGGACCTGGGTATATATTTCTGGCATATTGCTGGTTTTGCTGCAGTATCCCTGGATTTTCAAACCCATGCAACTAATTGCAGCTGTTCTGCTTTGATGTTACACTTAAGTCAAATCTTATGCTTGTAATATTGATATCCCCAACTTCAGTTAATATGGAGAGAATTTTTCACTTTGGTCTCTTTATCTGCAGTCCTTTAAGCTCTCTAAATAATAAGAGTGTCCATAATTTTTAATTGTATCACATAAATGTTACTGCAAAGAAATATGTATGGAAGTGACACAATTGAGTGCAGGGTTGAGAAGATCATTGGGAGTTTGAGGTTGGGACATCCATCACATGTGAATGCCCGCATCTTCAGGTTACTTCTCCCACCAAGCTGCATCATTGGGGGAACGTTAAGCCACAGCACCTTCTCCTTTAAAAGATTTCATTGGTCATTTTTCAACATTTGGTAAGCACCCAATTTTTTCTCTCAACTGCTGATCTAAAAGCCAACCACAAAGGTTGAAACAGCCTGCAGAAAGATGTGGCATTAATTAAAAGTTGGCTGCTAGGAAACCTAGCATGTCTCTCTCTCTCTGTCTCCCCCCGTCTCTGTCTCTCTTTCCCTCTCCTTCTCTTTATCTATCTATCTATCTATCTATCTATCTATCTATCTATCTATCTATCTATCTATCATCTAACTATCTATCAATGGGTGGAAACTAATCAAGGAGAGAAGCAACCTAGAACTAAGGAGAAATTTGCTGACAGTGAGAAAATTAATCAGTGGAACAACTTGCCTCCAGAAGTTGTGAATGCTCCAACACTGGACGTTTTTAAGAAAAGATTGGACAACCATTTGTCTGAAGTGGTATAGACTTTACTGCCTGAGCAGGCCATTGGACTAGAAGACCTCCAAGGCTCCTTCCAGCTCTGTTATTCTATTCTATTCTATTATGTTCTGTTCTATTCTCATTTATCATGTCTGTCTGTCTGTCTGTCTGTCTGTCTGTCTGTCTCTCTCTCTCTCTAATCTATCTGTCCATCCATCCATCCATCTCTCCAGGGAACAGAAGATCTTTTGCATCCTTTTCAGGCATACCAGCCAGCTCCATTAACCCCTTTCTGCCTAACACTTCCACCATTCCAATTCCCACTCATCCATTTTTGCTTTCTTATGAGTGAAACGAGGGTTTTGTGACTGTCAGAGATGCGAGAAATGACCCTAATGTTTGATACCCATCAGAGGAAAGCCTTGTTCAGTGGGAACGGAAGCTCTTGCCTGTGGGATCCAAGGGCTGCCTCTTGACATGTGGCCTCTGCAATCCCAGCATGACCTAAAGTTGACCCCAATTCAGGGTTTATTGTAAAGGTGGCTTCTTTTAATACCATCTTCTGAGCAAAAGAACAGAAGTATAGTAATTTGTAGCTCAGGGTTGAACTGTGGGATCCTTGGTGCTCTCCAAACCTGGTTGTTTTCTTCAAGATGTTTCATTACCCAACTCCCAGAGGTAGGATTCAGCAGGTTCTGACCAGTTTTGGAGATCTGGTAGCGGAAATTTTGAGTAGTTCAGAGAACCAGCAAATACCACCTCCGACTGGAGATTTTACAATATCCTTCCCCTGCCATGCCCACCAAGCAGAACCGGTAGTAAAAAAAATTTTGAATCCCACCACTGCCAACACCTATAGAGAACTTCATCAGTGCATTGCTTTAGAAGACTATTTCAAAGGTTGAGTAAGGAAACAACCAAGTTCAGAGAGCACCACAGTAATTCTTTATTCCAAAATGACCGCTGTTCTCTAAGAGAATTCTGCAATCAAGTCCAGGCAGTGTCTAAACCATGGTGTCAACTTGTAAAACATTCCTATGCCTGTTCTAAGTTGCCATGAGAAAGCGGGGGATGAAGGAGCATACGGCAAATGAATTCAGAAGCACCTTCCAACCTTATCTCAGAAAGATTATAGCTAAACTGCCCACGAAATTCCTTAACTGGAGAACATGATTGATGACACCCAGCCTGTGCTTAATTGGAGAATCTGATTTATGACACACCCAGAGGGGAGGGGGAAAACAGGGTCACAGGTGTCTGTAAATTACGTATGCCAGAGTTGGCTTCGTACAGATCATGCCAGTATGTCACTCCTAATAAATCTTTTGAAGTTTTTTGAAGTTTGGGTCGAGGCTAGTGATTTAATTAGGGTGATCGCTGGAATCCTGACACATGGAAAGTAGATCTGTTCTATATATTTATTTTTGGCTAAGTTTTTTCTTTCTCCACACATAATTTGCCTACTTGTTTCTCTTTTTGCTCATTGTCTCTTTGCTTTGGGAAGCAATGGGACTTTTTCACATCGTGTTTTCCACCAGCGTCTGAAAATCCATCTGGCATTATGATCGTTTATATTTTTGTGCCAATTTTTTGGATGGCACCTTCTACCTCTTCTGGAGGGTGGGAGGTTCTGCGTTCCATTTCCGACTGTAAAGATGGCAAAACTTGAGCTGAAATCATTTCCTGAATCTTTTGAGAGATGCAAGTCTAACCAAACAGGCTGGACTGAAAAAAAAAACCAGGGACCTGATTTATGTGTCAGTTTGAGTCTCTCCACAGGCACCAGCTGAACCAGGAAATTAGAGACCCAGAATCAGAGATCTGTTCCATGAACCATGTTGATTTGGAGCAGTCCAATACCATTTTCTCCAAACTAGACTATTCCAAATATCCCACATGGGTGGACTTCACCTCCCAGCATTCTCAGCAATGACCAGGCCAGCTGAAGGTTCATGGGACTTGAAGTCCACCTATCTGGAGCATGTCTTGGATGAAGTAATCTACTCCATATCTGGAGCACATCCATCAGGTAAGACAGATGTGGAAAGGAACAACAGAATAACAGGGTTGAAAGGGGCCTTGGGGGTCTTCTAACCCAACTCTCTGCCTCAAGCAGGAGACCTTCTACCATATCAGACAAAAGGCTGAAAACAATTTCAGGAAGCAGGCAGCGAACATAAAAGCAGACATGGTAAATAAATAAGTACACAACTACACAAATAAAACAGACGGGTGCTGTGACAGTCTATTCTTAGCCCAGCTGAGATCCAAAGAACAGTGGTGGCCATCCTTTGATTCAAAAAGACATTTCTACTTAGCAGGGCTCCAGTTTTCTTCGGCACAGATCATATATTTCCCTAAGCAATGTACGTATAAAATGTTCTCTATTTTTATTTATTTATTTATTTATTTTGCTTTGCTGGTGGTATTATAAAAATAAAAGGCAGAGCTCTTCAAAAACATCACCAAACCAACTGTGATGTTGTTGTTGTTTAAAAAAAAAAAGAATACCAACCCATGTATACATGCAACCCTCCTAATTAGCATTCAGGAACAAGTGTGAAATCTTGAGGAGCACTACAAACCTGTGAAATAGTATTTAATATTTCTGTCTGGTTCGGAGAAAACATTGATGCAGACAAGCATGATGCTCAATTTTGACTAAATTCATCCTTTTGGTCGACCTTTTTAAAGCTCCTTGTTGTGCCATTTTTTTTCTTGCCAAAGCAGTTTCCTCCATTTCTAAATGTCACGGAGCCAACGAAATATAATGTGTTTTATAATATCAGAAAAGTAGGTTCTAACATAAGAGCACAGCAATAGCAATATAACTTAGACTTATATACCACTTTACAGTGCTTTACAGCCCTCTCTAAGTGGTTTTACAAAGTCAGCCTCTTGCCCCCAACAATCTGGGTCAGAGGTGGTATTTAGCAGGTTCTGACCGGTTCTGCGGAACCAGTAGCGGAATTTTTGAGTAGTTCAGAGAACCGGCAAATACCGCCTCCAACTGGCCCTGCCCCCATCTCTTCTCTGCCTCCCATTGAGTCCCAGCTGATCGGTGGTCTTCTTTGGTTGCCCTGCGCAGGAGAACAGAGATGGAAAGCAGGTTAGTGGGGTGGGGAGGGAATGGGGATTTTGCAGTAACCTTCCCCCAGGAGTGGAGAGGGAATGGAGATTTTACTGTATCCTTCCCCTGCCATGCCCACCAAGCCAAGCCACGCCACGCCCACAGAACCGATAGTAAAAAATTGGAATCCCATCACTGATCTGGGTCCTCATTTTACCGACCTCAAAAGGATGGAAGGCTGAGTCAACCTTGAGCCTGGTGAGATTCGATCAGCCAAATTGCAGATGTTGCAAATTGCAAATGTTGAAGCTTTGGAAAAAGTTCAGAGAAGAGCAACTAAGATGATCAAAGACAAAGAGACAAAGGCTACCAAGCCTGAGAACCCAGTACACAAGCCTGAAGATGGCAGATGGGATTCTGCTGAAACGTTGCTATAAAAGCACAACTATTACGTGGGAAAATACCCGCATGCCCAAGATGGCGGTTCGGCGGTGAGAGGGCTCTCTTGGCGTTCGGAGGTTTTGTTGATTATTTGAGTGAAGAGGCTTGCCTGTTATTCCTGGTTTCCTGGAGTCGTCCCTGGAGAGTCGTGGGATGCCGCTAGAGCCGTTCCGGCAGAAAATGGGCCGGCAGTTCAGTGTTGATGGGCTTTCCCCCCCCCCCACGGCCATTGTATCAGCTGCAGGCTTGCTGGCCGGATTGGGGGTGCAGCAGCAATGCCGTTTGCCCCACACCGCTTGCCTCGCGAAGCCCTGGTGCCAGGAAGTTTCGGCGCCTGTGGCGATGGCGCTGGCTGCCGAGGACCCGATGTCGTCGCTGGTGGTGGTCATCAGCTGTTTGCTGCTGGCGATGGGTGCGGCGATATTAGGATCTGATGGTGGCAGTGGCTACGACGGCCTTGGCAATTTGCGACTCTGCTGCGGCACCGGGGCCTTGGCTCCATGGAAGGCAGCAGCAACAGTGGCGGTCTGTGGTTTTTGGCATCATGGTAACCACAAAGGTAACCGCGTGGAGTCTGTTGATGGCGAGACTGCTGGCCCAATGCCCCCCTTCCCTTTCTCTGGTTTATGGATAGGGGCAGTGTTTCTACAGTGGTTTGAGCCTTTTGACCCACCCTCAAGGAGCCTCCCCTTCCTCTTCCCCAGAAGTGAGAGTTCTGGGAGGAAAAGATGGGTGGTGATGGGAGTTTCCCGATTCTCCCATGTTACCCCCCTCCTGTGCTGCCTGCATTGGTTGCCGGTTGCGCTCCTGGTGAGATTCAAGGTTTTAGTTTTAACATACAAAGTCCTTCATGACATGGGTCCTCAATATTTAAGGGAGCGACTCCTGCCGACATTGAATGCCAACCGCCCTATGCGAGCACACAGGCAAGGACTCCTTGGGGTCCCGTCGGCTGGCCAGTGCCGCGGCGGTCCCCTGACACGAGCCTATTCTGTCACGCCCCTGACCTCTGGAACCAACTTCCCTGGGGCTCGCCTGGCCCCTGACCTCCGCACCTTCTGCCATGATTTGAAGACCTGGTTGTTTGACCAATCTGGGCTGTGACCCTTCCTGGATGGGGTGGTTTTATCTTTTTTAGTATTTAAATTGTCTTTTTGGGCTTGTCTTGGTTTAATCTTTTCTTAATTATTTATTATTGTTGTTTTTAGCTGTGAGCCGCCCCGAGTCTTCGGAGATGGGGCGGCATACAAGTCCAAAAAATAAATAAAATAAATAAATAAATAAATAAAATAAAGGCCTGGAGACTAAAACATATGAAGAACGGCTGCAGGATTTGGGTTTGGCTAGTCTAGAGAAATGAAGAATTAGGGGTGACACAATAGCAGTATTCCAGTATTTGAGGGGCTGCCCCAAAGAAGAGGGGGTGAAATTATTCTGCAAAGCACCAGAGGGCAGGAAAAGAAACAATGGTTGGAAACTAATCAAAGTGAGAAGCAACATGGAATTAAGGAGAAACTTTCTAACAGTGAGGACAATTAACCATTGGAACAGAAGTTCCCTTCAGAAATCATGGGTGTTCCATCACTGGATGTTTTTAAGAAGAGACTGGACAGTCACTTATCTGAAATAGTATAGGTCTTCCTGCTTGATCAGGGACTGGACTAGAAGACCTCCAAGGTCCCTTCCAGCTCCTAGTCTAGTCTAGTCTAGTTAGTCTATCTTCTCTTCTCTTCTCTTCTCTTCTCTTCTCTTCTTCTTCTTCTCTTCTCTCTCTTCTTCCTTCCCTTCCTTCCTTCCTTCCCTTCCCTTCCCTTCCCTTCCTTCCTTCTCTTCTCTTCTCTCTGGTGTCTCAAGCACTCCAGTTGCCTTTGAAAATACATCAACAGAAGCTCACTGGATTTCTACCACCTCCTTGTCTTAGGAGGAAGGATTTACCTTCCCTATTTGTCTACAGAAGGAGAAGTTGTCCATACTCTCCAAGGTGATGCCTTTGGTGGCTTCTTTCTTCATCTAATCCCCCATTTAAGTTGCCTGTTGAGAATCTGCTTGCAGATAACAATGCCACTAACACAATCAAATTGGCTATTAAACAAAGGTGGAGTCTCTGGAGATGCCTGGGTCCAATTAACCTCAACAGCAGGTCTAAACTCTCCCTTTGTAGTGAGGCACAGTGGAGTGAGGACTTTCACATAGTAAATTTGAAAGAAATAACCAAAGCCCTAGCAAGATACAAAAGATTTCAGAGTAGCAACCATCGTCTAAGCAATTTTGGGTTCATTTCTCTCTTTTTCCCCCCCTCTACACTAGGACAATGACAGGATTAATCACCTCCTAAGTAAGATACAAGCAGATCTAGTTTAGCAAGACTGTTGGTATCTTCAAGTTGAAAGTCATCCACCAGCATCTTGAGGTCACAATGAAAATGTTGTGAGCTAGTTCAGTGCCTCTTGCTCGAATGAGTGGAGGGAAGGGAAGAACAAAGTCCATCCAAATAGGAATTTATTAGAGCTGTTATATTGGCACATCTGGGAAAACCCGAATGTGAGAGTTCCGAGTTTTTCCTTCCCAATAGAAAGTCAAAGATCCAACCCCTGCACCCATCAGTCCATCACATGGACCAATCAAACATCGTCCCAAATGGAGCCATTCCCCCAGGCACTCGTCTCCAGGTGCAGAGCGACATGTCCTTGACTCTCTGAGAAAAGATGTTGTTGAGTCTAATCTTCTACTCACTAGGAAATCCTCCCCGCCCAAATTCCCAGGCACTAAATGTGGCCGCCTCAAAGCTTCCAAGTAAAATACGGCTTTCAAAGGTTGACACACAGTTTTGTCCTTTTCTGTTTTATAAACCAGAGAAGGGGTACACAAATTCTGCTGGGATGAAACTTAGTAATCTTCCTAGCAGTCCCTTGATTGAGATGTCTTTAATCCATTTGGCCAGCACTCCAGTTCCTTTGACATTTGACTGTGTTGGGTTTAAAACATCTAGAGAACATCAGGTTGATTGCTTTGTTCTGAATATCAAAGGATCTAAAACAGGGGTACACCACTTTTCAAGGCTGGGGACATACTTCCACATCATCTTTGGGAAACATCAGGCCTACAATAATGAGTAGACGATCCAAGAAAAAATTGGGCTGGGCCACAACAAAAAAATAAAAATAAAAATACAATGGATGTAATTTAATATAATTTCCATTACCATGTAACTGGAAACAATTAAAATGATTTTATATTCCACTGAAATCTCTCCCCTTGTCACATTAAAAATTTTGACTCAGTAGCAATTTTTACAAGATCTTCTCGAACTGAACAAAAGACCTTGGAGGCCCACTTAACTCCTGAACCTCAGGCTACGTATCCCTTCAGTAAAACTCTAAATGTGTTGCTTAATTCTTTTGAAAATAAGTAATGGCTTAAAATGATTTCATTCTTCCTCTGTGTCCCAACGTAAATAAATAAAATAGAAATATTTCCCCCTGTTCTCCCATTAACTTGACAAGAAGTGAATGTTTGCTTTCTGGTCCTCTCCCATGCAGCTTTTCTTATGAATATTATTATATTATCTGTCTATTCTCTATCTCTGCAAATCCTTCCCAGATATTCTGTCTCTGAATATTGTATGATCTGTAATGTCAAGGACCATATGATATTCAGTGTCAATATTTGATATTCCGCTTCTCTGTTTGATTTCAGCAGGCAGTACTGCGGGAAATGAGATCGCTTATATATTAATAGTATTTAATGTTGACCACTTATGAGATTTTATATTTTTTACACCTACTAGGATAATGATTAAATGCCAGCAGGGCTCAGGTTTGGAACTCAAAGAGTTGCATTCTGGGATATAGAAGTTTCATACTCCCAATCTATATAATAGTCACTTCTTCTCTGGTAGATTTCCCATGAAGAGGCCAAATTTGATGGCCTTCCTCAAATCCGTAAACAAGCTTACCAATGAGGATGGGCAGTTTTGAAATAGGATGGGGCTCTTGTGACTTTTAATTATAGCCTGCAGAAAGAAAGCAGCTATTAAAGGTACAAGAAGCAGCGCGGATCTGGATGGGGAGGAACAGGCTCCAGCTCAACCCTGCCAAGACCGAGTGGCTATGCGTACCGGCATCTCGGGTGGTCCAGGATGTTCCACCTTTGGTTATGGGGGGAGAGGTGTTGCCCCCCACTAGATAGGGCTCGCAACTTGGGTGTCCTCCTGGATTCATGGCTCAGTTTGGAGGAGCAGGTGGGAGCCGTGGCCAGGGGGGCATTCACCCAGGTGCACCTGGTGCACCAGTTGCGCCCCTACCTGGATCGAGATGCGCTACGCATGGTCACTCATGTGCTCATTACGTCCCGGATTGACTACTGCAATGCCCTCTACATGGGGCTGCCCTTGAGGCTTCAGCTGGTGCAGAATGCGTCCGTGGGTTGTGATGGGGGTATCCCGATACTCCCATATTACACCCCTCTTGTGAGAGTTGTATTGGTTGCCGGCTGCCCTCTGTATGAGATTCAAGGTGCTGGTGCTTACCTATAAAGCCATCCATGGCTTAGGGCTGGAGTACTTGCGGGAACGTCTCCTGCCAGCATCGAACACCAATCGCCCGGTGCGTGCCCACAGACAGGGCCTCCTTGGGGTACCATCGGCCAGACAGTGTCGGCTGGCGGTCCCTAGGGGGAGGGTCTTCTCTGTGGGGGTGCCCACTTTGTGGAACCAGCTTCCCCTGGAGCTACGATTGGCCCCTGACCTCCACTCCTTTCGCCGCGGCCTAAAGACTTGGCTATTTGAACAAGCTGGCCTGGACTAAGGGAGGGGTTTGTTTTGAATGTTTGTGGTAGGGCTTTAAATATTTATTTGGTCCTAATTGATTTAATATTTTTTAATTTCTTTTAATTTTTGTATTCATTGTTTTTTATGTGAGCCACCCTGAGTCCTTCGGGAGATAGGGCAGCATATAAGACCAATTAATTAATTAATTAATTGGTTAGTTAATTAATTAACTAACTCCTCCTTTTTCATTTCCCTTGTTGAAATTCACTTTATCAGCTGATAAATATGCAGGTATCTTTTCATTTATTTCATTTCATTTATTGGATTTATATGCCGCCCTTCTCCCTGAGGACTCAGGGCGGCTCACAATGCTAAAATACAAATACAGAATAAATTAATTAAAACAGTATTAAATTTTAAGCCCAATAAACTCTAGAACCCACAAACTAATCAAAATACAATTAAAACATAGTTAAAATACAATTAAAAACCCATCCCACTCCGCTTCAGTCCAGGCTGGATTGCTGAAAGAACCAGGTCTTCAGATTGTGGCGGAAGGAACGGAGGTCCGGGGCCAATTGGAGCCCCAACAGAAGCTGGTTCCATAGGGTGGGTGCTACCACAGAGAAGGCCCTGCCCCTGGGGGTCACCAGCCGACACTGTCAGGCTGACGGCACCCCAAGGAGGCCTCTGTCTGTGGGACCATACAGGGCGAAGGGATGTCGAGGCTGGCAGGAGATGTTTTGATTCCATTGCGCTATCTTTCATGGTCCCTGCTACCTGTTCTAGATGTTCTCCTAGGAGACACTTTGTGTTTTGGATCCTGTGAGAAAGTGGAGGTCAACAGCTAGCAGCTCTTAGGCCAGATGTGTCTCCAGGTGATAGCCACCTGTCTTTTCCTCTTTCCAATCAAGTAAAGTGAGAAGGCAGTGCAGCCAACTGTACCTGTAGAGAGGGGCACATGACATGGATTTTGCAATTTGTTAGCTAACACAGTTACTTTTTAATTTGACTCATTTTCTGTGTTCAGGCTCATTGCAGATTGGAATGTGGGAAAAAACTGTATGGAGTGATTAGATAGCTTTTAATATTGCTAAACTGAAAATATAATTTACAGAAGGATGTCTGGATACTGTCTTTTGATAAGAAAAAAAATATTTCTTGGTGTCAATTGACATCTGATTACCTCTAACTTCAAACAAACTTCCTGGTTGATTTACTGAGTAAGGAGGGGTTACTCTTATCTTCTCCAAACAATTTCCCTCTTTCATTTTTCTTGGTTGTGTTAACTTTAAAAAGGAACGTAAGATGGGTCTAGAGGCTTTCTCCTTTTTCATAGAGAGATCCCGCTTTAAGCCGGTACCCTAATAAACTGCTTTTAAACGATCTTCCCAGTGGTGGGATCTCAAATTTTTTTACTACCAGTTCTGTGGGCCTGGCTTGGTGGGCATGGCTTGGTGGGCATGGCAGGGGATACTGTAAAGGATACTATAAAATTTCCATTCCCTCCTCACCCCACTAACATGCTTTCCAGCTCTGTTCTCCTGTGCAGGGCAACCAAAGAAGAACCAGCCAATCAGCTGGGACTCGGGAGGCGGAGCATAGATGGGGCAGGGCCAATCAGAGGTAGTATTTGCTGGTTCTCTGAACTACTCAAAATTTCCGCCACCAGTACCGACTGAATGCCACCTCTGGATCTTCCGACTCGGTTGCTTATTTGGGAAGGTAAACCGAGGCAGAACCTAAGGCCAGATTTGGCTATCAACAGTGACAACACAACTGGGAAGATTGATGTCATTTTAGGCCCTGGCCTGACACACAACATGTCCATTTGCCATAGCTCAGTGGCAGAATCTTTTCAAGCGTGTGAGGGGATTAAACCATTTAGGTCTCCCGTGTGGTGAAGATTCAAAAAGATGCTGTGCTATCTTTGGCATGTTTGCAAGGAGGGAAAATGTTTTGTTGTGTGGCTTTTGTTTGCTGGGATGTCTCTTACCTTGTCAAAGGAAGGAGGGCTTGATGCTGCAAAGGAAACTAATTACTTAATCTTTTGCTGAAACAAAAGTGCAATCTGGAGAGGTTTGGGATGCCTGCTAATGTCTTGGCATGACATCAGAATCTAGAGAAAAAAAGGACCTCTCCGGAGGGCTGAATCCACCTTTGGGTAGTTTTATGACCAACAGCCACTCATAATTCTTTCCGATTATCTCCTTTCAGGATTAAAATTGATAACGGGGAGAGCAAGAGATGGAAGCATAAATATTCACTGCATGCTCTGGAAGGGATATGGCCAGGCCAGACAATTAGTCTATCTCCACTTCCCTATATTTATTTTATTTTATTAACAGAATTGTGGGGAAAAAAACCTTGGAGGTCTTCGAATCCAACTGCTCAGGCAGGAGGCCTCTACCATTCCCAACAAATCGTTGTCCAGTCTCCTTTTGAAAGCCTCCAGTGATGGAGCACCTACTACTTCTGGAGGCAGGCAGTTCCACTGGTTGATTGTCCTCACTGCTAGGAAGTTTCTCCTTAGTTCTAGGTTGCTTCTCTCCTTGATTAGTTTCCACCCATTGCTTCTTGTCCTGCCTTCAGGTGCTTTGGAGAATAGCTTGACTCCCTCTTCTTTATGGCGGCCCCCTAGATATTGGTACACTGCTATCATATCACCCCTACTCCATCTCTTTAACAGAATTGGAAGGGACCTAATCCAACCCACTGCTGAGGCAGGAAACTCTAGTCTATACCATTTCAGTGCAGGGTGCGCGCAGAGGCTCGGGGAGGGTGAAAAACGGGCCTTCTGGAAAAACACGCCCCCCTGCCATGGTGCAGGAGGCTGACTAGGCCACGCCCACCATGGCCATGCCCACCCAGCAACTGGACAGAGAACCCATGGCTAAAATTTTTGACGCCCACCCCTGGGAGAGGGGGGAGTTTTTGCAACTTTAAGAGAGATGGGCCTAACCTAATTTTTGAAGAAGAAGGAGAGAAATCTTTGTGTAGCAATACCAAGGCATGTTGTGTTGAATGCTAAGACAAACCGTGGCCTGGACGACTGAGAATCTCCATAGAGGAATGCTAAAACCGTCCCCTCCCTCAAGACATTTTCAGTCTCTGTTTATTTCTGGGGTTCCCACTACAGATTCCATAAGCATCGATCTGTCAGCAGAATGCCCCCTTTGCTGCCTGCCAGAATTCCTGTCCTTCCAGATTCTTCTTTTATTCCCCAAAGAGAGCAGGGCTTGCAAAGGAAGTTGGGATGCATAAACCTTCTGAGCTGTTCCAGTCTTGTCCCTTGCTTGGATGGGTGTTCCCTCACGCGGAAAACCCAGAAGGGCCCTTGTTCCTGTGTTGACTGCCACCGTGTTAAAATCTCATCTGAAAAGTTTTAGCCTGCTGTGGAGGGAATCGATCGGTGCATTATCCTTGTTCTGATTACAGCGGGGGTGGGTGGGTGGGATTGGGAACACATAAATTTGGAGACTTAACTGTCTACCATTGATAATTCTAACCCTAAACCAGGGGTCTGCAACCTTAAAAACTCAAGGAGACATTTGGACCCATTACCCACAGGAAAAAAAAAAACCTGGGTGGGCGTGGCCAACTCAACATCACTCCCACTCAGTCACATGACACCCCCCATGCCTACCCAGGTTTTGTGGGTGTCGGTGTTTTCTGTGGGAAATGGGTCTCTCTCTCTCTCTCTCTCTCTCTCTCTCCCTCCCTCCCTCCCTCCCATTTCTCTTTTTTGTGTTTTACCTTCTCAGGCCAGGGAAGGAGTGACTGAGAGGGGAGGGTAAGGAGGGTAAGGGGCATGGCCAGTCAGTGGTGGGATCACCCAACAGGGAGCTACAGCAGAGGGTCCAGAGCCGCCGGTTGCTGTCACCCACCCTGAACCATTAAGTGATAGAAAAAGGAGGAGACAATCAAAATATGTGGATATATACTAGCATCCTAGACCAAGCACCCAAACCAAGTTCAGAAACACTAGGAAATCCCTGGAACCCTGACAAAACAGCCCTCAACAGGCTCGTAGAGATAAGCAACATCTACACACCCTTCAAAAGAGACAATCGAAAAGCCAAAAAGGAAACCAACATGTTTCCCCTGCACCACAAAGGTAGATCACTTTGATTATTTCTGTTCCATCTTCTTTTCCCCAAAGAATTTAAGATGCCATAAAGAGTTCTCCCCGTCCTTTTTATGCTCACAACTCCAGGAGGTAGATTAAGTGAAGAGATTCTGATGGGAACAAGGTTCCCGGGCAGTATTAGTGAGAAATAAGATGCTACTCTTAAATAGACCTAGGATTGATGGACTGTTTATTTCTTAGTACTGTTGCGTTTGTCTTTCTTTTCAGCTTTGCAACATCTCATATTGATTTTTTACATTGGAATTTTCTGAGCTATGTGCAGAGATTTTTGACTCAAAGTCATTCTACATAAAAGATAGCCAGAAGCCCACAGAAACTGATATAACCAAAGGGTTTTCGCCCAATCTGGTCCCTGCCACAGATGTATTGAGACGGCAACTCCAGAATTAACAGAAAAACAGCAGAATAACAAAATAACAGAGTTGGAAGAGATCTTGGAGATACTTTAGTCCAGTCCCCTGCTCAAGCAGGAGACCTTATACCAAGGGTCTTCAAACATGGCGAGTTTAAGACTTGTGGACTTCAACTCCCAGGATTCCTGAGCTAACATGACTGGAGGAGGAATTCTGGGAGTTGTTGAAGTCCACAAGTCTTAAAGCTGTCAAGTTTGAAGTCCCCTGCCTTATATCACTCCAGACAAATGGTTGTCCAATCTCTTCCTAAAAACCTTCCACAGATTGATTGTTCTCACTGTCAAGAAATTCCTCCTTAATTCCAGTTTTGTTCTGTCCTCGATTAGTTTCCATCCATTGCTTCTGGTCCTGCCTTTGGAGAATAGGTTGACCCCATTCTTCTTTGTGGCAGACCCTTAGATATTGGAACACAGCTATCATGTCGCCCCTAGTCCTTCTCTTCATCAAACTAGACATACCCAATTTCAGCAACTATTCTTGATATGGTTTAGCCTCCAGCCCTCTGATAATCTGTATTGCTCTTCTCTGCACTCTTTCTACAGTCTCAACATCTTTTTTATATTGTGGTGACCAAAACTGGATGCAATATTCCAAGATCTTACCAAAGCTTTATAAAGTGGTACTAATGGCTTGGGTCCAGGATACTTGCGGGAATGCCTCCTGCCTGCATCACATTCCGATCGCCCCGTGCGCTCCCACAGGAGGGGCCTCCTGGGAATACCGTCGGTCAGGCATTGTCGGCTGGCGGTTCCCAGGGCTAGGGCCTTTTCTGTGGGAGCGCCCACCCTATGGAATCAGCTTCCTGTGGATCTTCATTTGGCCCCTGATCTCTGCTCCTTTCGCCGAGACCTGAAGACCTGGCTGTTTCAGCAAGCTGGCCTGGATTGACCATTATTTATTTATTTATTTATTTTAATTACATTTATATGCCGCCCTTCTCCGAAGACTCAGGGCGGCTTACAATTTCTGGGATACAACCCAGTGTGCTCAGCACACTGGGGCGGGTGGTTTTATAGCATTGTTTATAATTGTAATTTTAATTGTTTTTAATGTAGTTTTTGTAACTTAGACTTGTCTTTATTTAATATCTTTTTATTGTATATATGGGTCTTTTTATATGTTCGCCGCCCTGAGTCCCTCGGGAGAAGGGCGGCATACAAGTCTAATAAAATAATAAATAAAATAATAATAATAAAACTTAGCAATAGCACTTAGACTTCTATACTGCTTTACAGCCCTCTCTAAGCAGTTTACAGAGTCAGCCTCTTGCCCCCAACAATCTGCATCCTCATTTTACCGACCTCGGAAGGATGGAAGGCTGAGTCCATCCTGAGCTTGGTGAGATTCGAACTGCCAAATTGCAGGCAGCTGGCAGTCAGCAGAAGTAGCCTGCACTACTGCACTCTAACCACTGTGTCACCAAGGCTCTTCCCGTGATCTTGATTTTATTCCTCTATTAATGCAGCCTAGGACTGCATTGGCTTCTTCTTCTTTTTTTTTTGGCAACTGAAGATCATTGCTGGAGTTTTTGTTAGAATTCTTAGCCAACGTTGATCGTTATATCTGAAAATGGATCATTATAGCTTGTGAAGCGGTGCTAACAAAGTGATCCAAAGCTTCCCAAAACAGGTCAGGTCAGTCATGCTGATTGCAGCATGTTGAAGTGGCTGAAATGGTTGGCTGTCATATCAAGGCAGCCTTGTAAGGACACAACATAATCATCTGTCTCCTTGGCCATGCTTGAGATATGCACAGCTGACACACTAGCCAGAGTTTTGAAAATGGGCTCTTGGTCATTTGCTGCCCCCAAACCTGAGGATCTGGCTCAGGTGATTCAAACATGAGTCTTCGAGGAAAGTGCAAAAATCTAACATGAGTGGAATTCCTGCTCTTCGTTCTGTTCTTCCACAATGCTAGAACATGTCCTGGACTTGGCTGCATTCTGACTCTTTCTCCTTCCACTCCGTTGTCAATACCAAGATTTTTCTCAATCATTTCCACTGATTTTTGTCTTGCATTTGGGGGTGGGGTTGCAGAACACGACGTGTAGCTCGGCATGTCTGAATATAGGCGTTTATTCAATAAACCATGGTTAAGCACATCACAGCTTGGTGTGATGTATGAATGTTGTTTTATAATTGGAACAGCTGGAGAGACAGCTTGACTCGCTGAAAAGCGGTTCTCAGCGGAGATCAGAATATCAATAGCCTAATTTGATATAAAATAGCTCCCTTTGACCTGTGGAAGGTGGTTTATAATTTATGAGCTAAACTAGAGCTCAGTGGCAAAGCATATGTTGGTATCCAGAATGTTCCTAATTTAACCTTCTTTTTTTCTTCCTCCCTTTTTGGGGGGTTTCTTTATATATCACATTTTAAATTTGCTTATCAGCAGTAACCCTCTGGCAGTTTACCTACCTTTTAAGACGCAATAAAAATACAAGTGATAATAAGGGTATCTAAAAGATTGTATTGAAATCAGTGGTGGGATTCAAAAATTTTTACCACCGGTTCTTTGGGCGTGGCTTGGTGGGTGTGGCAGGGGAAGAATACTGCAAAATCTCCAATCAGAGGTAGTGGTGTTTGCCAGTTCTCCAAACTACCTCTGGGGCTCCGCCTGGCCCCTGACCTCCGCACCTTCCGCACGACTTGAAAACTTGGCTATTTGAGCAGGCTGCGCTGTGCTGACTCCTCTTGGGGGGGTTGTTTCATAATCTGTTTTAGTAATTTGGCTTGTTGGTTTAATTCTGTTTTAGGTAATTAATTAATTTATTGTATTGGTTTTAACTGTGAGCCGCCCCGAGTCCGTTCGGGAGAGGGGCGGCATACAAGTCAAACAAACAAACAAATAAACAAACAAACAAACAAACAAACAAACAAACTACTCAAAATTTCTGCTACCGGTTCTCCAGAACTGGTCAGAACCTGCTGAATCCCACCTCTGGCTGAAATCCTGTTATTATAATGCAGCAAAGGCAATAAACCATCACCATGATCACATCCTTCAGTCATACAATCCAGTAGATGGGTGTGTCCCTCAGGGAGGGGGGGGCAAAAAAGTCCAGAGGTGGCCATAACCATACAATCAAACCTTCACCCCTTTTTTTACATTTGTTATCAATGTGATTTGTGTACAAAGGACGAGGTGTCAGTAACAAACTTGGAGCCATCATCTTGACTTCCTTGAATCACTTCTTGTAGATAAGACATCCACAATATGTAAACTTGCAGACTTTAAAAAAAAAACAATAACTCCCATAAGCCACGGCTCTTGCCCATGTTCCAAAGGTGCTTTTTTCAAGAGGCAATTAGACTTTCTGGTTTTTCATTTGAAGATGTTTTGCTTCTCTTCCAAGAAGCTTCTTCAGCTCTGACTGGATGGTGAGGAATGGAAGGATTTAGACTCCTTGCAGACAGCTGGTCATTTGCATCCCTTTAGAGAGTCGTTGAGGCCACCTAGCTAAGTGTCTATGGAGATTCTCAGCCATCTAGGTCATAGTTGTCCCAAAGGTGCTTTTTTCAAGAGGCAACTGGACTTTCTGGTTTTTCTTTGAAGACATTTTGCTTCTCATCCAAGAAGCTTCTTCAGTTCTGTGTCCTCAGGGTCATCTGAACAGTGCAAATGGGTGTGGAGCCTTCTTGGAACTGTTGACCTTAAGGACACAGATAAACCTCCAAGTGGCCTCAACGACCCTCTAAAAGGATGCAAATGACCAGCTGTCTGCAAGGAGTATAAATCCTTCCATTCCCCACCATCCTGTCAGAACTGAAGAAGCTTCTTGGATAAGAAGAAAAACATCTTCAAAGAAAAACCAGAAAGTCCAGTTGCCTCTTGAAAAAAGCAACTTTGGGACAACCATGACCTGGAGGACTGGCAATCTCCATAAACACTTGCTCTTGCCCATGTTGGCACTGGTTGGAGTTAAAGTCTTAAACATTTGGAAGATACTGAGTTGCCTGTGCAGCTAAAACCATCCCAGGGCAAAATGGATTCATCGCAGATATAAAAATGTAAATATAGAAATAATGTGTCCAGAAATAAATTAATAAGTCAAGGAAGAAGGAAGCCTCCTTTATAGAAATGTAGAAAATAAGAATATGGGCTTTTGTCGAGATAGGCAAAATCCACGACCAAAGCAACCAGGGAAAACATACCTTAAGTCCAAACAAGCAGAAAATATGTGGAGAGACACCTGCCTAATTCACATGAACATAAGGAGGGGATATGGTACAGCACAATGAGACTTGCAAGATTCTGTTCTTATAGCCGCTCCCCATAAAAAGTAGTTTTAGCTCCTGTGGAGTTGATTCATGGTGGCGCAGTGATTAAAGTGCAGTACTGTAGGCTACATCTGTTGCCTGCCAGCTCCCTGCAATTTGGCAGTTCGAATCTCACCAGGCTCAAGGTTGACTCAGCCTTCCATCCTTCCGAGATCGGTAAAATGAGGACCAAGACTGTGGTGGGCAGTAGGCTGACTCTGTAAGCCACTCAGAGAGGGCTGTAAAACACTGTGAAGGGGTATATAAACCTACGTGCTGTTGCTATTCCTGTTTTGGTCTACCTGGTGGGGCTGATAGGGAGAGAACAGTGTGAGTAGAAGGGAGATTAAACCTAGAAGATGTTGAAAAATACATTGAGCGATTGTGCAGATGCAGTCCTTCTCTCCCGTTTTACTGTTTCTCTCTGGGCATTGCAGTCTGCTGTGTGGGGCAAGAGCTTCTGAATTATTAACATTGTCATTAATAATAGAATTGGGTTTGAGCCATCCCATTCAAATTCATCTCTGATACAGTGGAATTCCCAGGGTAACAAATTCTGATGGCCCATTTTCCTTCCCTGTTAGCAGCTCTCTTATTCTCTGCTGAAGCACCACATGTAGTTCTGGATTACAAGCAAGTTTCTTTTCTTCTCTAGTTATGTCCTCTGACAATAACAGCATATCAACTGATTTGCATACTGCTTATGCTTTATTGCATGTCCTCACCTGCTGCTACTAATGATGGTAAAGCTACTGGTGTTGTAGATGAAGAAAAAGGTAGTCTTTTCTGTTTGGCTGCCAATCATCCAAGACCACACTGTCACTTAGCTTATACCCAAGGTGGGAAGAGTAATTGGAGCCATTTGGAGCAGAGAACAGCTGGGAAGAAAAGAGATTCACTCTCTGGTAATCCTCAGCTCAGTCTAAGTGCACCAGTGGCTAATTTACATATTTTTCCCCTTAAAAAATATCTAACAGACTCCTCCCTTCAAAATCACACACATGAACCCTAAGGAATTGTGGGACTCTCAGATAAAATCACATCTAAGACTGGAATTCCTAACCAGGCACGGAGATAGGGAATTTCAGGACCCTGGAGAGCTCTCTGCAAACAATTCGTGATTTTCATACAGATTTTTATTGCTGATTGTTTTTCCCACAGCTCCATACCCCAAATATACATACTTACAGCAGTTCATTTAGTGACCAAGTTAAAACAGCACTGAAAAAAGTGACTTATGACCGTTGCAGCATCCCCGGGGTCACGTGATTTACATTTGGATACTTGACAGCTGACTCACATTTATGTCGGTTACAATGTCACTGTTCTGACCCAAACCCTTTTCCAATAAAACATACACAAACCAAAGGGAATATTTAATGATTCTTACCAATCCCCAGTTAAAAGGCTGCTGCAAACTAATTAACTATGATAAGCATGAGCCTCGCCAAAATTGTGCAAGGCTGCCAGGAATAACAGATAAGAAATATTTTACAGCACAAGAGTCTTCAAATACCAACTTAAGATACTGCAATGTCCACGAGGCTGAGTTTCAAAACGTTTTTGCTTTCTACAAAGAACATTCGCTTCACAGCTGGCTTTTATCTTCTTGAAGGAGGGGCCACTACCTTGCAGCCTTACTCCCAAGTCACCCGCGCTGTTGTAGCTGCTCTTTCCTGCGAGCAATCCTCTGCGCATGTGCACTTGGCACAGGCTCCTCGGGAACCTCCTCATTGCTGCTGCCAGCCCCCACAATCTCTGAAGGCAGCAGTCCACTCCCTGATGGTCCTGGCTCCTCATCTGAGTCCTCGCTCTCCTCAGCCATCCGTACCTGCTGCCAGCTAACCACAACAGTCCCAGAGTCACGCAATCCCCTTTTGAGACCTTCTGATAAGCAAAGTCCATGGGGCAAGCCAGATTCACTTAACAACCGTGTTGCTAATTTAAGAACTGCAAGGATTCACTTAACACGGGGTGAGAAAAGTCGTAAAACGGGGCCAAACTGACTTCTCCAATTCCTCACTTAGCAACATACATTTTGGCCTCCGTTGTGGTTGTACAGTTGACCTGTAGTTTTAGTGTAGTTAATTTCAGATTTGGAATATTCACTTGAGCAGAAGGGAGCATCGTTAAGCAGATTTGCTTAATGACCATGTGATTCACGTAACAACTGCAGTGATTAGCAAACAGGGGAGATAGATAATACAATCAGGCATGGCTCACTTAACAACCGACTTGTTAGCAATGGAAATTTTGGCTCCAATTGTGGACATAAGTCAAGGACTTCCTGTAATGCAGTGTTAGAACAAACTGAACCAATGAAGGGTGGTTAAGAGGTTGGGGTAAGTGCCTTCTCCATTCAGGCAAAACACTCTGGGTGTTACCAGGATGGGGATTGCTCCAAAATCCTATCTCCAAGGCTAAATTTCCTGAAGGAAAGGAAGGAAAACCTGAATAATTGTATAATAAAATAAAGCATGCACCCCCTTGCAGTTTTTTAACCTTTTGAAAATGCCACAGGAAAGAATCCCCCCACCCCTCTTTTGGATCCTTATCCAGTTAATGACTAGTTGGGCTTCCAGTAATATCTTCCTCTCCCCCGTTATAGATATAAAAGCTGCCCTTTCAAAGCGTTTAAAACCTCCAAAAGTCCATCCCCACCTGGACAAAAGCTGGTTAATCTGTCACTCAGGTGTCACTTCTGCCTTGTCACCTACCCTTCTCGAAAGAGATAAAATAGGCAGATAACAAATTTGAAACTGTTATAAGAAGCAACGGCTGCTTCCAGATAAGCCAGCGCTTGGGAAGTAATTGCTCCATAGCAGCATTTATAGCTATAATTACATCTCTTCTGCTCTCTCCTTCCAAGTTAAACAGCTTCAGCTTACCCCAGAAATGGAGAGAGTGTCTGCTGCCAATGGCTTTGTTGCACCATGGATGATTGGCAGGTGGGGGATCTACTTACAGATGGGTAGATCAAGACACCCTATTCCTCTGTCAATCACAGGCTGATGGGCACAATCAGTCTCCTCCATTCCCCTGGTTTCTCTTTAGAGAGTGTTTCTCAGTCTTAAGACGCTTGAAGATGTGTGGACTTCAACTCCCAGAATCCCTCAGCCAGCGCTTGCTGGATGGGGGATCCTGGGAGTTGAAGTCCACACATCTACAAATGGCCAAGTTTGAGAAATGCTGCTTTAGAGCATATAAATCTTTCGCCCTCTGTTCCTTATCTTTGTCCTGTTTTTGATGATGTTGTTGTAGGATATCCAACTAATAATTAAAAGGATTAGAGGGATGGAATTTTTAAGCAGATGAGTGTGAATATGTTGGTGGTTGGGTGCAGTCTAATGTAGATATACTTTGTGGTGGTGAAGGTGTTCAGTTGAGAAGATAGAGATCCAGCTTCAATCCACTTTCAGCCAACAAAAATTAAAAAAATAACAACACTTTCTCAGTCCAACCTACCTCCCAAGAGTTTGGTGTGGAAGAAATAGCAAAAAAAAAAAATGCTATGGCAGGTATTGCAGGAGAGGAGCAGGCAGTGCTGGGGAGCAGAGTTAAGCGTGTCATCAGTTTAGAGTCATTATGTTGCCACAAATGATTTGGATTAATGTTAGGTGAAAAGGATCAGGACAGTAAGTTGCAATTCAAAAGATTTCTTGCTCAAACCTATACACAAGACTCTAAAGTTGAGTACTAAAGTGGCACCAGATAAGGGTCAACGGAATTCAAGAGGGGGAAGGCTTGGAACATTTGTGGCGATGTAACAATTCTAAGCTGCTGACAGATTTAACTCCACCCCTAACTCTGCCTGCTCTTCTCCTATAGGTATTTCAAGTTGCTGAATGACGGATATATTGTAAGGCTAATTAATGAATGTATTTGCTTGAAGTTTATTTGGTCAAAGAGCTTTCCAGGACAGGAATCTCTTGAGGCAGGGAACAGATGTTGTAAGCCATCCTTGTAAGTCTGTCAGGCCTGATTAATTTGACAAGTTAAATCAATGCACCCAGTGACTGTGTGCTTTTTCCTGGCATGAAGCAAGGGTCAAAACTCAACAGTGTTCACTGCAATAATTCCACTGCAGTATCTCTCAGCTGCAGACACCTCTGCAGTTGCTCTAATACCAGTCTTAAACACCAGAGCAAAATATACAGTCTGGATCTGCCAGATAGGAGGCACCTAATCAAGATTGACCTAGATGTGAAGTTCAGTTCTGAGTTAATGCTTTCCTCCTGTTGTCTTTGGCTATCAACACCAGTCCCAGTGAATATGATTACCAACCGGAGGTGGTATTCAGCCGGTTCGGACTGGTTCTGGCATACTAGTAACAGAAATTTTGACTAGTTCAGAGAACTAGCAAATATCACCTCTGGTTGGCCTGGCCCTCCTGCCTCTGCTGTTATCTCTCCTATATTCCCTTGGTTTTTTTAGCTAAACTGATTCGCACGGCAGAATGCACTGCCACACCTCAGCTGAGCTAAAAAAAACAGCTCAGCTTACCGGCGTTGACAGGAGTTGGTCTTTGAGCCCTGCTCAAGAACCATGTATAGAACCGGCAGGAAAAAATTGGGAAACCCACCACTGTTACCAACCTTAGCAATTAGACCTTAGCAAAGCAGTGATCCTAAAAAGTGTCCTAAAAAGTTGTCCCTCTTAAAGAGATCCTAGCATTGAAAGAAGTAAAGAACCTTAACTGGTCCCATCCATCGTATTCCAGATCTTTAGGGTCACCTTCAAGTCTCCCAAAGAAAAGCTGACCTATGTCCAGGGGAGAAATATAGCCTCTATTTCAGGTGGAGTAAGAAGCAGACGTGGTATTCAGCCGGTTCTGACCAGTTCTGGAGAACCAGTAGTGGAAATTTTGAGTAGTTTGGAGAATCGGCCAATCCCACCTCTGACTGGCCCCACCCCATCTCTTCTCTGCCTCCCAACGAGTCCCAGCTGATCGGCTGGGTCTTCTTTGGTTGCCCTGCACAGGAGAACAGAGCTGGAAATCAGGTTAGTGGGGTGGGGAAGGAATGGAGATTTTACAGTATCCTTCCCCTGCCACACCCACTAAGCCACGCCCACCAAGCCACACCACCCCCACCAAGCCACACCCACAGAACCAGTAGTAATTTTTTTTGAATTCCACCACTGGTAAGAAGCCAGGAAGAAGAGCTATTTAGCCTATGATGTTGCAGTGTCCAATCTGGATCGGTCACTGGGACCAGCCTTCTGAGCTTTTAGACCCATACTGGAGCCCACCCTCAGGGAACCTCTCTTTAGTGAAGTGTATGCATTGGGCTATTTTGTTTGTGGTATTTACTGTGTATGGTGCCTGTTGTGTGTGGCTTTTCAGATGTTGTTGGGGTGTTGATGGCTGGCTATTAAGTCAATGACCCCTTCCTCTCTCTGGCAGCCCCTCAAATATTGGAAGACTGCTGTCATGTCTCCCCTGGTCCTTCTCTTCCCTAGACTAGCCATGTCCAGTTCCTGCAACCATAGCTGCAAGATAATTCTTTCCCACAAGCCCTTTGCTTCAAAATTACTCACTAGCATGAGCGAGAATCCTATTCCAAGAAATAGAATCCTTTTTCTTATTCAGGGAAGAAATATTGGAAAAACAAATTTCTTAAGAAAATGTATATGGTCGCCCAACTCACTCATGGTGACTCGGAAGGCTTACAAAAATTAGAGCCCAGATATAAACCCCAATAAACCATCACTCCCATTTGCAACCCAGGTTCCAGAAGTAAAACAAGATTTCGATCCTCTTCTCCCATTGCTGCAAATCCAGTAATTTACCGTTATGATTCCTCTGTCTCTGTCTCTTCCTCATTTTCTTCTTTAAACCAACATGCTTTCGTAGTGCAAAGCTAGATTTAGCATCAAACCTTGTTTTCTTGGAGAAGGGCACTGCATTTGCAGGATAAATTATGGAGAGGGGAATGGTTGTGCAACCCACACATTGCCAGCCTTCCCCTATGAATAAACACCACCCCCAATGCAAAATCTTAACAGAGCCAGTGGTTCAGAGTTCATCAGAGAATTCAGATGTTCAAACAGAAGCAGCTGGACAATTAGCTAATGGCAGATTTCCTTAAATTTTAAAAGTGGGGGAAGCCAGGGGGGAGGACAGTTTAAAATTTGGATGGGGTCATCCACCGCAAGATATATCCACTGGCGCTTTTAGGAAAATCTTTGAAGGAAGTCAGAATTCACTTGTGGCTGCTGAAAGCAATGGGATCACCAAAGGTTAATTGCATTTGGTTGCTGTTTGGCTGCAAGCTAGCATTAGGGAAGGAAATCTTCTCTGGTAATCAAATCCCATCATCTGAACATGGACACGGGGTGGTGGTGGGGGGTGGGAGCATAGCTTCCTTTGCTACCCAGATTCTTGTGCGTTGATTGTTAAGCTTGTGGTGCATTGGGTGCCTTCTTTGGGTGAGGAGTTGGCTCCAGCTGGCAGCCAGCAAGATGTTGCTTTTCAACATCTGTCCATCTGCAGATTGCAAAGATTGGTGTGTTTAGCTAGTGTCGGTGGAAGCTTGATGGAGATAAATTGCCCACCTCTTGAAAGCTGTAGCACCTGTGTGTTAATGCAGTCTGTGAGCTGGCAGCATTCTAGCGTGGTCTGATGTCACTTTTCATAGATATACTTCAGTATATATAGTATATATTTATTATTTGGTTTCAGGACATATTCTTTGATTTCTTCATGTGTATCTTTTTATGTTTCTATCTCGTATCTCTATATCTATCTATCTATCCATCCTACTCTTTCTCTCTGTCCTTTATCTATCATGTATCTCCATACCCATACCATTCCTTTATCTGTCCATCTATCTATCCATCCATCCATCCATCCATCATCTATCTATCCTACTCTCTCTCTCTCTGTCCTTGTATCTCTCATGTATCTCCATACCCATCCATTCATCTATCTATCTATCTATCTATCTATCTATCTATCTATCTATCATCTAGCACAGGGTCTTCAAACTTGGCAAGTTTAAGACTTGTGGACTTCAACTCCCAGAATCCCCAAGCTAATATGACTGGAGGAGGAATTCTGGGAGTTGAAGTCCACAAGCCTTAAACTTGCCAAGTGTGAAGACCCCTGATCTAGCATCTATCTATCCTAATCTCTATCTGTCTTTGTATCTATCATGTATCTCCATATCCATACCATTTCTTTATCCATCTCATCATCTATCTATCTATCTATCTATCTATCTATCTATCTATCTATCTATCATCTCTACCTAAATCAAAAGAGATGGGCAGCAAGTCAAAAGCCTCTTCCAGACTTTCTAACTCTCAATTGTTTCCCAATCTCCATGGGAGGACAAAGGAATCTTTTACTTGAAGCAGGAGGGAGATCTGGTGCTTTTCCCATGCGTTTGTCTTTCACACCATTTTTTTAACAGGGGCACCACTTCCCTGTGCCACCTCAGAGAGATGCATATTATGTAGCTGGAAGAATCACAAGGTCTTCCAGAGAACTAGTGTCCAGTGAAATGGATATTCCTAGTAGGAGACCAGCAGATGGTGGCTTATCCAAGTAGCCCTTCCTAGTTTCCAGCCCCAAGTGATGATAGTAAGTGATCACTTATTGAAAGTGATCACTTATTATTAGCACTGATGAAATGTCTTCTGCACCAGAAATTGCGCTGCCCAAATGATGCACATGTGGGGTGATTTGTACATGTAGAAGTTCTCTGAGATGCCTTCAGTACTCATACATGAATGACATTGGGAAATCAAAGTGTTTTCCTCTGAAGGTTATGCCTTTTGTGCTAATAGAAAGTTGCAGCAAGGTAGCAAAGAATTGTGTGGGAACATAAAAATGGCAATTATTAACTCTTCTTTCTCCCAAACCACAAAAGAGTAAGGAATCCTTATTGTTGCATCATTTAAAAATAATGGCCTGGTACGGACATTTCTACTTTTTGCCTCTTCCTTTTTATTTTCTTTTACATTCTCTTTTCCTTCCAATTCACCCTGGTCTCTTTTGCTGCTAAATCAGAGCTTTTCTTGATGCAGTGAAAATAGCAGAGAAAAAGAGAGAGAGTTCTTTTTTCTTCTTCTTGCATTAGAACATTGGACGTTCCCTGGGATTTAATTCATTGGTCAGCCACAAAGTCTTTCGGCTCAAACTCTTAATGATGCCATTGCAGAAAATCGAGGGCAAGAAATGGAATGTGACCTTACTTAATCCACAGCTTGATTCTTTCCTGTGGATCTTTTCAAAGAGGAGAAAAGCCATCAATGCCTTGGTTGACACAGGTAGACCCAAAGCAGTAACCTATTAGATGACCCTTGTCTCCATTGGGTGGGCTCATGTCATTGAGTCCTAGTAAGAATTGATCCCTGCTGTCAAGCACAAGCAAGCAGAACCACTCCTACACAGCTGGAGTAAGCAATTCTATTGATTCCTACCTAGGTTACAAGAATCTCCCCAGCCTTGCTTGCGTTCCCCTGGGAATGGCCAGATAAGGCTTAATGGATCTAAAAATCCATTAATAAGCTAATGGTTGTATAAAAAGAGGCATAGTATCAAAATCATGTGAAGTATTAGTATCGCTTTATAAAGCCTTAGTAAGACCACACTTGGAATACTGCATCCAGTTTTGGTCACCACATTACTGAAAAGATGTTGAGACTTTGAAAAAAAAGTGCAAAGAAGAACAACTAAGATGAATAGAATAGAGTGGAGTGGAGTGGAGTGGAATGGAACGGAATGGAACAGAACAGAATAAGGAAAGAATGAATAGAGTAGAGTGGAATGGAATGGAATAGAATAGAGTAGAGTAGAGTAGAGTAGAGTAGAGTAGAGTAGAGTAGAATAGAAGCTGAAAGGGATCTTGGAGATCTTCTAGTCCAGCCCCTTGCTCAAGCAGGAAAAATGATTAAAGGCCAGGAGACAAAAACATATGAAGAATGGTTGGAGGTTTTGGGTTTGGCTGGTCTGGAGAAAAGAAGGACTAGAGGTGACATGATAGAAGTCTTCTATTATTTGAGGTGCTGCTACAAAGAAGAGGGGGTCACCCCATTTTCCAAAGCACCTTAAGGCAGGACAAGAAACAACGGATGGAAACTAATCAAGGAGAGAAACAGCCTAGAACTCAGGAGGAATTTCCTGGCAGTGAGAACAATCAACCCATGGAATAGAAGCTGCCGTCAGAAGCTGTGGGTGCTCCATCACTGGAGGCTTTCAAGAAGAGATGAGACAACTATTTGTCTGAAATGATATTGGGTCTCCTGCTTCAGCAGGGGTTTGACTAGAAGACCTCCGAGGTCCCTCCCAACTCTTACTATTCAATGTTTTGTCTGAAAGCTGGACTCCAGATAGACTTGATATGAAATTCCTTTAGGTTCTCAGCTTCTGCTAGGGAACCTGTCCAAGCCCATCTGAGTAGCCCTGGGGCTGATCCACCACATCAGCCAGGGAAATAGCTTGGAATTAAACCCAGCTTTAGTCTCGGGGAAGCAGTGCACTCGCTTGCCCAGGCAGGATTAAGGGTTGTCATCGTGGGATTGTGTTTTGGTCCTTGTTTGTAACCCCCGCCCCCAGGCACGCACAACCTGCTCAGGAGCTGAACTAATAGCCCAGCTGCCAAATCTGTTTGTGTAGCCACCGTCGGAGTCCTTTTGAAATCCAAGCCGACAGTCCCGGCTTTGATCTTGACCGATCTGAACAGGCGTCGGGGAAACAGAGCTTGTAACTCCTGCGGACGATCAAATCGACTTAAGTTTTGCTGCACGACGACGTTCGGTGGCCAGTTGCCTTGCCACCCAACCTGACAAGTTGCTGAAGGTAGAAATTGGCACAAGGGGTGGGGGGTGGACTACGTTCCCTTCATTTTACAACTGCAGCAGCACTGTGGCTTATTGCCAGGGGTGGGCTGCTCGGGGTTTGTAGGGGTTTGCGAGAGCCCTTAGATAAGATTCTGTGCAGTTCGGAGACCCCCCCCCAAATCCCACTCCTGGATGGCCCCGCCCACCCTGCCCCTCCCCTCCCAGGAGTCCCCACGTGGCCCATTTTGGATGCAGGTAAGCGCAGGGTGCACGCGGAGGCTGAGGGAGGGCAAAAAACGGGCCTTCCGGAAGTTTGGTAACACTAGAAATGGGCCTGTTTCCAGCTTACAAAGAGCCTCGGGAGTCTGGGGAGGCTGTTTTCGCCCTCCCTGAGGCTCAAGGAAAGCCTCAGGAGTCCGGGAAGGGCAAAAACACTCTCCCAGCCATGGTGCAGGAGGCCAACTAGGCCACACCCACCATGGCCACACCAGCAACCGGACGGAGAACCCTTTGCTAAGTTTTTGAAGCCCAGCCCTGCTTATGGCCGAATTTTGCTAGAGACCGAGTTCGAATCTTCCAGCGCTGTGAAAGCGTAACTTTGGTGCAGCCTTTCTCTTTGTCCCACATATGCTTCCCTTTTTGCAAGGAGGTGTTTAACATTCCTGATTTACTGATAAGCTGTGAATTCTGCTTTCTCCTCCGAGGAGGAGCGCAAAGAAAATCTCTGCTCACACCACGAGCTTAACTGGATTAGTGAATTAATTTATGTCCTGGGTTTTCACAGCACAGTGAACCATGAAGGAACCAAACAGGTTGTGTTTGTATAATAGGCTAAGCCTCGTGTGCTCACAAAAGTAAACGAACGGAGGTTCAAACCAATCAGGTTTAACGTGTGTGAATTGCATGTCTGGGCTTTTAATTCACCTCGTTAAACACACTGTGGAAATATAACCAAAACTGATTGTTGCCTGATTTTTTATAGGTTCTCCTGCTTGAGAAGGGGGTGGACTAGAACACCTCCAAGGTCCCTTCCAGCTCTATTCTAAATTCTCAACAATATTGTTGCAGTCCTTTTGGGAAGAAGGAGTTACGGATGATCTCAACTTACGGCCACGATTAGGAGCATAGTTTTCATTGCAAAGCAAGTTGGTTGTTAAGTGAGCTACACCTGACTTTATGACCTTTTTCACCAAGGTTGCTAAGTGAATCGTGTGGCCATTAAGTGAATCCAACTTCCCCCATTGACTATGCTTTTTGGAAACTGGTTGGGGAAGGTTGCAAACGGCTCTCACGTAACCCCACGACACTGTCACCACCGTCCTAAATATAGGTAGTCCTTGACTTATGGACACAATTGTGCCCGAGATTTACATTGTTAGGTAAAACATTTTGTCATCTATAAAATGTGTATACAAAATGTTAGTGCCGGACCTAGCCAACTCTGAGATACATAATTCACTGTCACCCTTGATCCTGCTTCTCCCCTGCCTCTGGGTGTATCATCCAACGAAACACGTCCATAGCCAAGAGTCATCAATCATGCTCTCCAATTAGATTTTTTGCTTGGCAGAAGCTTCAGTCATCTAATCAGTCTCTGGAGAAAATATGAATGGAATGTATTTTCGATTACTGCCACCTGCTCTTTGAAAACACCCCCCCCTTCTTTCTGTTGTCAACTATAAAACGTGTGTACAAAATGTTTTATGAGTTGACACATTTGTTAAGTGAATTTTGCCCCATTTTACCACCTTTCTCACCTCAGTTGTTATCACCACAGTTGATAAGTTAGTAATTCGGTTGTTAAGCGAATCTGGCTTCCCCATCAACATGTCAGAAGGTCACAAAAGGGGATCACGTGACCCCAGGGCACTGTGACCATCATAAATGTGAATCAGTTGGGCAGCATCTGAATTTTGATCACATGATCACGGGGATGCTGGAAAAGTCATAAATGTGAAAAGAGGTTATAAGTCACATTTTTCAGTGCTGCTGTAACTTTGAATGGTCACTAAATGAAATTTGTAAGCCGAGGACTACCTGTGTACAGTGGTGGGATTCAAAAAAATTTACTACCGGTTCAGTGGGCATGGCAGGGGAAGGATACTGCAAAATCCCATTCCCTCCCCACCCCACTAACCTGCTTTCCAGCTCCATTCTCCTGTGCAGGACAACCAAAGAAGACCCAGCCAATCAGCTGGGACTCAATGGGAGGCAGAGAAGAGATGGGGGCAGGGCCAGTCAGAGGTGGGATTTGCAGGTTCTCCAAACTACTCAAAATTTCCGCTACCGGTTCTCCAGAACCAGTCCAAACCAGCTGAATACCACCTCTGCTCCCCACCCCACTAACCTGCTTTGCAGCTCCGTTCTCCTGTGCAGGGCAACCAAAGAAGACCCAAAGAAGATCAGCTGGGACTCAATGGGAGGCAGAGAAGAGATGGGGATGGTGGGGCCAGTCAGAGGTGGGATTTGCTGGTTCTCCAAACTACTCAAAATTTCCACTACCGGTTCTCCAGAACTGGTCCAAACTGGCTGAATACCCACCTCTGTTTTGTTTCCTCTAAACCTGCAGATTTAATTCTCTTAGGAAAACATCCCTCAACCAAATAATCCAAGCCAGTTGCTGTCCATGCACATTGTGTGTTTGTGTAGAAAAGATATAGCTTCTGGGGTTTCCCCTGTATGTGCTTTTCCTTCAGCTTCGTTGAAGAGGCTAGAATATAGAATAACAGAGTTGGAATGGACCTTGGATCCGTTGCTTCTTGTCCTGCCCTCAGATGCTTTGGAGAATAGCTTGACTCCCTCTTCTGTGGGGCAGCCCCTGAGATATTGGAAGGCTGCTATCATGTCACCCCTGATCCGTCTTTTCATCAAACTAGACATACCCAATTCCAGCCACCGTTCTTCATATGTTTTAGCCTCCAGTCCCCTAATCATCTTCGTTGCTCTTCTCTGCACTCTTTCTAGAGTCTCAACATCTTTTTTACATCATTAGAAACATGTCAGCTAGAAACACATCCTCTTGCAGCGATAATGTCCAAGCTATGTTATTCAGGCTCAGAGGTGGTTCTGTTGCCTGCCAGCTCTTTGAGGATAAATTGTGCTTTTAAATACCGTGGATTATTTTGGAATCTATCTTTTTTTTTATTTATTTGTATGTCTTAGGAAAGGACAAGTTGCAACTGTAGAGTCACATTCTTGAATTTTCTGATAGCATCAGTTTGCTGAAACCTTCGGATTTTTTTCCTTCTCAAACCAGACAGAGCAAATTTTTAAAACACAATATTTGCAGTTTTTTTTTTAAATCCAACAGCTGTTCTGGGAAAGCAGTCTTCAGACAAATATTACTTTGCAAACTCAGTGCCAATCGGTGGGGGATTTTTATATTTCTTTCTCTCTATAAATGATTCTCCAGCGGGGAGGCCCAAGCTATAAATCCAAAGATTTAATGCGTTAATAGAAACAATGCTAATCTTTTTAAGAATAAATCGGCATTCTTACAAGGGAAGTTAAATTAAATGGAGCTTAAAATGGTAAATTAATATGAAGCCACAGTTAAAATATCATAAAGCTGAAGCAGCAGGAAGGGGAGGGTAGACAGTATGACTGAACAGAGGGACATGCTTAAAAAAATGACATCAGATGCTCCAATAAAACAGTAGCAGATAAAATCAGTAAACATAAAAAATTGGATTGATGATGTGGAGGCCATATGAGAATCAAATTTACCTGGACTAGAATTTGTTAGAGGTTTTCAACATGTCAGCTTATCAAGCACTGGATCTTTAGATGCTACAGAGGTGGTATTTACCAGGTTCTGACCAGTTCTGGAGAACCGGCAGTGGAAATTTTGAATAGTTCAGAGAACCGGCCAATCCCACCTGAGACTGGCCCCGCCCCCATCTATTTTCCACCTCCTGAGTCCCAGTTGATTGGCTGGGTCTTCTTTGGTTGCCCTGCATAGGAGAACGGAGCTGGAAAGCAGGTTAGTGGGGTGGGAAGGGAATGGGGATTTTGCAGTATCCTTCCCCTGCCATGCCCACCAAGCCACACCCACCAAGCCATGCCCGCCCACCAAGCTATGCCCACAGAACTGTTAATAAATTTTTTTGAATCCCACCATTGAAATGGTAGCAGATTGTTTGAAGCAAATTAACTTTTTGTTGTAGAAATGTTTGTAAGCCAACTATAATATGATCATGGTTAGAAGCTGATCTAACTGGCCATTGGTTTAGCTATCTCCCATCTCTTCTTAGGACACACTTGCTATTTCAGATATCTCTTGTAATATTTCAGAAATGTCCCACTTGCTTCAGTGGTTCCGCAGTAGCCAGAGTTCTGGAGACGTTGGCCAAGGAACCATATGGCCACCATAAATTTTACAAAGTCCTTGGCAACTTTGGTGCCTTTCTTAAGATGGATGGCGTTGAAGATTTAGGAAGGTTAATGAAATGGTTGCAGCAGAACTATCAAATCTTAGTAAGGAGGTTGAGAAATTATGAGGTAGAGGCAAAGAAAGAGAACAAGATGACCCATTTCTTTCATTTGTGGTTCCAAGAGGAATGATCACAAACCAACATTCATAATATTCAGTCCCCACTTCCCATAAGATATGGATATTCTTTGCCTACCAGTCAAGATGATGTATGGCTCCATCTGCCCCCAAAGTGAAGTCAGAAATTGTAGCAGGCAGGAGAATCCAGTGGGAATAAAAACTTAAGTTTGTACAGTTGGACTTTCTGCTCTTTTAGGAGATCTAGCAAACTTCACACTGTTCCTGACTTCGTAATTCATACTTGGTGTAAGTCCTTCCGATGACACTCCGCTTGAAGCAACGTTTAAGCTTCTAATTAATGTTTAGGGTAAGTGGCTGAATAACGTACTAGAGACAGATTTTTCTTGCTCTCTGTTTTCACTAAAAGCCAGTCAAGCAGCAACAAGACCTTGTGTTGGTCCAGAATAATCTCCTTTACCTGGGGAAGATGTCAAAATATTCCTTCTGCTGAGTTCTTATCGGTTCTCACCTCACTGGGAAAAAAATTTGAGATGTGCTCTCTTTTACAGGCTTATTCCTTCCCCCTCTTTTAATGGCCATGCCAGCCAGGATGATTGAATTTTATTTTGTCAGACCAGCCTGGAGATATTTCCACTTGAGGAGGCAAGAACTGTGTCTGTTGTACAAGACAGCAGTTGATTAAATTGGGCTTGCTTTGCTTGAGATAAGTCAATGTTAGTGCGACCTTAAAAGATACAGCTAGGATGTTAAGGCCTTTCTGTACAAACTATGGATTGTAGGAAATGGTGGCTGGTCTTTGTTCTGTGTCTTAAGTTTGAGGTTTTGGGGGGTTCACCTAATCAACTAAAATTTATTTATTTAATTCATATGCCCCCCCCCCGATAATGGAGTGGCCCTGGGCAGCTTACAACACCATAAAAATGAGGATTGATAAACATCAAAACTTCAACCATGTTAAAAACATGAAGAGGAAATTTAGCTAAACTAGGAACGCCCCAGAGGTGCTTTCCCAAAAGACAACTGGCCCTCTTGGTTTTTGTTCTCCTTTGAAAATGTTTCGTTGAAAAAGCTTTCAACATTTTCAAAGGAAACAAAAGAAATTTTATTGCCTTTTTGGGAAAGCATCTTTAGGATAAATGAGAGGTCCTTGGTACTTCTCTGAGCTTGGCTGTTTTCTTGCAGTGGTGATGTCACTTAGTTTGGGTAATGAAACATCTGCAAGGAAACAACCAGGCTCAGAGAACATCAATTCTGAGCTATATTTCAATGCTGAGCTACAATATCTTCCTTTATTGGTCCCTTTGGGGCAACCAATGTTGTCAATGCCTGGAATGCACTACCTGACTCTGTTGTTACATCCTCTAATCCCCACTCCTTTAACCTCAAACTAACCACTATTGACCTCACCCCATTCCATAGAGGTCTCTAAGGGGCGTGCATAAGTGCACCATCGTGCCTACCGTCCCTGTCCTATTGTCCCCGTTTATTCGCACCTATTTCCTACATTCTTACTCATGCTTATACTTACATCTATTATCTTGTAAGCGATTGACAAATCAAATCAAATCAAATCAAATCAAATCAAATCAATCAATCAATAAATAAATAAATAAATAAATACCATGGCCTGGATGATTGAGGATCTCCACAGACATCTAAACTAGGAACCAGAACATGAATGGAATGGAGATGAGATGTCCTTCTGAGACCACTAACCAGCTCCAGCATGGGACACCTCATCAGGATCTCATACCAGTCAACGTCGTCAGGTTTTGAGTTAAACAACAGAAGGAAGAGGTTTACTTTGCCAAGCCCAGAAGCTGTTTGGCCTTCTTCCAAAGGGTGACTTGGCAGGGGAAGCAGCTTCCTGACTTATTTATGGACCTTCTGCAAACCACTCGAGGGGTTTCATAACTATATTGTATCATCTCTGGAGGAAGGAGCATGGACGCAGACAAATTGATGGTGTGAAATCATGTTCCAAGTGGAATGTTTAAAGCCTGATTGGCACATGGGGAGCATGGAATGGGGTGGGGAGGAGATCTGAAAGTGGGAGGGGGGGCCTGCATGCATCTGAGGGTACAAGAAAATGTAGGTTTGAACAAGCATCAATGAAGCACGTTGTGCTGGAAATCACACCATAGAATAGAATATAGATGATGAACAAGCCATTACATTGTTCCATCCACCCATCCACCCTCTCAATCTCTGTCTGTCTGTCTTGTCTCTCTGTCTTTCTATCTTTCTAGCTACCTATTGCTATCATCTCTCTGTCTCTGTCTCCTTCTCTCTGGATAGCTGTTTGGGGACAGAGGGCATATTTCCATTTTTTAAATTGAATTAATTTATTTTTAAAAAAAATTAGGTAAGGGCTGGACTTGTGTGTGTGTGTGTGTGTGTGTGTAGGAGAAGAGATGGCAGAGCTTTTGGGTGGAGTGAAAAGGGGGATCAGCCTAGAATCTTTAACATAACCACAAACAAACAAAGTCCAACTTCCCTTGAATTCTGTTGACCCTTATTTAACTCTTAGCAGGGGCCAGCCTACCAGCAGTTGAGTGCATAGACTTTTAGCAATAAATCAGTTTATTTAAATCTTCATGTGTGGACCTGGTCTCTTGCACCTGATAATATATAAGGTTTCCAAGGATTTCCAGTTTTCTGGTTTTTGAATTGCAAAATGTGTTTGGAACCCAACAGGACCCTTGCAGAAATGTAATTGCCTGTATTTATGTCATCACTGTTGGTACAGAATTATCTTTATAGATTTCCCATGCTGCCCTGAGCACGTGGGTTATTTTTAGAATTTAAAAAAGGGAGAAAAATTATATTTGGCTTCTTTTATCTAGTATAATCCACCCACACACAAACACACACACACACACACACACAAACACCCTCAGGACTGTTCCTGGGAGCAAATGATCCATATTCAGTGCTAGCAGAATACATTACAAAATCTGTAAACTTTTGTAGAAATCAACTTTGGCTGTGGATGGTGGTGGAAATCAGTTTTCACATGAAAGGGACTGCTTAATAGGCATTTTAGGATATCAGGAGTGTGACCTTGTAACTCACAGTGGCCTGTGATAAATTTCATCAGACCATCCTGACAGTAAGCCCTGAACCCCAAGATGAAAACGTTTCTTTAACTAAGACCATTCTTCTTTGTAGACCAGAGTTCCCCAATTTTGGGGGGCTTTGGACTGGCAGGCAGAAGCGGGGAGATGGATAATTCCATGTGAGTGGATTGCACGCATGTACATGCACATTTTTTATTTTTTTATTTAGATATTTTATTTGTTTGTCAAACATGTGCAAGATAACAAGTATAGGTATGAACATAAACATGAACAAAGGGAGTAAATACAGATAAATGGAGACAGTAAGAGAGGGATGGTAGGCACGCTGGTGCACTTATGCAGGCCCCCTTTGAGGACCTCTTAGGAATGGGGTGAGGTCCACAGTAGACAGTTTGAGGTTGAAGCTGCAAGGGGTTGAGGCTGTAACAACGGAGTTGGGTAGGGAATTCCAGGCATTGACCACTCTGTTGCTGAAGTGGTGTTTTCTGCATTCAAGTTTGTAGCGGTTCACCTTGAGTTTGTATTAATTGTTTGCCCATTGTTATTGTGGTTGAAGCTGAAGAAGTTGTTGACAGGCAAGACGTTGTAGCAGACAATTTTGTGTACTATGCTTAGATTCAGACCGCAGGCGGTGCAGTTCCAGATTGTCCAAGCCCAAAATTTCAAGCCTGGAGGCATAGGGAATACTATTGTGAGTAGAGGAGTGGAGTACTGTTGTCGAGAAATACCTCTGAACCCGCTCGATCTGATACACAGTGTGGGGTCCAGGCGGACATGTACTGTCATTGTTCTCAGTAATGAACACTTTGTTCAGATTCAAGATATCCTTCATTGAGTACATCATAGCAGCACTTAGAAAGGTGAAACTAGCTCTAAATTATTCCCAAGATTATGGATAGTTAAAGGAATGAGACTCCCTGCCCCCCATGTCTCTCAGGTCACATGGGCCACTCAACCTCAACAGATGTCCGTTGCCATGACCTTGGTTCTCATGCCAGCTGGGTAGTTGTTATGGCTGGCCGGCTGAGGCACCACATTCCTGACTCACCCCCATGTTCTCCCCCCACCCCTTGAATGGCAACCAAGAAATGAAGCAAGTAAGCAGAAGTTGTTTGACAGGTTGACAACAGCTACATTTGCACGAGCAGTGGGGCACAAGTGTCCACCACTTGCACAAATGGAGCATGTGGGAGTATGCATGCATGCTCTTGCCCACCACTTTTGTGGCCTGGTTCCAAATGGATCACAGCCATGGTAATGGGCAGTAGTTTATGGGTTGGGGACCCCTGCTGTAGACAACAGAAGGACAGGAAGCAGGGGTGGGATGCAATTATTTTTACTACCAGTTCTGTGGGCGTGGCTAGGTGGGAGTGGCTAGGTGGGCATGGTCATGTGACTGGGTGGGCGTAGCTTCTTCTTCTTTTTTGCAGCACCTCCCCACACGCCCATTTTGGCTCCCATGAGGCTTCCCAGAGGCCCAGGAGGCAAACAATGGAGCGGCAGGGGGCCCCGCAGAGTACACACACCTTCATGCTCCCCTTTTTGCCTCCTGGGCCTCAGGGAAGCCTCCAGTGCTAAGCAGTAAGACAGCGAGGGGGATTCAGGCACAGCCGATCATTGGAACAGCTGATCGTCGGGAGGAAAAAAAAGAAATACTGGTTCAGCTGCACCGTTAGCTGTTTATTTACTACTGGTTTGCCCGAACTGGGCCAAACAAGTAGAATACCACCACTGGCAGGAAGTAACCTGAGACCTATTATGTTATTGTTTATAAATATGCATGCACGCATTATTTTCTCCTTTCTGGATTGTGTAAATAAGTGTCCGTCTCTGTCTGCAGGGGTATGTCTCCCCCTTTTCTTTCGCAGGAGTTCCGCTCCAGGATGTGCTGTCTAATAAATCACTGCAGTGAGCTTTGATTATTTGCTTTGGGTGCTGCTTTTTTATTCTACAGGACAATGTCATATTAGATTTAATAGAGCCATGAAAAATACTTGTCTCAAGTCTTTTTGGCCCTTGGGCCTCTGCTTTAAAGTTTGCACCAAGTAAATTTGCACGTGATCAAGTTCTGGAAACTCACAGATGACTTTAAAAAAACATCGCGCTGAATAGCAACTTCTCACCCACTTTAGGCAGATCTCCTAGAAATAAGTGTTTTTTTCATATGTAATTGCCTTCGATGGTGGGGGAAGAAGCAATTAAAATAGTCAACAAATTGGCTAAATAAAGAAATATATAATTTAAAGAGGTGTTGTGCTGCCCAAAGGTTGGGAGAAGAGAACTGGGAAAGAAAGCAGCTGTGAGATGTGAGGGAGAAAGTGAACGTTGTAGAGACTAAACATTCAAATTATTTGCGGTGTTGTAGAAAATCATCTATGCATTCAGAGCCGCACCTTGTCAACAATTCTGCCTTCCATATCATCCTCTTTTTTTGATGTCCTCTTTATTTTTTCCTTTCTGTTTCCCCATCCTCTTCAGGGCAGCAAATGGGAGGACTCGCTCAGACTACAAAGCAACTTTTCAAAAACATTGTCTGCTTGTCCCATTTTCATTATAAACCAGGGTTCATTAGCAGGAGCTGAGCTGGGAGTGAAAAGTGCTACATTATTGTTTGTCTTGTTTATTGTAAGATATATAGTCTGGCAAGGTGTAGCGGCTGAAAGGATCATAAGGATGATCTAGAAGACAAAAAATTGGAAGAAGCTTTTAAAGTGCTCCAAAAATCCTAGTTGACGTTTATATAATATATGAATGATGGATATCCCAAATTTCTGAAACACAATGCAGTGTCATGGTTGGCTCAAACTATTTTAAAAAGTTGTGTTATGCTTTAAAAGTTTCCCTTTTTCAATAATCTAGATTGTAGAGGTAAACACAAGCAACTTGAGGGGAGCAACTCTTTGAAGACCATCTAACACAGGGGTCCAACTTTGTCAAATTCAAGGCTTGTGGACTTCAACTCCCAGAATTCCCCAGCCAGAATGGAAGATTATAAGACCTATGGACTTCAGTGGACTTCATTCCCAGAATTCTCCAGTCAGCATGGAGGATATAGGACCTATGGATTTCATCTCCCAGAATCTCCTCACTCAGCATAGTGAATTAAAAACCTGTGGACAGTTTGGGGAATTGAAGTCCACAAATCTTAAAAGTTGTCAAGGCTGAACACCCTTGATCTAAGGAAAGATGTTTCTCTTCCATTCTAGAAGGTGACTGAACAGGTAGCTGAATATTTTTCATTGTTCAGAATAGAGACAGGCTGAAGACTTTGGGAAAGGCTGTGTGGCTCTGGAAACCATGGGACCTACCTGAGATGTATTTTCCCTCCCCACAAGATGGGGAAAGTACTCATACTATTAAGTGAACAAGAGGTAGGATGAGATCTCACAATGGATACAGCTTGGTCAATGACTGTATTCTTGGTTAGCTGCATAAGAATAGAATATCTTGGTCTTCTTTCTCTGAAGAATAACTTCAGAGTGGGCAAAATTACTGGCCATCCCACATTCCCAGCTTTCTGCCTTCCAGTTGTGCTGAGTCGTGGTACCTGGGACATGGTGATTGTTGCCCTAACACATCTGGAATTCATCTCAGGGAGGAAACCCATGGTAACCTCTAAGCCTCAAGGTATGTGTTGCTAACCTTTGGGGCAGAGGTTCCATGGAACAAGTTAGCTTTGGACCGTCGAACATCACAGATAAATTTTTCTTGTTTTTTTTTCCTTTGAAGACATTTCTTCTCATCCAAGAAGTTTCTTCAGCTCTGACTGGATGGTGGGGAACGGAAGGATTGATACTCCTTGCAGACAGCTGGTCATTTGCATCCTTTTAGAGGGTCATTGAGGCCACTTGGAGGTTTATCTGTGCCCTCAGGGTCATCTGAGTAGTGCTAATGAAGGTGCTTTTTTTTCAAGAGGCAACTGGACTTTCTTATTTTTTTTCCTTTGAAGATGTTCTGCTTCTCATCCAAGGAGCTTCTTCAGCTCTGACTGGATGGTGGGGAATGGAAGGATTTATATTCCTTGCAGACAGAGCTGGTCATTTGCATCCTTTGAGGCCCCTTGGAGGTTTATCTGTGTCCTCGGGGTCACCTGAGTGGTGCTCCTGGTTCCTGTAGTCTGCAATTTTTTTACACTGGAAATCCATTCCTACTCCCACACCGTTCAAGGGTGTCCATCCCAAATTGTATAGCTAAAAGTCTGTAGAGATTCTCAGTCATCCAAGTCATGGCTGTCCCAAAGGTGCTTTTTTTCCAGGAGGCAACTGGACTTTGTTTTTTCCTTTGTGAAGACATTCCACTTCTCATCCAAGAATCTTCCTCGGGTCTTAGTTGCCTCCTGAAAGAACACCTTTGAGATAACCATGATCTGGGTGACTGAAAATCTCTACAGAACCTTGGAGAAAAAGAGCAGATTGTTGATAGAAGTCTGACCAAGGTCAGGAGAATGCTACCATGGATGGCAGGAGGTGGACGGCATCCAGAAGTCACGAGCAAGGAACAAACAATGAGGAATGCAAAGAAATGCAAGAGATTTGGACAAACTGCCGACAATAGTCCAGAAGTAAACGGAGTCTCAAACTGTATGGCTCAGAATCAGCAAAGCAATATTTGCGGTATGGCCGGCGGCCACATTCTGTAATTTAATTTTTGGTTTTAGTTCTTGCAGTAAGACTTTGCAGTGTTGGTAGAGGGAGGATACAACAAAGAGGTTTGAAGGAGGCTGTGTGTGCATCAAAGCCGTATATGAATTAAGCATCCTTCCCTCCCTCCTTCCCTCCCTCCCTCCCTCTCTCTCTCAGCTTCAGTTCTATTTATTCCCACACCCAAACCCATATTTCCCTACATTTGCTTTTTGATTGCGCTAATATTTCATTTGGGTTCAAATTTTCTCCTGCACTTCAGAGAAGCGGGGAAATCTCCTCTAAGGCGGTCACATTATTTGCGGTAAACAGAACAGGCCATTTTAGAAAATGACTCGGCTTCGTGATTAATTGGAGGTCCAGCCTTAATCAAGCAAAAGGTTTTAGCATTTGTGCAAAACCAAACTCATGGGTTGGTTCCACGCCTGTAGTTTGGTGATCCAGCGGAAGCTCTGTTTTGTAGCGAGCACCATGCAGTTCTTTCTATTATTTGGGTTCACACACTATACTAAGCCGTAACATCCCCCCTCTTTTTTTAAAAAAAGATTTGGCTTATGAATCCAGCCATGGCAGTTGTTAATTAAAGATGATGGCTTAACACTTCATGCAAATTTAGCCGCTTGGGTTTTATTTCATGGACCGTAGAAAGCAAAGCATCATTTTGTGCAAAGCATCCATCAGGTCCTATCCTCCCTGAAGAACGGGTCATTCCTGAACCTCTTCCAAGCTTTCAGAATCGTGCTGGAGCCCCTTCCCATGGAACTTCTCTCTTGCCAGAGAATATGTGCTTTGGGCTATGGAGATTCTCAGTCATCCAGGTCAGGCTTGTCCTAAAGGTGCTTTCTAAAAAGGCAACTGGACTTTGTTTTTCCTTGAAGACATTCGACTTCTCATCCAAGAAGCTTCTTCAGTTCATAGTCAATGCATAGAATAGCCCTGGAGAGAGAGAAGTTCCGAGTCCAAAAGCTCAGAAGACTAAACCTCTGATCCCTGGTGACTGACCCAGATTGGATCCTGCAACATTATAGCAATAGCCCTTAGACTTATATACCACTTCACAGTGCTTTGCAGCCCTCTCTAAGCAGTTTACAGAGTCAGCCTCTTGCCCCCAACAATCTGGGTCCTCATTTTACCCACCTTGGAAGGACGGAAGGCTGAGCCAACCTTGAGCCTGGTGAGATTTGAACTGCCAAATTGTAGGCAGTCATCAGTCAGCAGAAGTAGCCTGCTTTCTAACCTCTGCGCCACCATGGCTCCATATCCCATTATTCTAGGATACATCTGTTTGTGTTGGGGCCTGTTGGCCACCAGCCCCTCCAGCAGCCAAATCAGAGGAGGAGGAGGAGGCATAGGAGTCAGTGACAGCATTAGGACAACCTGAGAACTCCGAGGGGAAAGAGGGAATGGAACTGGCAGAGAGAGAGACAGAGACAGAGCCTGGGCCATCCATCAGCCCTCAGATGGAGAGTCAACAGCCCCCAAGTCTGGAAGTGGCTGATGAGGAAGAGGAGGAACAGCTGGGTCCAGTGTCTGATGCACAGCTGTGCAGAAGGCAGAGGAGAGGAGAGCAGTGGAAATCTATGGGCCGGTCCTTGGAATGGAAAAGCCACTGCTGCTAGCAAAGCCCCACCCCTAGCTCTGAGGATAAAAGGCAGGGGGTGAAGGTGAATAGATGTGCTAGACAGCTATTCATCTTCCGGACAGACAGTCTTGTTAGCCTGCGATGAGAGAGAAACTTTTTCCCAGGGCTGCCGGCTCTCCTAATAAAGGAATCTTTGAGTTAACTTCAGAAACTTTATCATGTTTGAGAAACTGAGTCAGAACAATTTGCCTTCCTTCGTGAGTTGATCCACCTTGTTCTGGTCACCATTTCTTTCTGTCTTTCCCAGCATTACACACTTATTAAGAAAGGTAGACCTTCACATAATATGTCCAGATATAATGATCTGAATCTGGACAGCCTTGATAATGCTTGCTGTGATAATTCCCAAATAGTGCAATCAATAAACACAAGAGGTCCTTGAGGCTCAAGCTTCATATTCCTGAACAGTCTTTAAACTAGGGAGGGCCTTTTGCTCAACCAGGGGTCTTCTAGTGAGATGGGGACAGTCCGGTGCATCCTCTTCATTTTTTGTAAAAAAAATTATCCAGAATCTCCTCCCCAGGTGCTTTTCGAGGTGCAAAATATTCCTTGGAAATGTACGGCTTCAAACTTCCACCCATTCAAACGAAAACAAAAACAGCTCTAGGGGAGAGTTTGGAAAAGAAACAAAAACGAAGGAATCAAGCCAGCTTTCTCTGCGTGCTTTTTTGTTTTTTGCTGCTGTGACAAAGCCACAGGCTGCTTTTAGGTGCTTGTGTGTCATTTCAGTACAAAGCAAAGTATGACAGGCCTCCCTGTTGATTTGGTCCGTGTGATGCCATCATTAGCCAGAATACGAGCAATCATTATGTGCTACCAACATTAGCTGGTACTTTTTTAAAAAAAAATGAGGGTGGAGGAAGTAGAATATTTGGAGAAGCCACAGGAGGTTTGGCTTGCTTCAGTGGTGGTATTCAGCCGGTTCACACCAGATTGAGCAAACCGGTAGCACGGATTTGGCGTGGGTCGCCGAACTGGTAGTGAGTTCTGGCTGGCGACACCCCTGACCCAGTCACCGCTGGCTCGCTTGCTCTGCCCACCTGATGCTCACTCACCCCATCCACCTGACGCTCGCCCCTTAAGGTATTTCTTTCTTTTTTTCCCCTCTCGACAATAAGCTGTTTGTACGATCAGCTGTGCCTGGATTCCCCTTGCTGAGGCCCAGTAAGGCAAAAAATGAAAGGAGGGGCTCAGCCCCCACCCTCCATTTTTTTGCCTTCCTGAAGCAACTTTGCCTTCCTGGGAGCCAAAACACCCCCCTAGAGGCTCTTCTGAGGCCAGGAAGGTTCCAAAATGGAACTAGGGGGTGCTGCATGCCCACTCCAAGCTCCGTTGTTTTTTTTCTTCCTGAGTCCCGAAGAAGCCTTCTGGGAACAAAAACACCCCCCCTTGAGGCTCCTCTGAGGCCCAGAAGGCCCAAAAAACAGGTGGGGGTGGCTGAAAAAAGCCACGCCCAGCCAGTCACATGGCCACGCCCACCTAGCCACGTTCACCAAGCCATGCCCATGGAACCAGTAGTAAAAAAAATTTGAAAACTGGCTTGCTTGTGGGGAAATGTGCCAGTTTTGGGAGAAGAGGGAGGGACCCTGCTCTCCCCTCCCCAATTTTAGATCAAGGAAAGCACTTCAGGTATCAAGACATTGATAGGTAGCAAAGGGGATGGATGCTACCCGTGTGGTTCTAGTTTGATATTTAAGGGGCTGCCACAAAGAAGAGGGGACCACGCTATTCTCCAAAGCACCTGAAGGCAAAACAAGAAACAGTGGATGGAAACTAATCAAGGAGAGAAGCAACTTAGAACTAGGGAGAAATTTCCTGACAATGAGAACAATTAACCAATGGAACAACTTGCCCCCAGAAGTTGTAAATGTTCCAACACTGGAGGTTTTTAAGAAGAGACTGGACAGTCACTTGTCTGGAATGGAATAGGGTCTCCTGCTTGTGCAGGGGGTTGGATTAGAAGACCTCCAAGGCCCCTTCCAATTCTGTACTGAAATCACCAACTTGTGGGTTTGTTTGTTTGTTCATTGGATTTAGAAACTGCCCACTTCACTCACAGAGCAGTATGCAATTAAGAACGTAGAAACTTAAAATCCATAGAGGTCAATCCTAGGCAGAGACAGATATTTTTCTATCAGGGCACAAAAGAGAAAATATCTGCTGTGACCTTCCACATACGTGTCAGGAAGGGCATCCGGCCAGCAAATGCACAGCTCCATTCAGTCACCCGGACTCCACCCCGATAAAAGGAATTACAGGGTTGAAAAATGAAAGTACACATTTCTCTCATGCTGTTATCTTCAGCATATGTCTTTTATACACATCACTGTGTAGCCGAGGCATTTTTTTCATAGTTTTTTTTCCCCTCCTAATTCGTTCCTGCAACGTGTATACGTATTTGTAGACAATCTTTGAGCCAAGCATTAAAGCTTTGCAAAAATTTGGAGAAACGGGCAACATGAAGGATATCTGTGTTCAGATCTGCCTATTATCCTGCAAATTGTAAATTGGATTGGTTTTTCAGAAAGGAAAGGGAGGAAAGGAACGCTGGCCTCATCTTTCATCTATTAAAAGGATACCGTCGCTCAGGAAAAGGTTGAGTGAAAAGGCTTAACAAGAATCTCAATATAAAAGACAACATCTCATGGACATTTTTATCCCCCCCAGAAACCTCATTTATAAAACCAGCCTTAGACTGAAATCATGTTATCTGCCTTTGGAGCAGCATGTGATGAAATTCTGAATGAACCTCAAGGCAATATTTTTTTTATATTTTTATAGTTTACATATCTGTCTAGACATAGCAATTGCAGCCAGCAGTGAAGAACAGATGCTATTTGTTTTGTTTTTATTTTTTAAATGAGATAATAAAAGACCCTTCAGTTGCTGTTATTCACGCTGTAGCTTCAGCTCCTTTATTGCTGGTGGACCAGCGTACATCAAGATATTGATTTTTGCTTATGTGTTTGGAATCAACAAGTCTTGACAACTTCAGCATACAGTATCACTTGTGAGATGTTCTTGCTTCTGTTGTCTGCAGCTGGCTTGCCCAGTAATTAGAAAACAGAAATCTCCCAGGCTGGCAGGTTCAAATATAATTCCCAGCCTCTGTTTACTTAACTGTGGTTTGTTGAAAAAGTCAAAAATGGCTGGGTTCACTCGTACTAAATCATAAACTGTGATTTGAAATCACGGCTGAGTGCTTGCTAAGAGTCCATTTGGTCTAGTGATCTAGTGATTAAGGCACCAGGCTAGAAACTGAGATTGTGAATTGTAGTCCCATGTTAGGCATGAAAGCCAGTTGGGTGACTTTGAGCCAATCACTAGGAAACAGTGAGTGCTAGTCCCTACCTTAGCCACAAAAGCTGGCTGGGCAGAAAACCTAACGAAGCTCCATCCCGGCAGCTTAATTTCATACCAAGGCATATAGGAAAAGAAAAGAATACAAAGGAAGTTACAAAGGAAGTTAAGTAAAAAAACTTTTAAGACATGAGCAGTAAACTCAGACATCACAAGACTTTCTTATCTCATTACTATGGAGACAAGATAACACAGTGCTGGCTAGCAGACACCTGCCTGCTATAATATTAGCTTAGGAGAGCTTGGCAGACAAACCAAAAAAACGCAGTGACAACTTTTGCCAATCACCAGGAGATGGTGAGTTCTAGTTCCACCTTAGCCATGAAAGCTGAATGGGTGAGTTTGAGTCAATCACCAGGAGACAGCTCAAAAGACTTGGCTCTTGGAAACCCTGATTTAATCCAAGTTGGTTGAGGTTACTTGCCAATGATTCTCCAAGTCTGGTTTTCTCCATTTTTTTTGCAAGGCAAGGAAGGTAACTAGGATTGGATTTGGAATATTTGAAGCCATTATTAGGCCTGAGGGTACATATTAGGATAATTCAGCTCCAAGGGAGAAGAGCTGTGAAATTCAAGCTTAACTTTCAAACAGTTGGGTGCCTATCTTTGTAGACCCAGTCAAAGCCACTTCATCCTTAGATGCCAGGCACAAGGGCATCTTTATAATGTGCCAGGATGCCTTTAAAAGAGGGTGGAGGGTGTCCATCTATTCTTACAAACCACCGGGATCAGGATCTTTTCAAATAAGCAATATATATTCAGGGCTGTAATTAAATACATGCAGGAAATAAAATTGCCAGTATTATATCTGCCTGGGAGCCGATTATTTCTCTGCAAACAGCCAGAGGCACACGGATCTGTCAGATAACAGCCGAGTCCTGGCCTTGGGAAATGAATTGCCAGGGGCATCAATATGCAAAATAAAGGTGAACAAGTTAAACAGGTACCACAAATGGGCATCTCCCCACGCAGTTCCATTTCCAAGGCATGCAATTGGAATTTTTGCATGTGGCTGAAAGCTTTTCCAGGGCCCAGGAAATCCCTCAGCCTGTTTTTAACCCTTCAAGGAATTCAAGGCAGATAAACATCCCTAATATTTCTTCCTCCTATTTCCCCCCTGAACGGTGGGTTAGGATGGGGGAGAGTGACTGGCCCAAAGTCATCCAGCTGGCTTTCATGCCTATAGTGGAGCTAGAATTCACAGACTCCTGGTGATTGACCTGAAGTTACTCAATCAACTTTCATGCCTAAGACAGAACTAGAACTCATAGACTCCTGATAAGTGGCCCAAAGTTATTCATCTGGCTTTCATGCCTAAGGTGGGACTAGAACTCCCCATCTCCTGTTGATTGGTCCAAAGTCACCCAATCAACTTTCATGCCTAACGCAGAATTAGAACTCACAGACTCCTAGTGATTGGCCCGAAGTCACCCAGTCAACTTTCATGCCCAAGACAGAATTAGAACTCATAGACTCCTGGTGATCGGTCCCAAGTCAGGTCATCTGTCGGGTTTCCAAGTGATGAAATCCATTTTAAAAAGAAGAACACAAAGTCCATCTTCCAAGACAATTTCTTTTATTTAGGAAAGCATCAAATTGGCAAAGTCCATGGTGATTCTGGATCTGACACAATCCAGAATTACCCCACATATTAGAAGTTAGAAACAACCCCCCCAAAAGTCACATTCTCCAATAGAAGTAATTCAGCGTTGCTTGATGTCATAAATCTCCACCTCCAGTGCCTAGGCACGGACAGCTCATTTTCCCACAGGAAGAAGAATCACCTAGCCTAAACAACTCTCCCTATCTCCACTCCTCCCCGCTTAGGAATGTGGCAAGCCCGAAACCTTTCCCCCCATGACTGCCAAAGAGAAAGTAAGAAAAAGAATATATATTAAGCCTAAGTAAAATGGCTACACATATGTCAATACCGGGCTTGACATCATCTGGCTCTCATGCCTAAAGTGGGACTAGAGCTCCCCATTTCCTGGTGATTGGCCCAAAGTCACCCAGCTTTGCAAAGCTTCCCTCTCCCACCATTCATTGCATATACACTTCTATCTTTCTTCTGAGACTTCAAGTCATTTCATGGGACAAGGGGGGTGGGAGCAGGGGTGGGATTCAGTTTTTTAACAACCAGTTCTGTGGGCATGGCTTAGTTGGTGGGTGTGGCTTGGTGGTCATGTGACTGGGTGGGCGTGGACAACTCGACATCACTCATGTCAAGGGGTGCTTCTCCTCGCCTGGCCTCTCATGACGGTGGGGATGTTGCAACAGTCATAAGTGTGAAAAATGGTCATTAGTCACTTTTTTCAGTGCCATTGTACCTTTGAATTGTCACTAAATGAACTGTTGTAAGTCCAGGATTACCTGTACAAAAATACAAAAAGCTTCTTTGCTTGTAAAAAGCTGCCCTAAATACAAATAATTAGATTAAAAATACCTGCAAGCTGGAATTACAAATCAGGCAGGATGCCAGAGCACCTTGAGGAATGAAAATAGTTAAAATGCAGTGATAGCTATCAAGCAGCCATCTCTTGCTCATAAAGTGAAACCCTTTAGCAGAGAGGTCATTTAAGCTTTCCAGAAAAAGCACACCCAGGAAAAACAATCCTTAGATCCATTTGCACCACTTAAAGAGACCAGCCGGTCTCACTCATCCAGATTTAAGGAAAGCTCACATGCCCCCCAGAAAGGCAGTAAAAAATATCAGCGCCAAGCTTGCATCCTGCCTCATTGAAGTACTCCCCAAAAGGACAATGCCAGATAGTACTAAAGCAGTGAGGAAGACCCCCTCCCCAGATAGAAAAAGTAACCATGAGGCAGGAAAAAACTCAAACACAATACAAATAATAATATCACAACAATAGCTGTTGCTTGTTGAAGCTGAATAGGGAAAATTATCCCATCAATAAACACAGGATTAAATATCACCAAGCACAGAATTAACCTTCACCAAAAACCAGTTTTAGACCAAAACTCAGAAAGAGTATGTAAACTCACGTTTGAATGTCAATCTTTCTAGCTAGCTAAGAAGCCTTGCTGAACGTCACTCATCTTGGTTCCCTGTCGCTTCATTATTCAATTATTTCTTCAAAGTGCTAATTGTCCAGGGAAGTATTTCCTCCCAACAGCAGTGTAAAAATCTCTTCCCATTTAAGAAAGGCAATCCTCAAGAAGCTCCGGAGACAGGAAGTCTAGGGGTTCTGGCAAGAATGTAATAAGGGTGGAAAAAAACAAAAGGAGATTGCTTCTAACTACCAGTTCTCAGAACTGCTTAGAAAGTTAACAAGGGGTTCTATAGAACTGGACAGAACGGGTAGAATTCCACCCCTGGGTGGGAGTTTTGTCCTGATACTTTTATCTCCCTAGGAGGTAAATTGGACTGACAGAGAAAGAGAAGGTGAAAATCACCTGGGAATTCTAGGATCAAGTAGAGATTTCTCTTGTGGTCTGCCCTCTCTCTCTCTCTCTCTCTCTCTCTCTCTCTCTCTCTCTCTCATACCTCTCTCAATATCAAAATGCCTAAGCTGGCTTATATCTGGTTCAATTCTGTCTCCTTCCTTGCAACTACCTTCCCCTCCCTTTTCTCTCTACTCATCCTATTTTTTCCCAGGAGATCCAGGCTCACCTGAGATAAGCCAGCTGTTTATATAAGGATGGCTCACTCATCCCTTGTTGGATTTTAATCTTGGCTTTTCTCTCAGGGTGATGTACAGATCTGAAAACTTCCTGATCAGATTACAGAAGCTTTCAAATCCATGGGGGCAGCTACCTGGTTGTACTGCAGGGGTCAGGGCTCCCAAAATCCCAATTCTGGACCCAGTTTTGGCCAAATCAGGTTCATCACTTTATCTAGTTCAGCAGGGTGATTTATCTGCGTGCACAAACAGATGTTTTACCACGCTTCCTTCTTAATAATAGTAGCCAAATTATGCAAATCGTTGTTCATTGCAAGGAGCGGAGTTAAGCATTTCATGCTTGTATATTATGCCCTATCATCGTGAGTTTTCCTTGGGGTTCCATCAACTTAATGATTGTGGTTTGTCAACTGTGCTTTATGGCACAGTTTTGTATGGGGGCGATCCAGCCGTCGTGTCTTATCCAACAAACCGCCTTGGAAACAAACCGTAATGCCATAGGCAAATCTCACCTCATCATCAAATGAGGAGAAGGCAGTGACTTGGAATGCATGACAGAAAAATTAGATTATTTCTGGATGCCAACCAAAAAAGTCTAAATATCAACCTAGAACTAAGGAGAAATTTCCTGACAGAGAGAACAATTAATCAGTGGAACAATTTGCCTCCAGAAGTGGTAAATGCTCCAACACTGGAAGTTTTTAAGAAGAGATTGGACAACCATTTGTCTGAAATGCTATAGGGTTTCCTGCCTAAGCAGGGGGGTGGACTAGAAGACCTCCAAGGCCCCTTCCAAGTCTGTTATTCTATTCTTTTTTTCTGCCAGGAATTGCCAATTATGAGCTTAAGAAAATCGAATAATCTTAAGGAATGTCCAGGAATGGTGTTGCAGATAGTCCTTAACTTACAACAGTCTGTTTAGTGACCATTCAAAGTTAACAATGCCTGTCATGCCCTTGTTAGAGTTGGACTCTGAGGGAGAGGAGGAACAGGGAGTGGAGGTGTGGCTCCGGAGGTTGTGGAGGAGGCTGGGGAAGGGCAGAGGCCAGATGGGCAGTCAGAGGAAGAACCAGGCCCATCCCCTCTTCATCCTAGGACATGCAGGGAGGAACAGAGAAGGAAACAACTTGGCTTACGAGAGAGGAAGCGGCCATGATCCCCCTCATTGGTTGCAGCTGGGGAGAATAGTATATAAGAGAGATGGTTCAAACACAGCGTTGCCAGAAGCAAAGTGTGTTTTATTTTGGGCTGAAGTTATCTTGGTTGGCGTCCTTCCAACAGACTGTGCCTTGTTATCTCCTTGAAGTTGGTAATTACTTATCCTGGTCCATTGTGGAATTTCCTTCATTGTAGTTCGTTTGGGTTTTTTATTTCACCTCTATCTGCTCATTAAGTTCAGACTGTACTGCTTTCTTTTGAAGACTATTTTTGAGTACGTTTTATCTCCAACTGAGAATTATTGAACAGTGGGGCCAGGCTGGAGGCATTAAAGGAAATTTATTTATGTTTTGATTTTGTTACGTTTGTGTTACACTCTGGGTCATCACAATGGCATTGAAAAGTAACCTATGACCCTTTTTCACACATAATGGCCACTGCCGCTTCCCCATAGTCACATGATCAAAATTCGGATGGTTAACCACTGATTCATATTTATGATGGTTGCACATGTGATCCCCCTTTTGTGACCTTCTGGCAAGCAAAGTCCGTGGGGAAGACAGATTCACTTAAAAACCGTGTGACTAACTCAGCAACTGCAGTGATTCTCTGAACAACTGTGGGAAGAAGAAAGTCTGTAAACTGGGGCAAAACCCACTTAACCCCTGTCTCTTAGCAACAGAACTTTTGGGCTCCACTGCAGTCATAACTCGAGGACCACTGTGTACCCTTGGCTATCCAGATCCTTAAAGCAAGATGCTACTTAGGAAATGAGCCACGATAAATACATTTACCAATTGTTTAAAATCTTTTTTTTAAAGGTTGCAACAAGTTTAGGAAATTAGATGAGTGAATTTTCACAGGGAAATTTGTTTAATCTTACAATATGAGCAGCGTGAAAACACCAGTCCTGGGCGTGTGATTTGATGGGGGAGCGTTTAACTTCCATCTGAGATCATGTTTTAAAGTTGCCAAAGATCTGATTTTTCCCCTCCGGTGAATTGTAAACATTCAGTTTCAAGTTCAGAGTTTGGACCGGCACACTGAGTAGGAAGCATTTAGTTTGAAAGATGACAATTTTAGACTTGCCAACTTTTCCGAACTGTTGTGATTTTGGCAGATAATCAGATTCGCAAGCATCAGAAATTGCTGAACACTGTCAAATATTGATATAGTTGCTAGTTGGTTTTCTGTTTATATATTAACTGCGTTTTTCTCCGTAACATTTGGCGCATGGGTGCCTTCTGGGAATTTAGAAGATTACAATGATTTGTTTTAGTAGCTTATCAGATAGTTTTGCATAATACTGGGAACCAAAAGTATCCTGTAATTCATTTTTTTTGAATACTTCTTCTGAACTATACCAAGCGTGTTTTTTTTTTTTGATTCTGGTAAAGCAAAATCAAAAAAAGCACATTTTTAAAAATCAGCCTGGCCCAATATTCTTGCGGCAATTCAGTTTCTTCCTTAAATATTTTGTCAGGAGCACCTGACCAAACATTTTGCAATTCATGGGGGTCTTTGAGAGAGTGAAGCAACTTAGCAGAAATATTAAATCCTTGCACTGGCCGAGTAGGATTTCTTCCCACCTACCCATGCACTCTCTTTCCCATTGGAACAGTTGCAAAATGAGGGAATAAGCAGAAGGCAATATTCCAGAGCTGAAACCCCAAAGTTAAGCCTACAGTAGACAGATGATGAAGGTGGAACAAAGAGGTTGTGAAGTCTTGGCAGGCTGTGGCTTCTGTCGTTGATTCAACCCGTTTTAAGCAGCAGGAGAAAGGAATGGATTGTAAATTACTGATTAATTCATCTGGTAACACCTGAGACTGTAGAGAGTCCATCTCCCTGGGCTCTCTACTCTAGAAATGGTGAGTGACAGAAAGCCAACTTAAACTTGGAAGAGTTTTTGCTGAGATAAAGAAGAATATTTGTAACTCTGGGTTGGAATGAAGGGTCTTTGGTGCTCCCTCTGAGTTTGGTTGTTTTTTGGCAGATGTTTCATTACCCAAACTAGGTCACATCACCAGTGCTAGCATCAACCAAGTTTGGGCAATGAAACATCTGCAAGAAGACAATTAAGCTCAGAGAGCACCAAGGACCCCACAGTTTTGCTCAGAGCAAAGGAAGCCTAACGCATCCTTAAATGCCGGCAGACATTGTAGTTGGGGGTGGGGTGTGCCTTTGTGGCTTCGAATCCAAACCTAACAGAAGCACAACTGTGCCGATCCCACAATAAGTTGGGATTAAGCCTGATGAGTTTAACGGGTCTTCCAATGCAATTGTTGCATTTGCACCAACATCTGAGTCGAGGCTAAAAGAGAGTAGAATTTTATTTCATTTTTGGTTCAGTGGGTTGAGGTTACCCAGTCTTTATTTTAGTATGATGTGTGTTTCTGGCCATCCCATGAAGCCACAAGGTGGTTCCACGCTTCAGTAGATATCTTAGGAAGGTCTACAAGGATAGTTGGACAAGAGAATGGGGGGGGGAGTTAAAGTCCTGCAATGACAAGTCCGAGAGAGTTTGATATCTTGAGTCTTGCAAAGAGAAAACCAAGGCTGATCTAATAAGCCCTCTTCAGATAGCTAAAGAGGAGGAGGTCAGGACCTCCCCTGTCTCATCTTAGAGCGTAAAACATGAAATAATAGTCTTGGTTGTTGCAGGAAGGCGGATTTTAATTGGATCTTCTGAACATTTCATAATGGTAAGAATAGCGTTCACCGTTAGCCAATTACCAAAGGAGATAGTGAGTTCCCCTTGTCGGGATGTGTCAGAGCATGAGAGCTGAACAGGCTGCCCTACCTGGAAAGAATTTAAACCTGAAATTTTTAATTTGGATGCCAGCCCTGATCAGGGAGCTGGACTGAATGGGGTAGTAGGTAGACCTCGTCAGCTCTTTGATTCCACATTTTTCGATTGCTAGATGCCTCCTCAAAGACAGGCACTGTGCAATCAGGGCAATCAGATTTCCATGGAAGGCGTTTCACAGATGCAGGTGGGCTACATATCTGCATCAATGAGTTAGCTTTCGGGCGTGAGATTAACTCAGTCTTGTTTTTTGTAAGGAAAGAACTGAGTTAATCTCACGCCCGAAAGCTAACTCATACATGCAGATATGTAGCCCACCTGCATCTGTGAAATGCCTTCCATGAGAAATCTATTTTTTTTCTTCCCTCTCCTTGCACAGCTTGTTAAACGCAGCACATATGTGTTTGTTTCGCTGTGTGCAGCTGGGTTCTGTTTTCTCTGTGTCTCTATAAAGTCAACAGTTTCAGATTTGGTCTACATCCAAAGAATCATTGATGCGAACCTCATCTGAATTTGTTCTAACTGGTTCTGTTTAGTACAGGATGTCAAGGAATCTGAAACGTACAAAAAGTAATACACTATTTGATGTCCAGAACCTCCTTCTGAAAACTAATCCCCTTCCTGACATCTAAGTTAGATGTTCAGACAATTTTCCATGCCAGTTCAAGGTTGGGAAACTGCTCAGTTCCTTCCTTCCTGCCTGCCTCCTGCCTACCTGCCTGCCTGCCTCCTTCCCTCCCTCCCCCTCCTTCCTCCCTCCCTTCCTTCCCTCCCCCCTCCCTCCATCCCTTCCTTCCATCCATCCATCATAGTTGACTCACTGTGCAGCTTGCTCGCAACCAGACAACAATAATGGGAAGGAGGAAGAAAGGAGTGAGGGTGGTTTGGGAGGGAAACTCTGGAATGCCATCTGGAAGCCTGAGACAGTTGGGGACAGCTGACACCTTCCTTCCTTCCTTCCTTCCTTCCTTCCTTCCTTCCTTCCTTCCTTCCTTCCTCCCTCCCTCCTCCCTCCCTCCCTCCCTCCCTCCGTCAGTGTTCCAAGTAACTATCTCCAAAGGAAGAGACTCCAAGAATACCATCTTTCCAAAGATCCACTTCATTAGAGATGCCATATTGGCACATCTGGGGAAAACCCAAATCTGAGTGTTCTGGATTTTCCCTAATCCAAAGAAAACCCAAAATCCAACAGCTGCACCCAATTGTCCATCACATTGTCCAATCCTCACTTCTTCCAACTGGAGAACTACCCCCAGTCACTCCTCTCCAGGTGCAGAGTAACATGGCCTTGACTTTGTGAGAAAGGAATGTTGTTGTGGCTAATCTTCCACCACTCCTTGAAATCCCCCCTCCCAAATTCCCAGGCACTGAATGTGGCATCCCAGAAGCCTCAAAGAAAAAATGGCTTCCAGGCTGACACCCTCCCTCTCTCCCATTGCCTTTGTCAGAAATGGTTCAATTGGCAACCTGTCTATCAAAAATCCAGTTTTATTTACCTGATTTATTAAAGAAATGCCGAGCCTCTTGTAATTAATTACTTTCTTAGTAATTATTGGCTGTTCCTCCAAAGAACCATTAATTAGAGTTTTCAAAGATGGCCTTTTATCCATTCTGCACAATGTAAGGCTTGATACCCATGAGGAAAATGTTGAAGGTCTGTATCAATGCTTTCTTGAATGTCTTACCTTTCAGTCAACTATTATTTCCAAAGTGGAAGAAGCAGAGTTGTTTCCTTGGCTCCATAACTGATACTATAGGAAATTGGTAAATCTGTAGGACACTTATTTACCTCTGAACATGCTTTGTAACCACCAGTTATGTTGAAGGACATTCCTGTAGGGCAGAGATGGGAAAAAATGGGAGATTGTAGCTCATGGACATAAGCCTAACGTCGCCAGATATGAGAATCATAAAGCTTCATCCCAAAGGTGATTTTTAAAAAAGGCAACCAGATGTTGTCTTTCCTTGAAGACATTTTGCTTCTCATCCAAGAAACTTCTTCAGTTCTGCAGAGCTTCTTGGATGAGAAGCCGAATGTTTTCAAGGAAAAACAAAGTCTAGTTGCCTTTTGAAAAAAGCAACTTTGGGACAACCATGACTTGGATGATTTGGGAATCTCCATAGCCATAATGTTTTGGGTTCATCAAAGAAGCTGTGGAATGATGTGGAATATAATTATCCCAAAGATTTAGGGAAACAAGCAGCAAGAATAGACTCATCTTTTGAATGTTACCGTAGAAGATACTGTTTTTAGACTATGACCTTTTTTTGCAAATAGGAAACTTTAAGATGATTCCTATTGATTCTCAAGAACTTCAATCAGAGACCTGAACTCTGCATTACCAACTACATGAAAGAATTTTCACATTTGTAAATGATGAATGAGTAGGAATCGAGACCACCGATGTCACAGTAGTTTCATTTTTCAGCAAGAGAGAGAGCTCTTTTGTTCTCTAGCATGAAGTGGATCAAAGGAGAGGCATCATCTCTCAAGTGAGAAACTCTCACAATCAATGTCTTTCAATACTTCTTAATTTTGCTACCTTGGTTCTCCTAGTTGCAATGAAACAACCCAAGAAAAAGAGAAACTGGATAGAATTGAGATGCATACCCAATGTTATCCAGATAAGAATTTAGGTAATGGGCGTATTCAATAATTGAAGGGCTTGGTGGTGTAGGCTGCTAAATGCCTAGCACTTAAGTTCCAGCTGCCTGCAATTATTGCAGGCTCGAATCCCACCAGGCTCAAGGTTGACTCAGCCTTCCATCCTCTCGGGGTAGGTAAACTGAGGACCCAAGATTGTTGGGGGCAATAAGCTGACTTTGTAAAAATGCCGCTTAGTAACAAGCAGGCATATACAATGGAATGAAGGCTATTGCTGAGCGCATTGGGTTGTATCCCAAAAATTGTAAGCCGCCCTGAGTCTTCGGAGAAGGGCGGCATATAAATGTAATTTTAAAAAAAAATTGGGAATGCTTCATAATTTAAGGAACAGCTTTGAACTCCAAACCTTGGTAAGCAGCTTATTGTCCACGTAATTACAATGTTCCCAATTAGTTATACATTCATAACCAAACAACCTGGAGGTGCTGAATCGTATTTATATAGATTGTGCTGCAGGACACTTCAAAGATATCGGAGGGGGTTTAGTTGTTGTTGTTCTAACCAAATAAATATTCCATCTTCCAGTTATTTTTTAACTGCAAAGAACCTGGAGCCCATGTGACATTGAATCAGGTGTCTGCATCTTGAGATCCCAGGAGGGCATGTAGGTGCCTCAAAAGATTTTGAGAAATTGCACCTGACTTTTAACGTGACGGAGGGGAAAATTGTACAAGCAATATTCCTGTTAACTCAATTGAATTAATTTTAATTAGATATAAATGTCAATTCAATTGCATCCCTATTAATTAAATTGGCTCGGTCCCACGCGTGTCTTTGTCGAGTCAACCTAATTTGGGCAGGTTTGTTCTTGGCATGCCATGTGAAGGGCAAGTGAAGCTCTCAGCTCGAGAAAAAGTTTGCTTTTGAGCATCCAAGACTGAGGTCAAAACTGAGAAAGCCACCATGGCATCGTGGTTGATGTGAGATCCAGGAGATTTAGCTTCTAGCTTCTAGATCTAGATTCAAGTCCATTCTCAACCTTGGATTCTTCCTGGGTAACACTGGGCCAGGTAGAGACCAAAGGTAATAAATACATTGTTGTGAACATCACCAACTAACTCAACTCTTCTAGTTCTCATCCTCGTGCTGTTAATTAATTATTTCATCCCTGAATTTTGGGGCTGTGCCTTCAATGAGTCGATGGGTGGAAGGAAGGTCTCTTTGAATCCTTGGTGTGATCTTTTCTGAACTTGGTTGTTTGCTTGCAGACATTTCATTACCCAACTAGGTAACATCATCGGTGCTAGTGAGCATGGAACAATGCACTCTATACTCCTTTGGGAGGATGTATCCTAGTTTAGAGAAGCAACCTAGAACTAAGGAGAAATTTCCTGACAGTTAGATAGATTAAATCATCAGTGGAACAACTTGCCTCCAGAAGTTGTGAATGCTTCAACATTGGACGATTTTAGAAGCAATTGGATAATTTTTGTCTGAAATGATGTAGGGTTTGCTGCTTCAGCAAGGGGTTGGAGTAGAAGACTTCCAAGATTCCTTCCAACTCTGCTATTCTGTTAGTTTGGTGCTGAAACACTGTCAGCGTTCCAGAAAACTTTATCTCCAATAAATAACCCCGAGACAGACATGTTCTCCAAGTTTCCTTTTATTAGAATAGTGAACTGGCACATCTGGGAAATCCCGAATCTGAAAATTCATGGCCAGGATCCAGGGTATTTACAGGAGCATTGAGTTCCAATTGCTCAGTGCACTCCCACTGGCAGGGCCTCCTCGGGGTGCCATCGACCAGAC
>CM019156.1:27812368-27837746 GCA_009733165.1 Naja naja | reverse complement strand
GGAGGGAGGGAGAAGAGAGGGAAGAGAGGAGGGACAAATAGAAGGGAGAGAGAGGCAGAAGGAAGGAAGGAAGGAAGGGAAAGGAAAGGAAGGGGAAGAGGGGAAAGGGAAAGGAAAGGAAAAACTTGTGGGCTTTTCAGGGATCTAAAACTGGGGGAAAGACCTCAGAATTCCTTCTATTGAAGAAATGAGGGGAAAGACTTCTGCCTGTTTGGCAGGGGTGATTTTTCTATTACTCCAAATCCCCCTGGAAATAATAACCAAGACTAAATGATCAGGGGGCACCTTACTTTGCCCACTTTTGAAGCAAGAGGTTCAACACCCGGCAAGTCAATTAGATATCCCCAATAAAGAGGAAAGAAACACCCCCCAAAAGAGCCTGTTGCATCTTTTAGCAACGATAGCTCCATCTTTTAGCTTGCATATCACCCTAGTTGATCCAAAGGGCTTGAAGTTTTTTTTCTTTATCTGCTAGCAATTTACAGCCAAAAACCACAACAAAAACCACGAACAACAACCTGACAACGTTCAAAGTACTTTCGTTATGGAGAAGGTGCATGGAAGTTATTTTTTGTATTATTTTTTGTATTTTTGTAATTATATTTCCTTGGGGCTTGTTAGTTTAATTCTTTCTTAATTATTTATTGTTGTTGTTGTTGTTTTAATTGTGAGCCGCCCCGAGTCTTCGGAGATGGGACGGCATACAAGTCCCAATAATAAATAAATAAATAAATAAGTTCTCCATTTCAGGGCGATTGGCGGTGGGTAGAAAGAGAGGCTGGTGTCATAGGAGGCTCTGACATTCAAGGGCATAAGGAAAAGCAGGCATGTAATTATGTGATTTAATTAAATGATTAAGATTGAAGTGAAATCATTCTTAAGAAGCAAGACTGGGGTTGTTTACTTGGGGAAGAAGGCAGAAGAGAAATGGAAAGGAGGAAGGGTGGGAGATGTTATTTTAAGAAAAAGCAGGTTGCAGAAACTCATCCAGGCAACCCTTAGACAAGGGAGAAAGCCTGGAATGATAGACACCGGTAAAATTGAAAGCCAAGAGAGTTATTTGTTTGCAATTATAGAATCATCAATATTACAACAGCTGAATTCACGCAAGGTATGATAACCTGGTTACTGATTTAAATGGGGAGGGGGAAGGGGTGACACATGATGCTTTGAATGACAAACGAGCCAAGCAACTAGATGCAGGTGGGTGCGTGAAATGACCCCAAACTGAGCATAATTAACACTAACTATGAGGTCCTTGGTATTCTCTTGAGTTTGGTTGTTTTTGGACAGTTTATTACCCAACTTAGGTAGTGTCATCAGCACTACAAAGGAGTGGGGTTTAGGGGGGAGGAGGAGGACTGTGAAGTTCTTGGTGCTCTCTGAGCTTGGTGGTTTTCTTGCATACGTTTCATGACCCAACTAGGTAATGTCATCAGTGCTGGAAGGGAGTGGAGGAGGAGGAGGAAGAGGAGGAGGAGGAGGAAGAGGAGGAGGAAGAAGAAGAAGAAGAAGAAGAAGAAGAAGAAGAAGAAGAAGAAGAAGAAGAAGAAGAAGAAGAAGAAGAAGAAGAAGAAGAAGAAGAAGAAGATGATAGTGGGATCCTTAATGTTCTCTGAGCTTGGTTGGTTTTTTGGAGACGTTTCATGACCCAACTAGGTAATGTCATCAGTGCTGGAAGGGAGGAGGAGGAGGAGGAGGAGGAGGAGGAGGAGGAGGAGGAAGAAGAAGAAGAAGAAGAAGAAGAAGAAGAAGAAGAAGAAGAAGAAGAAGAAGAAGAGAAAGAGGAAGAGGAAGAGGAAGAGGAAGATGATGATAGTGGGATCCTTAATATTCTCTGAGCTTGGTTGGTTTTTTGGAGACATTTCATGACCCAACTAGGTAACATCATCAGTGCTGGAAGGCAGTGGAGTTGAGGAGGAGGGGAGGAGGAGGACATCTCTGGGATCCTTGATGCTTTCCAAGTTTGGTTGTGTTCTTATAGAGGTTCATTACCCAACTAAGTAATGCCATCAATACTACAGCTTGGTGGTTTTCTTGCAGACGTTTCATGACCCAACTAGGTAACATCATCAGTGCTGGAAGGGAGTGGAGGAAGAGGAGGAGGAGGAGGAAGAAGAGAAGGAGGAGGAGGAGGAGGAGGAGGAGGAGGAGGAGGAGGAGGAGGAGGAGGAGAAGGGAGAGAGGTTTGTGGAGAGGAGGAGGTGGAGTGAAGGTGGAGGATGACCTCTGAGCTTGTTGTTGTCTTGCAGACATTTCATTACCAAACTAAGTATCATCATCCATGCTAGAAGGGAGTAGGGTTTACATTCTATATGAATCGTACGCATCCCATCACTAGCCTTTTTCTCATTCGTCAAGAAGCTTCCCTGGCATGGCTTGGTCTTCGAAGCCAACCAAAACTTGGAAGATCTCTTTCTTCTCTCAATTCTTCAAATCACGCTCATTATTGTTATTTTTTTGCCCTCTCAAATTTGGAGTCTCCCTCCTCTTCCATCTGCACTTATGACCTGGCCCTCTTTCTCTATCCCACCCAGACACTTGCTTAGTTTGCCACAGCCTGAATAGATGAGGCTACTAAATTCTACAGATTCTTCTACAGAAGCTCGTGGTCACTTCAACAATCTGCTTGCCTCTCCCTGTCTATCAAATCTCAGAATCCAACTCTCTCGATCCTTCACTGCTGTTCTTGAAATCACAATAGGTATACTGTCACTCAGCCTCTCCGAATGCCGCATTTCTACATATTTCTTACTTTCTTAGCTTTGGTTGGCTGGATGTTTTTATTACTTGTTCTCCCCCGCTTCATCAGTGCTAAAGAATCTTCCAGTGAGTCACATGCTAAATAACTTCTCTTCTAAGGTTATTTCTCGCTTAATGGGAGCGTAGGAGAACTGTGCATTTAAAGCATGAGTCTGCCGCAGCCAGATGGGAACATGGTAATCAGGTTTTGATGAGCAAAATAGATGAATGGAGAAGAGACACTTGGACGAGGTGTCTGTACTGGTTAGGTTAAATCTGGCTCGACAACAGTAACAGTGAGATGGACCTTGGAGTCCTAGTGGATGATCACTAAAACATGAACCAATTGTGTGTGGCAGCAGCCAAAAATGCTAACACAATCCTTGGTTGTATAAACAGAAGCACAGTATTACAATCACATGAAGTATTAGTACCATTTTATAAAACCTTGGTAGGGACGTGGTGGTTCAGCAGCTAAGACGCTGAGCTTGTTGATCAGAAAGGTTGGCAGTTCAGCAGTTCGAATCCCATGCCATGCCACGGGTGAGCTCCGCATTTGTCCCAGCTTCTGTCAACCTAGCAGTTCAAAAGCATGTAAAAAAAATGCGAGTAGAAAAATAGGGACCACTCTGGTGGGAAGGGAACAGCGTTTTGTGCGCCTTCAGCACCGAGTCCTTCCGGCCACATGACCACGGAGATGTCTTTGGATAGTGCTGGCTCTCTTTGGCTTTGTAACGGAGATGAACACTGCCCCTTAGAGCCGGAAACGACTAGCACGTATGTGCGAGGGGAACCTTTGCCTTATAAAACCTTGGTAAGACCACACCTGGAATACTGCATGCAGTTTTGGTCACCACACTGCAGAAAAGATGTTGAGACTTTGGGAAAAGGGCAAAGAAGAGCAACTAAGACAATTAAAGGCCGGGAGACCAAAACACATGAAGAATGGTTGCAGGATTTGGGTTTGGCTAGTCTAGACAAAAGAAGGACTAAGGGAGACATGATAGCAGTATTCCAGTATTTGAGAGGCTGCCCCAAAGAAGAGGGGGTCAAATTATTCTCCAAAACACCTGAGGGCAGGATAAGAAACGATGGATGGAAACTCGTCAAGGAGAGAAGCAACCTGGAATTAAGAAGAAACTTCCTAACAACAAGAACAACAACCAGTGGAATGGCTTCCCTTCAGAAGTCATGGATGCTTCATCACTGGAGGTTTTTAAGAAGAAACTGAAATAGTAGAGGTTCTCCTGCTTGATCAGGGGGCTGGACTCCAAAGTCCCTTCCAGCTCTATCCTGATTGATTGATTGATCGACAATCTGGCTTTTCTTTATAATCATCAGCCAGGCTGATCGGGAGTCCGAAGCGAAGACAAAACACCTTGGTTGAAAGGGACTGTGGGAGGCCCTCCGGGGATGGAGGCCTCGCTGTCTTGTGGTTCGCCGGCAGCAGGTGTGGATGGCTGAGGCCTCGGAGAGCGAGGACTCGGGTGAGGGGCCCTGTGTGTGATGCAGGGATGGGGCCAGGACTATCAGGGAGTGTAGTGCTGCCTTTGGAGATTGTGGAGACTGGCAGCAGTGATGAAGAGATCCCCCGAGGAGCCTGTGCCCAGCATGCGTGTGGCCAGGGCTGCTCAAAGGAAAGAGCAGTTGCAGCAGCACAGGCTTCGGAGGGCTGCAAGGTAATAGCCCCTCCCTCAAGAGATAAAAGCTAGCTGAGAAACTGGAGTTCTTTGCAGGAAGCAAAGAAGTTTTTGCACTCAAGCCTTGTGGACGTTCGGACTCTCTTAGTTTGTGTTTGGAGACTCTTTGTGTTGGAAATATTTCTTGGCAACTTCATCTAGTGTTCTTGGCAGCCTTGCACAACCTTGGCAAGGCTTGTTCTTATCAGGGACAATTAGTTTGAAACAGCCTTTTAACCGTGAAGGAATGGAATTCGTAAAGAATCATTAAAAGGTTTTGCTGTTACCTCCATTTCATGTTTGTTTCCTTGGAACAAAGTTTGGGTCAGAACACACAGCCCCCTCACTTCTCCTCTGTGAATGGAGCTAACCCCTTTCCATGTAGCTCCTGTGGCGGACCTGGAGTCTAAACACTCAGATCTATTGACATTGTATCTTGTCAGGCCCCGGAGCTTCTGTAATCTTTGCCGCTTTTGATCAGAGGAAGCCTGGTGACAAGACTGAACTTGCACAATTTCAAGGCTAACCTGACAAAGATAAAAGAAAAGGGGAAAGCTTTCAAAGCTTGTGGGGCCCCCGTTGAAACAGATGCACATTTACTCGTCACAGATCAAAGCCCGCCAGATGCTAGAAAGACTGCACATGCCTGGCTTTTGAGCACCTAAAGCGCAGCAAGATACACGTCAGTTTACTGAAATTCTGGTAGACCGTTGCATATGGCTGATAGGTTAAGCTTGATCATGGTATTTATTTATTTATGTATTTATTTATCATTTGATTTGATTCTATTTGATTTGTCAATCACTTACAAGATTATAGGCATAAGTCAGTGGTGGGATTCAAATAGAGCCTTGGTGGTGCAGGCTGTTAAATGCCTAGCACTTAAGTTCCAGCTGCCTGCAATTAGTGTAGGCTCGAATCCCACCAGGCTCAAGGTCGACTCAGCCTTCCATCCTCTCCGGGTAGGTAAATTGAAGACCCAAGATTGTTGGGGGCAATAAGCTGACTTTGTAAAAATGCCACTTAGTAATAAGCAGGCATATACAATGGAATGAAGGCTATTGCTGAGCACATTGGGTTGTATCCCAAAAATTGTAAGCTGCCCTGAGTCTTCGGAGAAGGGCGGCATATAAATATAATTAAAAAAGAAACTTAACAACTGGTTCTCTGCCCTAATGATTTCTTACAACAACCAGTTCACCAAACTGCTCAGAAAGTTAACAACCGGTTCTTGTGAACCGGTGCGAACTGGCTGAATCCCACCACTGCTATAAGTATAAACATGAGTAAAAATACAGGAAATAGGTACAAATAAATGGGGACAATAGGACAGGGATGGTAGGCACGATGGTGCACTTATGCACGCAATTATTTCCTTTTTTTACATGTGCAATTCTTTCCCTTTTTTTACATTGCTTATTTAGTTTATCTTGCGGGGACCCTCTATCCTGAAATTGGCCAATCAGCAGAAGGGGAATATTGCTCTCCACACAGGATTTTTATATTTGTCATGCAGAAATCTTATTTACAAATCTCCCTGATAACTGGCATGAAACTTTCATACCGGAATGTGCTGAAATAAGAGTTTTGCTCCAGGAAAGAAAAGGATGAGTCACTTAATGAACAATGAATAACTTATATGTGTGAATGCCTAATAAGGAACCCAAATCAATAAATACCGTAGCCATTTCATTCTTAACCTCGAGCCAGAATGTTTCTGGAATGGAACACATTCAATTGCAAATCAAGTGATATAAGTGCCATTTGTAGTAAATGGATTGGTCATTTTACAACAACCGTATTGTTTTGTAGTGATGGCTCAGTGTCTTCATGACTAGTGAGATTCTCATGAGTAGCATATAACATTCTTGCATTTATTGAGCCAGGAGAGATAGATGGATGCCCTTCCTTTCCGTTTCTAATCCCTGCTCCAACATTTTCTGACCTGCTTTGGTTTCCTTCACTTCCATTGAATCAGAAGGATTTGGGGATGGAATTTTTTTTCCCCAATTACAATATTCTTTTTCAGTAGAGAAATAGAGTAGAGATAGGGATAGAGCTGGAAGGGACCTTGGAGGTCTTCTAGTCTAGCCTGCTGCTGAAGCAGAAGAACCTCTATTATCAGGGGTGGGATTCAACTTTTTTAACAACCAGTTCCGTGGTCGTGGTTTAGGTGGTGGGCGTGGCTTGGTGGTCATGTGACTGGGCGGACATGGCTTGGTGGTCATGCTATTGGCTGGGTGTGGCCAACTCAACATCACTCACATCGGGGCACGCATCTCCTCGCCTGGCCTCTCATGACTGTGGGGATCCTGCAACAGTCGTAAGTGTGAAAAATGGTCATAAGTCACTTTTTTCAGCGCCACTGTAACTTTGAATGGTCACTCCACACAAGCAAAGTACCAGCAAAGGAGGGGAAAAAACCTCCAGAGTCGTTCCTGAGACAGGAATTCTAGTCCTGCCAAGAATGTAATAAGGGTTAACGGAGAGGCAGTTTCTGTAAGCAACACCAGAATGTTTCCTTCCTGCCTTCCTTACAGGATTAGCCCAGTAATTTCTTCTAACAACTGGTTCTCCGAACTGCTTAGAATGTTAACAACCGGTTCTAGAGAATAGGTGTGAACCTGTAGAATCCCACCCGTCTACTATTTCAGATAAGTGACTTAAAAACTTCCAGTGATGGAGCACCCATGATTTCTTTTTTTTAAGAGTTTTTTTTAATTTTGGACAAACATACACAAACAAAACATAAAACCATCTTCCAAATTCATACATACAGTGTGTCGGTTGGTTACAATTTTTTTGTGCATCCTCTCCATAGTCCTCACTTACAATTGTTCGTATAGCTTCTCATATCAACCTAATATATATGTATACATTATTGTCATTATTAATCTTTTTTTAAAATTCATATTTATATGCCGCCCTTCTCCGGAGACTCAGGGCGGCTTACAATTTTTGGGATACAACCCAATGCGCTCAGCAATAGCCTTCCTTCCATTGTATATGCCTGCTTATTACTAAGCGGCATTTTTACAAAGTCAGCTTATTGCCCCCAACAATCTTGGGTCCTCACTTTACCTACCCCGAGAGGATTTATTTGACTAAACTAGTATTCCTTCATTTTATATGAGATATTCAAAATTTTAGATTAATTTACAACATAAAAATTCATATTATCATCCTAAATCCATCCAATAGTAATGCATCCTTATATTATATTCTGTATAATTCTATTATCCTTATATTGTAAAATGCTACATAGTTCATTACCATATTTTTTTTCCTAACCATTGATAAAATAAATCCCATATCTTATAAAATTGTTCATCTTCTTGTTCTCTAATTTCAAATGTCAAGTTACTCATTTCAGCCCATTCCATTATTTTCTTGATAACTTCCTCCTGCATTGGTATTTTCTCATTTTTCCAATTTTTAGCAAATACAATCCTAGCCGCTGTTAATACATTTACAATCAAATATTTCAATGCCCTACTGTATATTTCCGGTAAGATCCCCCAATAAAAATATCTCTGGTTTAAAGTCTATAGAGCACCCATGATTTCTGAAGGCAACTTCTGTTCCACTGGTTAATTGTCCTCACTGTTAGGAGGTTTCCCCTTAATTCCAGGTTGCTTGTATCTTTGATTAATTTCCATCCATTGTTTCTAGTCCTGCCCTTTGATGCTTTGGAGAATAATTTGAGCCCCTCTTCTTTGTGGCAGCCCCTCAAATACTGGAACGCTGCTATCATGTCTCCCCTGGTCCTTCTTTTCTGTAGACTAGCCAGACCCAAACTCTGCAGCCGTTCTTCATATGTTTCAGTCTCAAGGCCTTTGATCATCTTAATTGCTCTGAACTTTTTCCAAAATCCCAACATCAATCCCAGCATCAAAAAGATGCAGTGTGGTGACCAAAATTGGACGCAGTATTCCAGGTGTGATCTTACTAGGGTTTTATAAAGTGGTACTAACACTTCACGTGATCTTGATTCGTTGCCTCTTACAGGATAGCATTCGCTTTTTTGACGACGGCTGCAAACTGCTGGTTCATATTCAAGTGATCATCCATTAGGACTCCAAGGTCCCTCTCACAGTCACTGTTTTTGAGCCAGGTCTCGCCTAATATGCCCTTATATCTCCGATTATTTTTTCCTGCCTAAATGCAAAACCTTGCTTTTCTCCACATTAAAATTTATTTTGTTGGGTAGGGCCCATTGTTCAAGTTGGGCCTTGGTGGCTCAGGCTGTTAATTGCCTGCACTTAAGTTCCAGCTGCCTACAACTGCTGTAGGCTCGAATCCCACCAGGCTCAAGGTTGACTCAGCCTTCCATCCTCTCGGGGTAGGTAAATTGAGGACCCAAGATTGTTGGGGGCAATTAGCTGACTTTGTAACAATGCCGCTTAGTAATAAGCAGGCATATACAATGGAAGGAAGGCTATTGCTGAGCGTATTGGGTTGTATCCCAAAAATTGTAAGCCGCCCTGAGTCTTCAGAGAAGGGCGGCATATAAATGTAATTAAAAAAAAAAAAGTTTGTCAATATCTTTTTGGATCCTGAGCTTGCCTTCTAAGGTGTTGGCTATTCCTGCCAGCTTGGTGTCATCTGCAAATTTGTGCTGATTCTCCTTTAAAAGGAAGTTCTACACTTCAGAAACAATTAGTTGATGGATTTATCCTGTCCTTGAGAAAATGTACCAACATTCTAATATTCCACTTCTTACGACCAGACAATTTGGTAAGCTCATTTGTGCTGAGCTTTAATATTTGCCATACAAGAAAGATGAGGAAGCAATTTTCAAATAGTTATTTTTCCCTCTGAACAATCCATTTTAGATACAATGTGGAACATTGCTCCAGCTGAAGACAACTGATGGGTCTCCAGCAAAGACTTATGAGAAATCATGATGCATGATGGTCCGTCGGCAGCCTGCAGAGATGGCAGCAGAGTCGGACAGTGGGGAGGAATATGGGCCAGTCCAGGAGTCTGGGGAGGGCTCAGACAAGGGATCTGTGTCTGACACGGAGATGGGGCCAGGGCCATATGGGAGTTATGTGCTAACTCCAAAGCCTCCAGAATCTGACAGCAGCAAGGCAGAGGAATAAGGGGAGCCTGCTCCCAGTGCGCGTGTGTGCAGAGCTGCCAGAAGACAAGAACAGTTGAGACAAAAGGGGCAACTCGGGAGTAAGGCTTGGAGGTGATTGGCTCTCCCATAAGATATAAAGGAGGAGCAAAGGGACAGAAATCTTTGCAGGAAGCAACTTTCTTTGTACTGGTTGGTTTGAAACCTGAAGCTCGGCATTGAATTTGTGCTCTGGTTGTCTTGTATAACTAATTGGCAATTTAGTCATTGGCAGCATTTCAAGGAATATAAAGGTGCGTGCTTACCAGACTTATCCTGAAGAACTTTGGCAGACTTCCAAGGGACTATTTACAAACTGTTTCAGACTCATTACGGGCTGTGAATGACTAAAATTCACAGCCGTTGAAATAAAGAAAAAAGGGTTTTGGGACTAACATGTGTTTGTCAGTGTCTCCATAAGCCTTGGTCAGAACACCTATCTGACGTAGCTTGAGGACAAGCCACTAAAGAATGGAAATACAATTCTTCAACCTAGATTAAAATTGGCTCGCAAAACAAATCATCTTAGAGGTGGATATTATAAGCATCCAGAACTTGTATTGCTGACTCTTAAAAGTACAAGTCATGCTGACCTCACTACTACTAGTCAACTCAGTCTCACAATTCTTTGTCTGCTCATTGATCGCTCTGACCCCTTGCCTTCTCTTGTAGTTTTTAAATATCATTTGTGGATAACAAGCTGTGGATAAATGCCATTTGTTGTCTCTTTGCAACATCCTCACTGTTGCTAGGGGCAGGTTGGGAAGTGTTTTGACTTCTGCCATTTCTTTTTAACACTGTCTTTGATTGAAAAGATCACACTTCCTACTACCCTTATCCCTGACAAAGCCAGCCGGCCACAGGGATTTTATTATAAAGGCATTAACTGCTACCTTATGAGAGATTTGTTGTTTTGAGTGACAACCAAATGAATTTGGTTGGAAAATAATTTGGGGGCTATGATGTAAAGAGATCCTCCAGGCATCGTTGTGACAGCTGGACCGGCCTTCTCTTTCTTTGCAACATCAAGGTCCTGGTTTTTTAGTTGCTTTTTAAACGTTAACAGAGTTGGGAGGGACCTTGTAGATCATCTAGTCCAACCCGCCTCCCAAGCAGGAGATCCTTACACCATTTCTGACAGATGGCAGTCCAGTCACTTCTTGAAAGCCTCCAGGGATGAAACTCCCACAACTTCCGAAGGCAACTTCTGTTCCATCGGTTGATTGTTCTCACCGTCTGGAAATTTCTCCTTATTTCCAGGTTGAATCTCTCCTTGTTCAGTTTCCATCCATTATTCCTTGTCTGACCTTCAGGGTCTTTGGGAAATAGCTTGACCCCCTCCTCCTCTCTGGGGCAGCCCCTCAAATATTGGAAGACTGCTCTCCTGTCTCCCCTAGTACTTCCCTTCCCTAGACTAGCCAGGCCCAGTTCCTGCAACCGTTCATCGTATATTTTAGTCTTCCGTCCCCTTATCATCCTGGTTGCTCTTCTCTGCCCTCTTTCTAGAATCTCAACATCTTTTTATAGTGTGGTGACCAAAACGGGATGCAGTACTCTAGGTGTGGTCCTACTAAGGCTTTATAGAGTGGTATTCAATCGGTCAGCTCAGGCCAGCTACAGCTGACCAGTCCTATGGCTGCTCTTCTTTGGACTGGCTTCCAAAACTACCATCCTGTCTGTGCAAAGTTGAATTGTCCACTTCGAGATGAGGTGGCCCATAAAGGTCATATGGCCATGGCAGATGCTTCTAGGTTGCTGGGAGGGAAGAGATGCACCATTACAATTCAGGCAAAAAGAGACTCACAACAGCAGAGAACACAAAAAGCCCAGGAACGCAAGCTAAGTAACAACCTAGCAACACCATCCTTTTGGGCAAAGCGGATAGATCATTTTTACCTGGACCGAAATATTAACTTTTGGCAAGCAAATGACATTTTGAGTAGGAACAAACCCTGTCTATAATGCACCAGGGGTTATTTCTGGACATCAATAGGAAGCAGCACCCCATTGTCTTCCTTCTGAGGCAATTTGAAATGTGTGTGCGTGTGCGTGTGAATATATATATTTATGTGTGGCACACAAAACAGTGATTAAGGAAGGAAATGAATTCTATTATTTACAGAGAATGGAATTGCAAAGCTCCGGACTGTTTATCCATTTCTCTTTGCACTCCCATCTCATCCCTCTCACCTAATTTCATTCTCTCTTCAGGTATTTTTGAAATTTTTTTAAAAGAGGAGGGTAGATAAACCTCAATCCATTTAAATGCTTTTGTCAGGTCCTGTCCTAAAAAAATATATGGAGAGACCAAAAGGCTCATCCCAACATTATTGAGTTTGCTTAAGGCAGGAAAGAAGCTAAAATGTTCATAACCATTGTGTTGTGTTGTATTGTATTGCATTTTGTTGTATTTTGATTGCCATGATGTAAAAAAAGGTGTTGAGACTCTAGAAAGAGTGCAGAGAAGAGCAACTAAGATGATTAGGAGACTGGAGGCTAAAACATATGAAGAACGGTTGCAGAAACTGGGTATGTCTAGTCTGATGAAAAGAAGGATGAGGGGTGACATGATAGCAGCCTTCCAATATCTCAGGGGCTGCCCCAAAGAAGAGGGAGTCAAGCTATTCTCCAAAACTCCAGAAGGCAGGACAAGAAGCAATGTGTCATGCCCCTGTTAGAGTCTGAATCAGAGGAGGAAGACAAACAGCTGACAGGGAGTGGGAGTGTGGCTCCGTTGGCTGTGTAGGAAACTGGGGAAGGGCAAAGTCTGGCTAGGCAGAGCAGGGGAGAGGTAGAACAAGGGAGAGGGAGTTCAGAGGAAGACCCAGACCCATCCCCTCTTCATCCTAGGGCACTCAGGGAAGAACAGAGAAGAGAGCAACATGGGTTGCATGGCTTATGGGGGAGGAAAGGGCCCTGATTCCCTTCACTAGCCACACCTGGGAATGGGAGTTTAAAAGAGGTGCAAGCTGAGTGCAGCATCTGCTGGGAACAAACGTGAGTTTATCTTGTGTTGACTGTGGTTATCTGCGTTCCTGGAATCCTCCCAACCATGTTGATTTACTGCCATTCCTTCATGTCTGAAATTCCATCTCTTGCCCTGCTGGACTAATTACCTCATTTTGCCTTGATTGGACTTGTAGTTTGTGTTGACCATGTTTGGGACTTGATTTGTTGTAGTCAAAGGCTGTTCCTGGGAGAGTTTTTCTCCAGCCCAGAAGGTAACCAGGACACTGGGGGCAAAGTTGGAGCTAATAAAGGGACTCCTACTGATTATCTGACTGTGCTGCCTTGGTGGCACACCCCGGGTCATCACACAATGGATGGAACCTAATCAAGGGAGAAGCAACCTGGAATTAAGGAGAAACTTCCTAACAGTGAGGACAATTAACCAGTGGAACTGAAGTTGCCTTCAGAAATTGTGGGAGCTTCATCCCTGGAGGTTTTAAGAAGAGACTGGACAGTCACTTTGCTGAAATGGTAGAGTTTCCCACTTGAGAGGAGACTAGAAGACATCCAAGTTCCCTTCCAGTTCATTTATTCCATTCTATTCTTTTTTAAAAAAATAAAATACAGTTGCAAAGTAATCAAGGAGAAAAGCAATTTAGAACTAAGGAGAAATTTCCTAACAGTCTGAACAATTAATCAGTGGAAAAACTTGCCTCTAGAAGGGGTGAATTCTCCAACACTGAGTCCCTTCCAACGCTGTTCTTCTGTTTTAAATGTCTCCGGTACAACTTCCCCTGTTGCGCTGACCATTTCTTGGAGGAATTGTATTAAGCTCCATTGCACTACAGAAGCCTTCTGCTCCTCTACTGGAGTTCCACTTGACAGCCTCATAATGAGGGACTTTGCAAATTTCTCACTGTTTACTCATTTGACAGCCTGAAGGGCTGAGGCTTTTTCCAGCAGAGGGGAAATGAACAAAAATAAGCAAACGTGTTTTTTAAAAAAAAAACACAAACCCTCCTTTAACACAGCCCAAGTAAAACAGAAACGTTTCTGTTGGAGAGGAAAAGCCACATGCAAGAAGTGCATTTTATACATTCGAAGTCGAACATATTTCATTTGGTTGGGTCATCTAAAATTGGGAAGAGAATTGCGACTGACAATTAAGAGTCAGTTTGGTCCAGTGATTAAGGCGCCATGCTAGAAACTGGGAGAGGATAGAATGGAATGGAATGGAATGGAATGGAATGGAATGGAAAATGGAAAATGGAAAATGGAATAGAACATAGAATAGAATAGATTAGAATGGAATGGAATGGAATGGAATGGAATGGAAAATGGAAAATGGAATAGAACATAGAATAGAATAGATTAGAATGGAATGGAATGGAATGGAATGGAACGGAACAGAATAGAATTCTTTATTGGCCAAGTGTGACACAAGGAATTTGTCTTTTCCCATTTACAACTTCTGGAGGCAAGTTGTTCCACTGATTAATTATTCTAACTGTCAGGAAATTTCTCCTTAGTTCTAGATTACTTGACTAGCCATGCCCAGTTCCAGCACCCATTATTTATATGTTTTAGCTGCCAGTCCCCTAATCCTCTTCATTGCTCTTCTCTGCCCTCTTTCTAGAGTCTCAACATCTTTTTTACATCGTGGTAACCAAAACTGGGTGCAGTATTCCAAGTGTGGCCTTACCAAGGCCTTATAAAGTGGTATTAACAACACTCCATGTGATCTTGATTCCATCCCTCTGTTTATGCAGCCTAGAACCGTGTTGGCTTTTTTGGCTGCTGCAGCACACACTGCTGGCTCCTATTTAAGTTATAGTCCACTAGGACTTCATGATCCTTCTCACAGTACCACATATACTCTACCTGTGCAATGAGTTCAATGAGACAATATTTGTGCCTTAGGCATGAAAACTGGTTTGAGTGAAGTTCTGTTGGATACAATCAGTTAGGGGAGATGGCACAGTGTTGCTTGAAAGCTTGACAGGATAAATAATCCATATTTTGATGACTGTAATGTATGTCCCAGCCTTTCTATTCTAAGTGGATAAAATGATACTCTAATCTAGCTTTTATGCACTTAAGAAAACATATGCTTTATCCATGCATAGAGTAAAACAGATGCAGAGCTAGCGTGAGCCCAGTAAAGCTTATAGGCCAAAATCAGCTTAAACCAAAGACCTAACTCAACAGAGGCAAAAAAAAACCAGATGATTTTAAAAAATAATAATGACTCTGCCAGTGAAAATCCTAAAGAGGCAGCTTGGAAAACCAGTCTGATTTTCTGCAAAATTAGCAAGAAGGCTAAAGACAGTGCTTCCTAATTTGCAGGCAATCACAGAGAGAGCCTCACTTCATTTTCTCACTGATCAATCTGGGCCTTAGTTATCAGGATGCACAGAAGAAGCTCCACATCCAATTTTAAGACAAGAAGGTGGGGGGGGGGGGATGATTACATGCCAGGCACTCGAACAGCCTTACCAAAGGAGGGAAGGACTCACATAAATGTATCATCCCTGCACAGCCAGGAGGAAGGGAATTTCAATCTCGTCATTTGCCATTTGATGATCTGTAGCAGAGAAGGGCAGAAAATTAAGAAAACGGGATTTCGTTGTTGTTGTTTAAATAACTAGAATGAACAGGACTGTGAAGCCATTTTGTGGCTAATGAATTTTACAAGCATATTAATAAATCTGAATTGGCGTAGGTAGGTAACTAAGTAACATCACCAGTGCTAGAAGGGGGGAGGAGGAGGAGGAGGAGGAGGAGGAGGAGGAGGAGGAGGAAGAAGAAGAAGAAGAAGAAGAAGAAGAAGAAGAAGAAGAAGAAGAAGAAAGAGGAGGAGGAAGAGGAAGAGGAAGAGGAAGAAAGAAGGAAGGAAAGGAAGAAGAGAAAGAAAGAAAGAAAGAAGAAAGAAAAGGAAGGAAGGAAGGAAGGAAGGAAGGAAGGAAGGAAGGAAGGAAGGAAGGAAGGAAAGAAAAGGACTGTGGGGTCCTTGGTGCCCTCTGAGCTTGGTTGTTTTCTTGCAGACGTTTCATTACCCAAACTAGGTAACATCATCACTGCTAGTCTTGAGTAGCACTGATGATGTTACCTAGTTGGGTCATGAAATATCTACAAGAAAGCAACCAAGAAGAGAACCAAAGACTCACAGTCTACCCCCGAGCTACAAATATTCTCTTTTATTGAAACCATAATAGTTTGAAGATTGAAAAAAAAACCCTGCATTTTCCTGACAAAACTCGGGGAAAAATATGAATTTTAATACTTCAGTTACTTTCTAATTATGCTGCTATTATGCTAGCTTTGACAAGGTATTCCCCAGATGTAAAATATGAAAAAAACAGCTTTTCAAAACATTCCATTACCCTTTTAGTCTGCTGGGGATAAGGATAAATACAGCACAGTTCAATCTCATTAGCCATGCTGATTCACAGGTTGGATTAGTATAGAAGAAAAACTCACTGTCAGCCTTGGAAGCTTTGGGGCTGCCACATTTAGTGCCTGGGGATTGGGAGGGGGGATTTCCTAGTGAGTAGAAGATTAGACTCAACAACATTATTTCTTAGAAGTCAAGGACATGTTGCCCTGCACCTGGAGAGGAATGTCTGAAGGAATGCCTCCAGTTGGGACGACGGTTTGATTGGGCCACGTGATAGACTGGTGGGTGCAGGAGATGGATCTTTGAATTTCTCTTGGGGAAGGGAAAAACCAGAACTCTCAGATTTGGGTTTTCCCAGATGTGCCAATATGACAACTCTAGTAAAATAGAACTTTGAGGAAATGCTTGTCTCAGAGTTTATTGGGTTGGAGTTTGCTTGTTGGAACACTGACACTTACTAGCTCTGCAATGGCCTGGAAGAATCTTCTTGCATTTTTGGGAAAGGGACCATTAATTTATGTGGGAGGGGTGGGGTTCAGAGGTCAACCCCAGTGAGTTGGTGGATGTGGCATTTTGATGCAAACCTCATCCCATTAGATGTTCATTTTTTGCCTAAGGAATAAGAAACAAGAAACTTGTAACCCTCAGGTGCTTCTTTTTCCAAAAGACAACAGGAATTTCTTGGTTTTAAGAAGCTTCTTTAGTTCTAACTGACTGGGTGGAGAATGGAAGGAATTATATTCGTTGCAGTCATCTGGTCGTTGGTATTCTCTCTGAGAGTCATTGAGGCCACTTGGGTGTTTATCTGTACCCTCAGAGTCATCTGAGTGTAAATGGATTTTTCGTATTGTTGAAAGGGCTGCGTTGTAAACAGGAGATAGGTGATGAAATCCTTTCATTCCCCACTAGTTAGAAGTTAGAAGTGAAGAAGCTTCTTGGATGTGAAGCAAAATGTTTTCAAATGAAAAAAAAACAATAATAGATTGTATAGAGATGGACAGGCTAACGATGAAAATAAAAGACAGAGAAGGTTCAATTTATTGCAGGGCCTGGGATGCCTGGTATGAGTGGTTTAGAAATAAGAAGAAAATAAAATGGCAATTAGGAAAAGAATGAGGGAATATGTAAATATATTATAGAGAAGATTGATGTGTAAGGATAAAGGATATTGATTTATAGAAAGAGTAAGATGTAATGGTAAAGGAATAAGTAAATATATATATACTGAAGAATGCAAAGAGATACAAAAGATGTCTTGATGTTGACTATAATGTATAAAGTTTTTATTTTATGTTTTTAAAATTTCAAAACTTAATAAAATTTATTTTAAAAAAACAAGAAAAAAAAACAAGAAAGTCCAGTTGCTTTTTGGAAAAAAACACCTTTGGGATAACCGTGAGCTGGATGGTCGAGAATCTCCATAGACAAGGGACTTGTGACCTCTGTTTCTTCCACCCCTGTTTTCCCAGAGAAGATCTGAAAGACTTTTGACATTTATTATGCATCCTTCACCTGCTCTAGAAGAGATTTCCCAACCACTTTAAGATCAGTTCAAAGGGCCTGGTTGTTGTGGCCTGCAGGCGGCTGGTGGAGCTGGCAGCAGAGCTGGGCAGTAATGAGGAGTTTGGGGAGGTACCTGGGCTGGGCCTGGAGGCTGAGGAAGGTCCAAAGGAGGGCTCTGCATCAGAAGCAGAGATGGGGCCAGGGCAGGCTGGCAGTCATCAGCTGCCTTCAGTCTGTGACAGCAGTGAGAGGTGGAGGAGTTTCCGGAACTGGTTCCCAGCCTGCGCATGCTCAGAGCTAGCAGAAGACAAGAACAATTGAGAAAGCAGGGTCGACTCAGGAGTAAGACCACACCTTGGAGATGATTGGCCCCTCCCATAGGACATAAAAGAGGAGTGAACGGGACATGAGCTTTTGCAGGAAGCAATTAATTTGTTTGCTCAGAACGCAAGCTTTGAAAAATCCAGGGTAAGTTTGGCCTTACCCTGCGTCTGGCAATTAGTTCTCTGGCCTGCATTCCAAGTGGGATAAGGTGGGTGTTTATCAACATTCCCCTGAAAGACTGTATGTGAAGCCTTGTGAATGAACGTAATTCACCGCTGTGGAAATAAAAGAGGTTTTGCCAGGATTAATATTGTGTTCTATGCTTTCTAAGGAAGCCTCGGTCAGAACATTGGCTTGTTGAGTTATCCACCCAAGAACTTTTGGACATCCGATACCATATCAATACGAATCATTCTGGGCTGTTGTTTCTGGGTTGGCTGGTGGTCTGTCTTAGCTGACCGAAGGTTGTCCTCTGCTGGACTTTCATGTCAATTGGCCTTGAGTAAGCCTATTTCATGAACTTCTTCTGTACTGTACTGGAAGAGAGAGCAGAAGAAGTTTTGATCTTCGCTAATGGAAATGCCTATGGAGATGAATTACTCCCCTGAAGTCTAGGTTGAAGGAAACTGTACTGTAATGATCAGAGTTACTATGTCTCTAACAAGAAGGAACCAGCAGGCAACTTAGATTTCCTTTAATTCATCTCTATGATGAGGGAACGCCATTGATTTACACTTACAAAGAGTAGCACAACTCTATTTGGCCTTTGCCTTTTTGCTGCTTCCTCTTTTAAAGCAGAGTGACAAATGAGGTGTGCTAGAAGTGGTTGTGTGTTCAACAACTTGGGAGAAGAAAGAGCTGCAGGCCTCGGTCCAGAAGAAGTTTCAACTGTGGCTCTGTAACCCATGCTAGTTTCCTGGTGAAATTTCTCCAGCCTTTCTCTCCTCTAAAGGAAGATAATAATTCATTCTACCTCTTCACGTCTCTTCCATCTTCTTCCCTGATTTACAAGTCAGTCTCTAAATATAGTGTTATTCAGGTGTTATTCTCTTGCCAATGGAAACCACAATCTTCGCTTTGCCCAGAGTTTAATCAAATAATTGATTTACTAGCAAAAGGACATTGTCAATATCCTCTTTTTTTTCCCATGGCTGCGTCCAAATTGCAGCCAGGCCAAGAAAACATACAGGAAGACCTTTAAAGTCACAAGGGGAGGAGCATTGATTACAAACCTTTCCATCTCAGGCATTTATCCCTCTCTCTTTCAATGTCAGCTTGCTAAATGCCTGACAAGCTTGTGGAAGCTACTCAAACTTTTCCCCATCTTTAAATCTAGATAGAAATTGTATTGCCCTCGTGTCAGAAGCACCAAGGTAGTTCCAGGTTGAAAGGATTAGCCCGTGACACCCAGTTGAGGTCTCCTCTCATGTCCCCTGGAGCTGGAACAAAGGATGGGAGCTCAACCCTGCCCCCCGGCAGCACTCGGATCTCGAACGTACGCTTGCTAACCTCCACCCCAGTATCCTAACCAGGTGAGCCACTGTGCTCCTTTGCAGATACGAAAGCGAAGAATTGATCCAAGTCAAGACGAAGCTGTAGTGGTTGGAAATTCTAGGTGTCTCTTTTTAAATATCATTTTTATGTTATTATATAAAATACAAATACAAAGAAAAGAAAAGAAAATAGGAAATTAAGGGCTGGAAAGGGGATAGGGAAAAGGGTGTATAAAATACAAGGGGGAAGAAAGGAAAGGAAGAAGGAAGGAAGGAAGGAAGGAAGGAAGGAAGGAAGGAAGGAAGGAAGGAAGGAAGGAAAGAGAAGGAAGGAAGGAACGAAGAAAGGAAGGAAGGAAGGAAGGAAGAAAGGGAAAGAAAGAAGGAAGGAAAGGAAGAAAGAAAGAAAGAAAGAAAGAAAGAAAGAAAGAAAGAAGGAAAAGGGGGTATTGACTTCCAACCATTCCAGCACAGTACAAGATAACACACTCCAGCCCCAACTATTCGCTTTTACACATTAATAGATAAATAACTAGCCATTTCTATAACACCAAATCTTTCTAATCAACAAAACCAAGATCAAAGTTTCATTTTTTTTCTTCACCAGTTGTTTCAATGCATCCTGGGATCTGTCATGGGGGGATGGTGGTAACTGTTCTGACCCAGCTCTCCAAACACGACAAATCTCTGACATGAATTTAAAGATTCCTTTATTAGAGTGCCGCAGCCCTGGAAAAAGTTTCTCACGTTAGCTAACAAGTCCGCTGGCCAGAAGATGAATAGTTGTCTGCCACATCTATTCATCTCTGACCCTTTATTCCCTTTTATTCCCCAAAGCTAGGGTGGGGCCTCACACTAGCAGTGTGGCTTTTCTGTTCCAAGGACCGGCCCATAGATTTCCTGCTCTCCTCTCCTCTTCCCTTCTGCATCCGCATGTCAGGCACTGGACCCAGCTGCTCCTCCTCTTCCTCATCAGCCACCTCAGACCTGGGGACCGTTGATCTCCATCTGAGGGCTGATGGATGGTCAGGTTCCCTCTCTCTCTCTCTCTCTCTCTCCCTCCCTCCCTCTGTAATAGTCTATCCTGATTGCAATGTAGGTTTAATAGAATGATATACCAAAGAAGTAGACAAAAGGTTAACTAATGAATCAATATATTGCCATTAAGTGGTATTTAATTTAGCACAGACTAATATATTTCCTGATAATATATTTTTAACATTTTTACAATTATTCTCAGTGCTATAGTTTCCTTAGCTCTGCCTTATTTTGATTTCTTAGAGTATGTTAATGTAAAAGCAAAAGCATTTCTTAACAGAAGAGAAGTCTACAACAATAGAATGTTCCATTTCCTGCTACTTCTATTTTACAGCCATACAAATTAATTACCAAGTTTCATAATGAGCTGTAAAATAAATGCAGCAAAGTATTTTTAAATAGGAGTTAGTGAAATTAACAATCATGTTTTAAATCCTATGGCTCTCAAGCAGCTTAAGTTTGAGAATGGACATAACCTGGCTTTTTGTACCAGGTACAATATATGCACTAAAACCTCCCTTTAATGGATCATTTCAGGAAAATATGTCCAATAAAGCCAAATGTTTGTTAAATCTGAAATTGCACAATTGATGTAATTAATAAAATTACAAAATTGATGTTTTTGTAATTTGTATTAGCAAAATTACATATATATATATATATATATATATATATATATATATATATATATAGACATAAATGCATTATTATTAAACAAAGTCAAGCTATTCTCCAAAGCACCTGATGGTAGGTCAAGAAGCAATGGGTGGGAACTAATCAAGGAGAGAAGCAACTTAGAACTAAGGAGAAATGTCCTGACAATTAGACCAATTAATCAGTGGAACAGCTTCTCTTCAGGAGTTGTGAATGCTCCAACACTGCAAGTTTTTAAGAAGTGTTTGGATAACTATTTGTCTGAAGTGATGTAGGGTTTCCTGCGTAGGCAGGGTTGGACTAGAAGACCTCTAAGGTCCCTTCTAACTCTGTTATTCTATCCTAACCTATCCTATCCTTTCCTATCCTATCCTTATTCTACATTCATTGCTGTAAATTGCATCATTTGCCTGGACAGACTTCAAAAAGCAATGGAGATCATCTTTAAACCACCATTTCAGAGATAAAACCTAAATTGAAATTTGGTCCATTACAAATTCTATTTGTTTAAGTCACTTTATCAGGAAATTTATATTTCACCATAATTTGTGTTAAATCAAATCCCATCTAGGCCAGAATTTCAATAGCAGCAATTACTTAATATGGATTGCTATTCACATTTCTCCATTTTCTATTAAATTCCAAACATACAACTTTAACAATAAACTTATTTCCACCTGTTTCCAATTATGTCTGGTCATTTTATGAGGTCCAATAGGATGGATATGCTCTAGACTCCCTCTATGAAAAAAATGCTAATGGGATCCAGGAGAAAATCAGAACCCCCAAGATTTGGGTATTGACTTTACTAGCCTTTCAGAAGACATTAAAGACCCAGCTTTTTCACCAATTATAGGATCCAAATATTGGGTGAGTTCATTTTCCTCTATGCACATTATGTATGTTTTTTTATTATTTTACTGTATTTGTTAGTCATCCAGAACGCCATATCTATCAGGCAAATCATATACATCTATCAAATAAATAAATAAATAACTCACAGTGAATATCCTATGTCCAGTCCTATCAAATGCTACACAATAGACTGCAGAAAGATGACCAAGAATCCGTCTATGCATCTTTATATGTTGGTACATATTTTCTGGGAATGAACAACTGTATCGTTTACATCCAGTCAACTGTTTTGCATAATTTAATTCCACTAAAAAGGAAAAATGTTAAGATTATGTATTTTTTAAAAGGGAAAGGATAATCATTCAGATTATGTTATATTTAGGATTTCTGATCAATGGTTATTTATGCTGCAATAACTAATATAGAAAAAATGAAGTTTTCTTATGACAGGTTACAACTTCCTCTATCTAGCTTGAAACTGTTTATTGAGTGACATTATTTCTCATTTTTATTTGAACTGTATATAAACAGGTCTGCATACAAAGCACATGCACAGCCATTGAGCAATAGCCTTATTTCAAAAAGCTGCTTAGTGAGCAATCAAGTCAAAGCAATTATTTCTTTAATTGGACAAAGGGAATTCTTGAAAATTTGGCAGCTACTTTCTTTCCTTTCTAGATAGCTATAATAACTGTAAGTTTAAAATGTGTTTCTTTTAAAGGTGGGGGATTAATTAAATACAAAATTTTGTTGATGCTGGGTTCAGGTTTCAGAGCAAGAGTAACACAGATAAGTTAACAGATAAGGTGAAAGTACAAAACATGCAGCTTTTTGTAAGTTTTTTCAGCAATTTTTAATTTTAGATTTTTCGTATCAAGGATACCTCTAATATTTTAATTAATCATTGTAACTGAATTATTTAATAACACATTTCAGTAAGATACACAAAGAAAAATCAGTGTGAGGAAGGGTATTAATAGAAAAAAACATTCACGTACCTAGACTTGGTTTTCTGCCACAGTTAATAGGTATTTCAGGTGGTCTTCCTCTATGGAGGGCAGCAATACCTGAGCCTTTCCAATTTCTATATTTGCAATCTGCAAAAGTGTATTTTAGTTGTACACAAAGTTAACATTAGGATTATATGCTAAATCAGAACATTAAAAATATCCTGAAAAGGGTAATGTCAAACATTTACATTATCCTATTAACAAAACTGTTCAAGTACAATCACCAAAGAACAATTGGCTGCCCAGACCCTATTGAAACAGCAGCTTGAACAATCTAAACAGTCTTACAAGAAGGCTATGGATGCCCATCAGCAGGAAGGGCTGCCAACTGCTGAAGGTACCAAATTCCTCCTTTCTATTAGATCTTCTAATAGAAATACAAAGTTCACAGAGTCCTCCTCCAGCAGATTAATCCTGTAGCCTTTCCTTTGCAATTACTACTACCTATGAAAGTCCACCCTGTTTTTCACCATTCATTGCTAGTCAAACAAGGCCCTCTTAGCCCTATAAGCTCTCAGCATCGATGGAGAGCTCTCAGCTCTCCATCAGTCATTGCACATGGTGAGGAAGAATATGAAGTTGAAGAAGTTTTGGACTCTAGTCTAGACAAAGGGACAAATGCATCATTTGATCCATTGGGAGGAGTACCTAGAATCTGAACATTCCAAGAAAATGCCAGATATGGACACCCCCATGACTTGGTATGAGAATTCCATCAGCATTTCCCAGAAAAGCCACAGCATCCAAACTCCTAGCTTCCTATCGTGCATTGGAACCACCCAAGGAATCTGTAAATGAAGAGGCTAACCAAAAAGAGTGGACATCTTGGGGGAGGGGGAACATAGTGGTTGATGAGACCTTCACTTCCCAAGGGAGGAACATGCTAATCATCTAGATGCTGTCCAGATAGCAGGACCTGCTCTAATGGACATTCAGATATGGGGGTGGAGACTCCTTTGAACTGGCTTTGCTTCCATCCTCCCAAGTATGAGAACTCAGTGATGACAATATGGGAAAGGCTATTGTGAGGAGGGGGTCATGTGGAGAGAGACTGTCTGAGCCAGACAGCAGAAGAAAATATTTGCACATGAATATTTGCACAGCCTTGTGGTGCAGGCTGTTAAACACCTAGCACTTAGCTCAGCTGTCTGCAATTAGTGCAGGCTCGAATCCCACCAGGCTCAAGGTTGACTCAGCCTTCCATCCTCTCGGGGTAGGTCAATTGAGGACCCAAGATTGTTGGGGCAATAAGCTGACTTTGTAAAAATGCCGCTTAGTAATAAGCAGGCATATACAATGGAATTAAGGTTATTGCTGAGCACATTAGGTGGTGTTCCAAAGATTGTAAGCCACCCTGAAGAGGTGGCATATAAATGTGAATTAAAAAAAATGCTGGCGTTTTCAATCTAACCATGGTTTAAAGTCCCATTTCACTGGGCCTTAATAATTCACAAGAAAGCAAAACAATATACTTACTGCATTTGTTATGGTGAGCTAAAGTGATTCAACTAACATAGTACCGACTTTTTTCACGGCATGCAAATAAAGATGAATGTGTAATTAAAATTATAAGGTGTTATCAAAAGCCCTAGAATGGCAGAATGAGATGCAGCAAAATGGTCCCAAAGTTTAGGATTGCTTTTTTTGGTCTTGTCAGCATCAAGATAGTACTGTGTAGACACCTGAAGGCTTTCTCTCTAAAGATATGAGAGCAGCTGCAGCTGCTTTTTGATGGAAATACATAAAATACATAAAATGGTAAAAGTGTCAGTCAATGAAGGAGGTCACTGTTGTACACTGGACATTTCTGCTGTTGTCCTTGGGCTGCACAGATTGGAGATTATTACATGTAGTCTTCCACTTACTACAGTTCATTTAGTGACTGTTCAAAATTACCACAGCACTAAAAAAAGTGACTTATGATCATTTTTCACACATGACCATTGCAGCATCCCCATGGTCGTGTGATTTACATTTGGATGCCTGACAACTGTGTCACATTTATGACCGTTGCAGTGTCCCAGAGTATTTTGATCTTGATCCCCTTTTGTGATGTTCTAGCAAGCAAACTCAATGGGAAACCAGATTTACTTAATAACTGTGTTACTAATTTAAGAATGCAGTGATTCACTTAACAAATATGGCAAGAAAAGTCATAAAATGGGGCAAAACTCACTTAACAAATTTCTTACCTAGCAACATAAATGTTGGGCTCAATTATGGTTGTTAAGTTGAGGACTACCTGTATAGCCAAGGACTAAGTAACAAGAAGATTAAAAAGATGAAGAATAGAGAGCTGGTGGAAAATACCACATTTGAAAGAATAACCAGATATCAGCAAGGACAGGTGCTTGAGTTCCAAAAAGCTGGGGAAAAAAAGTTACCATACCCTGTGTACTCAGTTTTGTCTCTAAGCTAAAACAAGCCAAGCAGATAACCTCTAAAGGTGTGAAGTTGTTCAAGTTGGGATAAGGAATACCTGTATGGATTGGCAAGGGAGAAGCAGTTAAGAAACTGAAAATCTCTACACCTTTACCGTTTGTTTAAGCTAAGGCTATATATATTAGTATATAAGTATTATTAAATAAATTTTATTTAAATGAGCACAAATT
>CM019156.1:27754355-27811368 GCA_009733165.1 Naja naja | reverse complement strand
TTACTTTCTAATTATGCTGCTATTATGCTAGCTTTGACAAGGTATTCCCCAGATGTAAAATATGAAAAACAGCTTTTCAAAACATTCCATTACCCTTTTAGTCTGCTGGGGATAAGGATAAATACAGCACAGTTCAATCTCATTAGCCATGCTGATTCACAGGTTGGATTAGTATAGAAGAAAAACTCACTGTCAGCCTTGGAAGCTTTGGGGCTGCCACATTTAGTGCCTGGGGATTGGGAGGGATTTCCTAGTAGTAGAAGATTAGACTCAACAACATTATTTCTTAGAAGTCAAGGACATGTTGCCCTGCACCTGGAGAGGAATGTCTGGAGGAATGCCTCCAGTTGGGACGATGGTTTGATTGGGCCATGTGATGGACTGGTGGGTGCAGGAGATGGATCTTTGAATTTCTCTTGGGAAGGGAAAAACAGAACTCTCAGATTTGGGTTTTCCCAGATGTGTAATATGACAACTCTAATAAAATAGAACTTTGAGGAAATGCTTGTCTCAGAGTTTATTGGGTTGGAGTTTGCTTGTTGGAACACTGACACTTACTAGCTCTGCAATGGCCTGGAAGAATCTTCTTGCATTTTTGGGAAAGGACCATTAATTTATGTGGGAGGGTGGGGTTCAGAGGTCAACCCCAGTGAGTTGGTGGATGTGGCATTTTGATGCAAACCTCATCCCATTAGATGTTCATTTTTGCCTAAGGAATAAGAAACAAGAAACTTGTAACCCTCAGGTGCTTCTTTTTCCAAAAGACAACAGGAATTTCTTGGTTTTAAGAAGCTTCTTTAGTTCTAACTGACTGGGTGGAGAATGGAAGAATTATATTCGTTGCAGTCATCTGGTCGTTGGTATTCTCTCTGAGAGTCATTGAGGCCACTTGGGTGTTTATCTGTACCCTCAGAGTCATCTGAGTGTAAATGGATTTTTCGTATTGTTGAAAGGGCTGCGTTGTAAACAGGAGATAGGTGATGAAATCCTTTCATTCCACACTAGTCAGTTAAAAGTGAAGAAGCTTCTTGGATGTGAAGCAAAAGGTTTTCAAATGAAAAAAAACAATAATAGATTGTATAGAGATGGACAGGCTAACGATGAAAATAAAAGACAGAGAGGTTCAATTTATTGCAGGGCCTGGGATGCCTGGTATGAGTGGTTTAGAAATAAGAAGAAAATAAAATGGCAATTAGGAAAAGAATGAGGGAATATGTAAATATATAAAAATATTATAGAGAAGATTGATGTGTAAGGATAAAGGATATTGATTTATAGAAAGAGTAAGATGTAATGGTAAAGGAATAAGTAAATATATATATACTGAAGAATGCAAAGAGATACAAAAGATGTCTTGATGTTGACTATAATGTATAAAGTTTTTATTTTATGTTTTAAAATTTCAAAACTTAATAAAATTTATTTTAAAAACAAAAGAAAAAAAACAAGAAAGTCCAGTTGCTTTTGGAAAAAACACCTTTGGGATAACCGTGAGCTGGATGGTCAAGAATCTCCATAGACAAGGGACTTGTGACCTCTGTTTCTTCCACCCTGTTTTCCCAGAGAAGATCTGAAAGACTTTTGACATTTATTATGCATCCTTCACCTGCTCTAGAAGAGATTTCTCAACCACTTTAAGATCAGTTCAAAGGGCCTGGTTGTTGTGGCCTGCAGGCTGGTGGAGCTGGCAGCAGAGCTGGGCAGTAATGAGGAGTTTGGGGAGGTACCTGGGCTGGGCCTGGAGGCTGAGGAAGGTCCAAAGGAGGGCTCTGCATCAGAAGCAGAGATGGGGCCAGGGCAGGCTGGCAGTCATCAGCTGCCTTCAGTCTGTGACAGCAGTGAGAGGTGGAGGTTTCGGAACTGGTTCCCAGCCTGCATGCTCAGAGCTAGCAGAAGACAAGAACAATTGAGAAAGCAGGGTCGACTCAGGAGTAAGACCACACCTTGGAGATGATTGGCCCTCCATAGGACATAAAAGAGGAGCGGGACATGAGCTTTTGCAGGAAGCAATTAATTTGTTTGCTCAGAGCATAAGCTTTGAAAAATCCAGGGTAAGTTTGGCCTTACCCTGCGTCTGGCAATTAGTTCTCTGGCCTGCATTCCAAGTGGGATAAGGTGGGTGTTTATCAACATTCCCTGAAAGACTGTATGTGAAGCCTTGTGAATGAACGTAATTCACCGCTGTGGAAATAAAAGAGGTTTTGCCAGGATTAATATTTGTGTTCTATGCTTTCTAAGGAAGCCTCGGTCAGAACATTGGCTTGTTGAGTTATCCACCCAAGAACTTTTGGACATCCGATACCATATCAATACGAATCATTCTGGGCTGTTGTTTCTGGGTTGGCTGGTGGTCTGTCTTAGCTGACCGAAGGTTGTCCTCTGCTGGACTTTCATGTCAATTGGGTGGCCTTGAGTAAGCCTATTTCATGAACTTCTTCTGTACTGTACTGGAAGAGAGAGCAGAAGAACTTTTGATCTTCTCTAATGGAAATGCCTATGGAGATGAATTACTCCCCTGAAGTCTAGGTTGAAGGAAACTGTACTGTAATGATCAGAGTTACTATGTCTCTAACAAGAAGGAACCAGCAGGCAACTTAGATTTCCTTTAATTCTTCTCTATGATGAGGGAACGCCATTGATTTACACTTACAAAGAGTAGCACAACTCTATTTGGCCTTTGCCTTTTTGCTGCTTCCTCTTTTAAAGCAGAGTGACAAATGAGGTGTGCTAGAAATGGTTGTGTGTTCAACAACTTGGGAGAAGAAAGAGCTGCAGGCCTCGTTCCAGAAGAAGTTTCAACTGTGGCTCTGTAACCCATGCTAGTTTCCTGGTGAAATTTCTCCAGCCTTTCTCTCCTCTAAAGGAAGATAATAATTCATTCTACCTCTTCACATCTCTTCCATCTTCTTCCCTGATTTACAAGTCAGTCTCTAAATATAGTGTTATTCAGGTGTTATTCTCTTGCCAATGGAAACCACAATCTTCGCTTTGCCCAGAGTTTAATCAAATAATTGATTTACTAGCAAAGGACATTGTCAATATCCTCTTTTTTCCCATGGCTGCGTCCAAATTGCAGCCAGGCCAAAAAAACATACAGGAAGACCTTTAAAGTCACAAGGGGAGGAGCATTGATTACAAACCTTTCCATCTCAGGCATTTATCCCTTTCAATGTCAGCTTGCTAAATGCCTGACAAGCTTGCGGCAGCTACTCAAACTTTTCCCCATCTTTAAATCTAGATAGAAATTGTATTGCCCTCGTGTCAGAAGCACCAAGGTAGTTCCAGGTTGAAAGGATTAGCCCGTGACACCCAGTTGAGGTCTCCTCTCATGTCCCCTGGCTGGAACAAAGGGCGGAGCTCAACCCTGCCCCGGCAGCACTTCGGATCTCGAGCGTGCTTGCTAACCTCCACCCCAGCATCCTAACCAGGTGAGCCACTGTGCTCCTTTGCAGAATCTGGCGAAGAATTGATCCAAGTCAAGGCGAAGCTGTAGTGGTTGGAAATTAGGTGTCTCTTTTAAATATCATTTTATGTTATTATATAAAATAAATACAAAGAAAAGAAAAGAAAATAGGAACAAGATAGGAAGGGATCAGGAAGGAAAAAGGAAAACAGCCAAGGAACAAAATCTTTCTAATCAACAAAACCAAGATCAAAGTTTCATTTTTTTTCTTCACCAGTTGTTTCAATGCATCCTGGGATCTGTCATGGGGAGATGGTGGTAACTGAATGTTCTGACCCAGCTCTCCAAACATGACAAATCTCCGACATGAATTTAAAAGATTCCTTTATTAGGAGTGCCGGCAGCCCTGGAAAAAAAGTTTCTCACGTGGGCTAACAAGTCCGGCTGGCCAGAAGATGAATAGTTGTCTGCCACATCTATTCATCTCTGACCCTTTTATTCCCTTTTATTCCCCAAAGCTAGGGTGGGGCCTCACTAGCAGCGGTGGCTTTTCTGTTCCAAGGACCGGCCCATAGATTTCCACTGCTCTCCTCTCCTCTTCCTTCTGCACATCCGCATGTCAGGCACTGGACCCAGCTGCTCCTCCTCTTCCTCATCAGCCACCTCCAGACCTGGGGACCGTTGACTCTCCATCTGAGGGCTGATGGATGGTCCAGGTTCCATCTCTCTCTCTCTCTCTCCCTCCCTCCCTCCCTCCCTCCCTCTCTCTCTCTCTCTCTCTCTCTCTCTGTAGCTCCATTCCCTCTTTCCCCTCGGAGCTCTCAGGTTGCCCTGATGCTGACCCTAACTCCCAGGCCTCCTCCTCATCTGATTTGGCTGCTGGAGGGGCTGGTGGCCAACAGGCTACAACGCTGGAGTTCTGGGCAGATGTTCAGATGTTACATTGGTAGTCGTCTCTGTGACATACACTGGCTTAGCCAGCTTTTTGAAACGCTAGGAATATCTTCAAAACCTGTCTGCACTGATTAAGTGCAGACATTGCATTAAACTGCAGTCTAAGTAAGATTTATGGAAACATCCATAATTGGATGAGTTTCCTATCTCAATGAGTGTCAGCTTTTCGAGGCAGACCAGACCAGGGAACCAGAGTTGTGAATGCTAATAGCTACTTTTATTTTACGTTTACAGTAGCCGGATCTTGCAATTCTGAATGTGCATCTCTCTCCCTCTCTTTATCTTTGTGAGAAGCAGGGAGGGCTAAGCCTGAGATGCTTGCTCAAATTATATGTGTGCCTTGAACTCAAATTTCTCTCATTTCACTGTTATCTTAGTTGTGGGTTTTCAGTACAGATTAATTTTTTAAGAAAATCTATATACCGCTAAAGCTCTTGTGTCTGTTTGATTGTTTGTAACCTTCCATTAGGTGCAATTGTACATCGTAGGGCAATAATATTTGAACTATATAACTCAAATAAGCTAAGTTAAAGAATGCATCCAAAAACTGGAACTTATGACTTTCATGGGATTGATATTTGGCAGAATTATGGCCACCCTGTGGCAGTCAGCTATGGTCATGTGATCATTATTTTTAGAGCTCGCTGTCAGCTTCCTACAAGGAAAGTCAATGGGGAAGGCATCAGGAAGTTGGAAGTCAATCCCTCTGTTTTTTGGTCCATCCATGATCATTCTATTTCTCTGTGTAGGCAAGGAAATATCTCTGAAATGATGACTCAACATTGTCTAGTTAGTATACAATATAAATCCATATCACCATGACATAACAAACAAGGTAAGATTTCCTAATACGGCATCATAATCAATACAAGCAATTCAAGCCTTTTAGCTTTAATCAAACCCTACAGAGAATAATAAAAGAGAAGGCTTTGTAAGAAGCATTTGAAGGACCTTCTTGTCTAAAAATCAGACCCTGCAGGTTATTCAAGAGGGGTTAGCTTGGAAGAGTTGGCACTAAATGGGGGAGGGAAAGCTTTGAAACACGAGGTGGCAATTTTAACTCGAAGAAAAACTAATCAAATTTGATTGTGCTATCAAGCTGAGCGCGCACGAGCATGATTTGACATCGGTGTTTTCAAATAAAGGGGTTATTGGAAGCACTGCCTGGAAATCGGCACCAACTATGTAGACTGATGATGTTCTCACAGATCCAACGCTACAGGAATTGAGAAAAGGAGGAGAAAGGGATATATGGGAATGATTCAAGACCAACTAGATAGATTAATACATCCAGAGTGGTTTCTTCCTAATCAAAGCAAACTGAGCCCACAACTTCAAGGAGGCCCAATCTTAACCTTAGTTTAAGGTACTTGAGACTATCACTAATTCTAACAAGTCAGCAAAAAGTCAAGCATCCCATAAAATGTTAACATAGACCTCAGGGGAACACTATCCTTAGCTAAATGTTTATAGAGATTCTCAGTCATCCAGGTCATGGTTGTTAAGCTGAGTCAATGCAGTCACTTTGCTCAGTACCATTGTAATTGCAAATGTTCACAAAATGAATGGTTAGGAGTCAAGAACTTCCTGTACAATGGCAATAGCAGCACTTAGACTTATATACCACTTCACAGGGCTTTCCAGCCCTCTCTAACCAGTTTACAAAGTCAGCCTCTTGCCCCCAACAATCTGGCTCCTCATTTTACCCACCTCGGAAGGTTGGAAGGCTGAGTCAACCTTGAGCCGGTCAGAATCGAACTCCTGACAATTGGCAGAATTAGCTTGCAATACTGCATCCTCACCACTGGGAGGGAGGGAGGGAAGGAAGGAGGAAGGAAGATAGCAATAGCACTTAGACTTCTATACACAGTGTTTTCCAGCCCCCTCTAAGTGGTTTACAGAGTCAGCTTATTGCCCCCAACAATTTGGGTCCTTATTTTACCAACCTCAGAAGGATGGAAAGCTAAGTCAACCTTGAGCTGGTCAGGATCGAACTGCTGAATTGCAGGCAGCTGGCAGCCAGCAGAAGTAGCCTGCAGTGCTGCATTCCAACCACTGTGCCACCATGCCTGTCTCTATAAAGTATACAATGTTCAAAAACTTATATTCCCACAACATGCTGAATTTCAAACTTCCCAACTTTATTTTTTTTTATGGTGGGAGCAACTAGTGCGTGAAAAAAAAGGAATTAATGGATAGATAGATGGATGGATGGGTGAGTGAACCTGACCTTCAGATTCTATCCCATGGTAATAGATAGAGAAGAAACAACCTGGAAAAGGAAAGAGGATGGTTGACTGACTAGAACTGTGATTATGTGAATGAGTCTCACATTCTTCGGAGATATGCAGTGTGGCTTCTGGAAAAGCTATCCATGCAGTTGCTTTTTGAGGAATTCCTATAGACTTACAGAAAAAAAACATGAGGGTTTATCTTAGACTTCAGAAGAAGACTTGCTCTGCAGAGCATGAAGTATCTGCTTTGTAAGCAGATGGTGCCATACTCAGTTCACTGCATTTCTAGGTAGGGTCAGGAAAGAAATTTACTTTGGACCTAGATAGTTCATGAAATTTCAGCAACAGTGCATGATTTCAGAGAAACCTTGCCTTTTTTCAAAGAGCACCCATCCACCCCAAAACAAAAATCAAAGGCAAAAATGACAGTCAGTGGCTGGGTGCAAAATTATTCCCTTTTTACACCAGTGGCTGCTACTAACACTTTTGTTTGCCCTGTATTTTCAGGAAGGAAGCTCTGATCAACCATCATGATGGCTAGAATAAAAGGGGAGAAGGAAAGGTCCTGAGTAAACATGAAATATAGAAAGAATAATTCATGTACCAAATGATTAATGTACCTTTTCTGACCATCTTCTCTCGTTTAACTTGATTAGACAAGCAAGAACTACATATTTTATTCACAAGGCTTGGGTAATGATACTACGGAAGTTTCTAACTCGCTGCTGAACAGCGAGATTCATGTTAAATTTCATTTTGACAAACATTCTAAAACCCGGCAAAATATACCGTATTTCTTCTTGGTTTGCTTCAACGCACAAATGAGAATGCAGAACATAACTCTTTGGTACAGCCTGTCTCTAAAATGGTCTTTTTAGATTGTGCAATGAAAATGACTAACTTTCCTCTACTGGAGTTTGGAGTTATACGATTCAATTCCGTTGCGCCTCCGTTTTGAATCTGGGTGAGCACCGTTCCTTGACTGGCTACATTTTCTGTCTGGTTTTTTCAGCCGCCATTTTGGATGACCCCATGGAATGCAGCCGAGGGGAACGGCTCTCCATCACACTGGCCAAGAACCGGATCAATCGTGCCCCTGAGCGGGCAGGGAAAGCCAAAGTGGAAGTGGACATCTTTGAGTTGCTGAGAGATAGTGAATATGAAACTGCCGAGACTAGTACGTACATCACTGGGGTTGAGGGTTGCTTGCTTGCTTCATTGATTGATTATGTCATCTAGTTGATGTTGAATCTTACTGAGCATATCTTCTCCTTGACCAACTGTCCTTCACAATCCTTTAGATCTTCCTTAAAAAAAAAACTATTTCTATCCATGTGAGTTTCTTGGTTACAATAGATGGGTTTCCCATTGTTTCCTCCTGCACAGTATGAATGGGTGACTTTGTCACTGTCACTAAAATGATCATCCATCTCTAGTATATCACTGTTGCCCAGTAGAGGTTCCCGTTGGCTTTAACTGGCCAGCTGAGGTGACTTCCACACCTGGGGTGAGCCTGTTGGGAATATACAGTACACTCTTGGCATACACTGTCAATGTTCTTTGCTTATCCCTCCCAGGAACACGCCAATAGTGAGACAATGTAGAACTTGTGATGAGTGAACGTGGCATTTCCTAACCTAAAATTCCTTCCTATGATCTCCTATGTATTAATACTGTCTACTTCTGCAGGAATGTACTACTACTACTACTACTACTACTACTACTATTATTATTATTATTATTATTATTATGTTATTTAATATTTTTAGCCTGCAGCTCTGCCAGGAAGCTCAAAGTATTATCCATCATTCTGCTGTTCTTTTATTTTTATCCTTGCGACCTTAAAATCTTTAAAACCTTAAATGTAAGGCTAGGGCCATTTAGGGACTTGGCTGTGCATTCGGAAGAGAAACTGAGTGAGTGCTTAGAGAAGGAATCCAATCTGGGGCATCCAGCAGAATGGCCATGCCAGCCAAGAATTTTGGGCATTGTAGTTTAACCTCCCTTGGCCTCATTTCTCACCATCCTTAGCCAAAGAGTTGATATTTCTACTAGATAGTTTATTGTTATGAATTTCATTGACACCTATTTTAATTAATGTTTATTTTATTTTTTTCTATCTGTTGTTATTATTAGCTACCCTTATCTTCCCCTAGAGCGACAGAGGATAGAAATTAAATATCTAGGTTATTCTCTATCTGCAAGCACATCTGAAGGGCATCAGGTTGGAAAATTACACAGGGAATGGAGAAATATGCTGCCCACAAATTTTAACCTGTTTGGTTCTTGAAATGATAGTTTGGGGATATCTTTGCTGGACATGGACACACTGGTCCTGAAAGCTGAGGAACAAAGGGGCGATGGGAGATATGAAAAAAGAGCACTCCTATTTTCTATTTTCTGTTGCCTCCGGAAATCAGTTATTCAGGGCCTAAGTTGCTCAAACAGGAACAAAAGATGAAAAATCTATGTGTAAACAAGAGGGAACATGGCCCCTCTACCCTGGAAATGTGGATTATTTATCTCTTGGGAGTGCACATTCAAGAAGCAACTCAATTCTCTTCAGTTGGGAGGTCAGTTTGATTATTTTTTTTGAACATTCCCCTCTTGTGCATTCGGGAAGAGCTCTTTTTAGTCACATTAGATGGTTGCCTGCTCACCAGATGACTCTGAGCAGCTCACAAGGGTTAAAAACATCCCTGTACAAAGGAAAATGATAAAACAATGGAATAAAACATACTGCATGAAAAGACAGGCACACAATTCATGTTCGTAACAAGCTCATGTACTATCCTGAAGCAGCACAGAGAGGAAGTTTTAGTCTTTAGAGCAGTATTTCTCAATCTTGAGAGCTTGAAGATGAGTGGACTTCAACTCCCAATATTCCCCAGCCAACCATGTTGTGTAGATTTCAACATGGAGTTGAAGTCCACATATCTTCAAGCTGTCAAAATTGAGAAACAGTGACTTACTAACAGCAGGGCCAGGTCCGCTGAATTTCAGGCGGAGGCTGATCCATAAAGCAGGAATTGTCGTAGGGAAGAATAAAGGTGAGCCCTAAAAGATGACAAAATTTGATCGACATCCAGAAGTGTCAATGCTGCCAGATCTTATAAGCTAGATAATTGGAGGTTCTACAAATATTCAGGACTTGAGTGATGAAGGGCTTTTTAGGCACACACATATCTTGGTTTTCATTCAGAAGTCCACTGGTAATCAACAGAACTTATGGAATAGTGGCTTTGGGCCCATAATTTCTTGGACTGCTTCATACTAGACCCATTTTAACTTCAAGGATAGCCCAAGATAGAGCACATCATAGTAGTCCAACAAACATAGGCTCAGTATTAGCAAGATTGAGGATTTTGGAGGCCATCCAGAGATCTTTCGTTGCTAGATGGGGTTGTATTAGTAATGAACACTTTGGCGTTTTTCCTAGACTCACAACTTCTATGTCAGGAGAGCATGATTGATGACTCTTGGCTATGGATGTGTCCCATTGGAGAATATGAATTATGATACACCCAGGGGGTGGGGGAAAACCTGGGTCAAGGGTGACAATGAATAATGTGTCTCAGAATTGGCTAGCTGTCAGGATTCCGGCAGTTACCCCATTTAGATAATGAGTCTCGAGCCAGATTTCCAAAACTTCAGAAGGATTTATTGGGAGTTAGCATGCTGGCACTGCCTGGGTATAGCCAACTCTGAGACACATCATTCATTGTCACCCTTGATCCAGATTTTCCCCCACTCCCTGGGTGTATCATAATTCATATTCTCCAATGGGACACATCCATAGCCAAGAGTCATCAATCATGCTTTCCAGTTAGATCTTTGTGTCGCAGAAACTTCGGTCACCTAGTTACTATCTTGAAAACATTTATGGAGTGCACTTTCGGTTGCAAGCTGTCACACTGCTCCCCCTTCCCTTTCTGTTGGCAACTCTAAAAAGACCATAGAATTATTTTATGAGTTGACATTCTACTTGGAAAGCAGGCGACAACCATGACTAGGAGGATCTTTGTACAGTATAATCTTCTGCACCAATTGTGGCCAATCCTGGATCAGAAACCTCTATTCAGTCATTCCAAGAGTGTAGTGGTTAGAATGCAATACTGCAGGTCACTCTGCTCACTGCCAGCGGTTCAATGCTGACCAGCTCAAAGGTGACTCATCCTTCCATCTTTCCATGGTCAATAAAACAAGGACCCAGATTGTTGGGGGCAATGCACTGACTCTGTAAACCACTCAGAGAGTGCCGTAAAGCACTATGGGGCTATTTCTACTTATGCTTACATCTTCTGATCAGTAGCAATTCAACTAGAAGCAATCACAGAACTCACAACAACAAACTTCAGCCTTGCTTGTAGACATCGAGAAGAGCAGGAACCACAATTGTAACACTAAATACTTCTGAAGTTGTGACAGGACCCTGTGATGGTTAGCTAAGAATGTAATATAGTTCGATTGTGGGCCTGCAAGGCATTCTGCAGTGAAAATTGGATTCTACTTCCAATTTATGTTGCAAATCCCAGTGAGGAGGTTACCACTTCCATCAGATTGTGATTGCACACTGTATGCCACCACAACACCAAATGTATGGCGGGAACAGCAATTTAAAATAGGTAGAGTGTCTCAATTAACATGCCATAAATGCAACACTCCATCCGTTAAGGTTTTGTCTTTCTTTCTTTCCATTTTCCTCCCCTAGCATTCCACAGATCTTAATGCAGAAAACAACCTAAGAATTTCAGCATTCCTATTGCTCTTGAAACAATACCTCCAGGATTGTAGAAATACATTACCTGGTGTGCAGCCAAAAGGCCAGGATTAAGCACATTCACAGAAGAAGGGTCTGTCAAGAGCTGTCCCCTTTAATAGCTAAATGCTACAGAGCGATGTGAAACATTCCTGAAGACATTTGGGAGAGAAGCATCTATAAGAACTCTAAACGGCATCCTCCGGTTCACTGAAATATATTTCTTTGCTTGCTGTTTCCAGCTGTTGTTTAATTCACCCCACTCCTCTCCGTAGAAGACAGTTTAACTAGCCAGGGATTCTATACCATTATCCTTGACTTATGACCATTCATTTAGTGACTGCTGATAGTTACGACGGCACTGAAAAAAGTGACTTACGACCGCTTTCCAGCTACGATTCTCACAGCAACCCCACAGTCATGTCATCAAAATTTGGGAACTTGGCAACATAGATATAGAATAAGAGTTGGAAGGGGCCTTGGAGGTCTTCTAGTCCAACCCTTGCTCAAGCAGGAAACTCTATTTACCATTCCAGACAAATGGCTGTCTAATCTCTTCTTAAAAACCTTCAGCGTTGGAGCATTCACAGCTTCTGGAAGCAAGTTGTTCCACTGGTTAATTGTTCTCACTGTCAGGAAATTTCTCCTTAGTTCTAGGTTGCTTCTCTCCTTGATGAGTTTCCATCCATTGCTTCTTGTCCTGCCTTCAGGTGCTTTGCAGAATAGCTTGACTCCCTCTTCTTTGGGGCAGCCCTTGAGATACTGGAAGACTGCTATCATGTCACCCCGGTCCTTCTTTTCATCAAACTAGAGATACCCAATTCCAGCAACCGTTCATCATCTGTTTTAGCTTCCAGTCCCCTAATCATCTTAGTTGCTCTTCTCTGCACTCTTTTTAGAGTCTCAACATCTTTTTTATATCATGGTGACCAAAACTGGATGCAATATTCCAAGATCTTACCAAGGCATTATAAAGTGGTACTAAGACTTCACATGAACTTGGTTTTTATCCCTCTGTTAATGCAGCCTCGGACTGCATTGGCTTTTCTTTCCTTTTCTTTTTTGCAACTGAAGAACACTGTTGGACTCCCTTCATAACCATGTGGTTCACTTAATGACTGCAGCAAAAAAAAATGTAAAATTGGCGTTGGTCATAAGCTAAAGACTTGTGGTGTTTCGACTCCCAGAATATCTCAGCCAAGCCTGGACGTTGAAGCCCATAGGTCTTAAGGTTGAAAAGGTTGGACATCCCTGCTGTAGACTGTGTGCAAAATAGAAGTTTGCATGAGAAAAATAGAAGTTTGCATGTGCAAAATAGAAGTTTGCATGAGTAAAGTATGAGCATACATAGAGAGGTCACATATGGCCATGGTTTATGGAACAAAGATCTCAACTTTTCAAATGCAGCTTCCACGAACAATGCAGGATTTCAAACTTTTGCCGATTCCAAGTTGGCTGAAAGGATCAGAATTGTTCCCAACCTTCAACAGTGAAGTCTGAAGGATTAGAAATGCGTTCTAGCTTTCCAACGCCAACCCAATTTGAAATGGCAGCTTAAATATTTCCCCATATTGAGATGAAAAGAATTCAAGAGACAATTCTCTTGAATTTTTTTTTAATCACAGCCCCACTCATTTAAAGAAATAAGCTTCAGGACTTTTTAATGATTTGCTAGTTCTTTGGATTTTCATGATGACAGCTCATTTATGGTGTATGAGAAAGCCATTTTGTGTTTTAACTAATGGCGGTAGGGCTTTCAGATCTCTTATTTAGTGCCACTGTCATATTTTAATAAGGATGATGGGGATTCCCAGTGTCCCAGCCTTCTTCCACTCCTGCCTGTTTTTCTTCAATCATTTGCTTTTTCCTCCTCCTCTCCTTCATTTTAAATTCTGAACGATGATTCAGAGAGATAGGGGAGAGAGAGAGAGAAGGAGAGGGAGGGAGAATACGCTCAACAGCACTCTTTCACTGATAGATGGGAAGAGAAAGAAACATGAAATTATATATTTCAAAATGCTGGAGATATCACATTTAGTCAAAGCACAGTTTTCAAAGTGTTTTAACTTCACGTAACATGTTAATTCTGCCTTCGCCACAAGATTCCAGACTCCCATTTTGTGGCAACAAATAAATGTCAGCTTTAGGAAGAGTTGACATACTGATGAGCTCACAATGCAAAGGTTTAGGGTAGTGGAGAAGGCACTGGGTTAGGAGCTTGGCGACTGGGAATTCTAGTCCCACCTTAGGCATGAAAACTGACCGGGTGACTTCGAACCAATCACCGGGAGATCGTGAGTTTTAGTCCCGCCTTAGGCAAGAAAACCAGCTGGGTGACTTTGAATCAATCACCTGGAGATGGTGAGTTCTAGTTCCACCAGAGGTATGAAAGCTGGCTGGAAGACTGAACCAATCACCAGGTGACCGTGATTTCTAGTCTTGCCATAGACACGAAAGCTGGCTGGGAGAGTTTGAACCAATCACCTCGAGATGGTGAGTTCTAATTCCTCCATAGGCATGAATGCTGGCTAGGAGACGTTGAACCAATTACCAGGAGATGGTGAGTTCTAGTCCCACCTTAGGCATGAAAGCCAGCTGGGTGACATTGGGCCAATCCCTCTCACTTAGGCCTCGGAAGGAAGCAATAGCAAGCCACTTGCGAAAAACCTTGTCAAGAAAACTGCAGAGATTTGTCCTGGCAGTTGGCAGAAGTCAAAAACTAACACAAAGGCACCAAAATATATGTGAAACAACTGTGAATATAGGTCACTGTTGCCTCAGAGTCACTAATCCAAGGATTCACACCCTACACTGACTGATAATGTGGTTTAAGTACAATTCCCTGAGTTAGTTAAACAAGAAAGAATGCTAAGCCATAAATCAGTGTCTTAGCTGGGATCCCACATCTCATTGACCACAAGCAATCTTCAGACATAGCACCAAGTGTGAAAGTGTGACTTTGGAGGAAAAGCTTGTTTTGAAGAGTGATGCTACCTATTATAAATCTTCCGGAAGGAAAGAAGGTTTGAAATCTTTCTGGAAGACCTCCGATCTCAACATTTTTGCAATTAACATAAATCTTTTTCTTGTCTCTTTGTGATTACTCTAATAAATTAATGCTTAAAGAGTGGGAATCTGTATTTGCCAGGCTAATTGGACAGTTTTAGAAAAAACACACATGCACACAACTAAATGCCTATAAAATCCAAACAGCAAATGCAGCTGCTTCAATTTTCCAATTTTGAATTATAATTAACTCAGCTATAAATATATAATGCCCAAGCTATTTTTTTTTAAATTTTATTCTTCTTCAATAAAAGCAAGCTTTCATTAATATGTATTTTTAAGAGAGTTTGGACCTTGCTTGTCTTCCTAAATTGGCTCAACATCTTATTTCCAAACCTAAAAAAAGCAATTATATTTCCTTTTAAAAAAAAGCATTTGAAACTTACTCTAATCTGAAAAGATCCAACATGTGAAGTATTACTACCGCTTTATAAAACCCTAGTAAGACCACACACGGAATACTGCAACCAATTTTGGTCACCATGCTACAAAAAAGATGTTGAGACTTTGGGAAAAAAGAGAAGAGCGATTAAGATGATCAAAGGCATGGAGACTAAACCATATGAATAACAGCTGCAGGGTTTGGGTTTAGCTAGTTAAAGAAAAGAAGAATTAGGGGTAACGTGATAGCATTAATCCAATATCTGAGGGGCTGCCCCAAAGAAGAGGGAGTCAAGCTATTCTCCAAAGCACCAGAGAGGGCAGGACAAGAAACAATGGATGGAAACTAACCCAAGAAAGAAACAACCTGGAATTGAGGAGAAACTTCCTAACAGTGGGGACAATTAACCAGTGGAAGAGCTTTGGCTCCAGAAATCGTGGGTGCTGCATCATGGGGGGTTAAGAAGAGGCTAGACAGTCACTTCTTAAAAGTGGGCCTGGCTTCCTAAATCCCTTTATAGAAGACAATCTTGACTGTATAGTTGCAGATTTCTCTAGCAGCCAAGTTTCCTCAGGAGGTCCAGAGTTACTGAGCCCTGCCGCTCGACATCAAACTGCCTCCTGTGGATTCCGGCATCATGAATCTTTTTCAACGAGTTTCTCTCTGTTCTAAGAACCTGGAGGCATTTCATTTGACAAAATGAATGATTTCTGGCGCTCGTTTGCAAGGACCACGGAACATTTCAAAAGATTTATCTTGACTTCCCAGCTCATTGATACGTAACACAGGATGGGTAGGAGTGGGAGGCGGTGTGGATATATTGCTGCTCTGAGATGTCACCAAGCTTAAGAAGGGCCATGTTAGCCCCTGAGTTGTTTGCTTCTTGGGAGAGGGCCAGGAACAAAATTAGGCATGCAAATTAATATCTCAACCCTGACTGAGAGTTGTATGGAAGAAGGAGGACCTCATTTTATCTCAAAACTTCTTTAATCCCCAAGGAAAGTAGGGACGGAATTCCACTGAAGTGAGTTCAGATCTACCTCCAATTCTCTCAAGATTCAGAGGTGGAGCAAGAGGAGAAGTAATGGGAAGAACAAATAAACTTGAGGAACAAGAGAAAGAGCCAAACTTAAAATAATGGATAAAAGGAGTCTAAGCCCCAATCAGATTTGCAAGATTCTGTTATTAAAGTTAAAGATTCCCTTGCACATCCGTGCTAGTCGTAGGGGACGGTGCTCATCTCTGTTACAAAGCCGAAGAGCCAGGGCTGTCCAAAGATGTCTCTGTGGTCATGTGGCCAGCATGACTAAATGCCTTCGAAGGCGCACGGAACGCTGTTCCCTTCCCACCAAAGGGGTGCCTATTTTTCTACTTGCATTTTTTTACATGCCTTCAAACTGCTAGGTTGGCAGAAGCTGGGACAAGTAATGGGAGCTCACTCCATTACACGGCGCTAGGGATTCGAACTGCCAAACTGCCAACCTTTCTGATCGACAAGCTCAGCGTCTTAGCCACTGAGCCACCGCATCCCCTATAATTATTCTATTATTATCTATTATGTATTATTATCCTATAATATTCTGTTATTACAACCATATAATAAAAGTACTATTTGCATGCATGACTTTGATTTCCCAGGATGCTCTGCCTTGGAAGTTCAAGAGGAGTTTGAGGATTGGTTGGTGCTCTCTGAGCTTGCTTGTTTTTTTGCAGGTGTTTCATTGCCCTACCTTGGTAACATCATCAGTGCTAGAGGAGTTTGTTATGAGTTTTCCTCTTGGCTCTTCACCGAAAGAAGAATCCAAACTAGATGTAGTTGAGTTCAATACAAGAAAGTGGGACCTGCTTGGCTTCAGTTACCATCAGGATTAAATTGTGATACAAGTGGACTATCTCTCCACTTTTGTCATGTCTAAAAGACCAGGAGGCATCCGACTAGGGTGAGATCATGGATTTCCAGAAAGGTTGGATCTGAGGAGATCCATTGTTATCAGCATAGGTGTCCATCAGAAAGAGAACATGTGATGAGTCCAAGAGTCCTATCCTTAGGATGAATGGAGAATGTCCCTCTGATCCTAAAGGATAGATCTCATGAGCTTCTCTCTGAGCCTGTATTTGGAGAATTCAAGCTAAAATGAAACCATTAGGGATGAATCTGAATTTGAAGGGCCAGTCCCCAAGGCTTGATAAGGGCACCCATTTTTATTTCATTTTGGTGTGCCCCACAACTGGCTTTGGACTCTCTGTTGTAAGAGACTTCTCTTGACCCTTAGAATATGTCTCCTTTAAAGCTGCAAGAAGAAAACAAGGGAAAGAAATGTAGGCAGGATCTCCTAAAGAATCATCACTTCATGCATGGAATATCTTGCGTTTTTCCTAATAGGAGAGATTTGACAGAAGGGGCTGCAGTTTCTATTGTTCCTCCATTAGATTAGTGTTACTCTCCCTCTTACAGACAGAATGACTTAATCGGCAGAGCGAAGAGATACTCTCTGGAGTTGTGCTCCTTGCTCAATCCTGACAGCGTTCATTATATTATGCATTCAAAGTTGAAGGAAGAGGAAGAAGCTGAAAGTTACAATTATGTTAATCTTAATCTCTCGACAATACAGACCCCATTTTTTCTTCGGTAGCTTCTCCATAATGGATGTCAACTTTTTCAAAGGAGAGTGGAATCACAGGGAGAAAGTTTGTGGACGAAGTTTTCCAGTGTTCTGGATTTCTTCTTTTCCTTTACTGATTGGTTGTTGCTGTGGTTGGCATAGTAAGCCCGCTATGGTTTCCTTCAACCCAAGGTGGGCTATCTATTCTGTGCACACATAAATAACATGGAAGGAGAAAGCAAGGTAGACTTGACTTGCTACAGGCATATTCTCAGTGTCCCTTGGCCAGTTGTCCCAAAGGTGCTTCCTTTCAAAAGGCAACTAGACTTACTTTGTTTTTGCTTGAAGACCTTTCGCTTCTCATCCAAGAACCTTCTTCAATTCCGACTGAATGGTGGAATATTTATATTCCTTGCAGCCATCTGGTCATTGGCCCTCTTTCTGAAAGTCGTTGAGGCCATTTGGAGGTTGATCTGTGCCCTCAGGTCACCTCCAAGTGGCCTCAATGATTCTCAGAGAGAGGGCTAATGACCAGATAACTGCAAATCCTTCAATTCTCCACCATTCAATCAGAATGGAAGAAGTTTCTTGGATGAGAAGCAAAACCTCTTCAAGCCAAACAAGAAAGTCCAGATGCCTTTTGAAAGAAAGCACCTTTGGTCCAACCACAACCTGGATAACTGAGAATCTCCGTAGATTTTCCCCTTATGAATTCTTCGTACTTAGCACAGGCATGGGGGGGGCCTCACTCCCATCAGTTTGCTTCACTCAGTATATTGCGATAACCGCAGATCCTGCTTACCAGTTCTCTGGAGAACTAACCCTTGGGAGATAATAGATTACTGCCCTCACAGAATAAATGTAACCCAGTTCCCAAATTAAGCCATTTCCTAATTGTGCATTAAATCATCAACTTACTAGGGTTGATGCACTAAGTCTCACCCACCTACACACAAAACCTAGCAATCTAACTAGTACCAACCAAGCTTAGCCTTTGTTGAATGAATTCAACAGCACTTTGGCTGACCCTGGTAAATGTATTGTCACAAATGTAAAAGCCCTGTGTGTGTACGCCTGTGTGCGTTTTTAATTGCAATTTTGACTGCGGCAATGTCAGATTGCATCTTTGATTGTGGGGTACATTGTCCCAGATCTCTGAATTGGGTAAATGAATTAAATAATGTGACTGGTTCAAAAAAACATGGCAGGATCATGTGAGAAAAATGTGCAGGTAGACAACAGCGAGGAAGAGGAAGGGAAGAAATTAAAATAAAATAAAATGAATGGGCTGTCTACCACCCAGGGCTGTTGTCAGGATAAAGCAGAGAGAAAGAGAAAGGAGGGGGTTGATACAGATCCTTCTCGGAAGCAGAAGATGTGATGTCCATGCAAAGATCTCTACGTTTTAAAAAGTGAAAATCTTGGGAGTTCTCCATGCCTGATGCTTGATGTCTGTTTCTGACCAGGTTGAGGTTAGCTGGTGAGATGGATGGAGACCACGATGCAAGTATAATTGAGTTTTGTTTTGATAAGCATAGCAGTTGGTTAGCCTAGGGCTGCCATAACTAGATTGCAAACACTAAACCCACCTCTGCCTGGCCCTGCCCCCATCTATGCTCCACCTCCTGAGTCCCAGCTGATTGGCTGGGTCTTCTTTAGTTGCCCTGCACAGGAGAACGGATCTGGAAAGCAGGTTAGTGGGGTGGGAATGGGGATTTTGCAGTATCCTTCCCCTGCCATGCCCACCAAGCCACACCATGCCCACCAAGCCACGCCCACAGAACCAGTAGTAAAAAAATATTGAATCCCACTACTGCTGCAGGGTGCTTAGATCTGGCCCATGAGGGCCACCCTGAAAACAGCAAAGGACCAGCCCGCAGTACTTCTGCACATGCCCCTCTCCCCAGGCTCCATTTTTGCTGGCAGCGGGCTATCCAAACAACCCAAAACAAAACAAAAAAGAGATATGTTTCCCCTTTTGCATTTGAGCATGCAAGAAGGGACAAGAGAGGAGAGATGGAAAGAGGAGAGACAAAGAAGAAGATGGGAAGAGAGCAAGGAAGGAAAAAGAAGGAAAAAGGGGAAGGAAGAAGAAAGGAGAAGGAAGAGGGAAGGAAAAAGGAAGGAAGGAAGGAAGGAAGGAAGGAAGGAAGGAAGGAAGGAAGGAAGGAAGGAAGGAAGGAAGGAAGGAAGGAAGGAAGGAAGGAGATTATGAGAATGAGGGAACTGTAGGAAGTCCTGCCTTAGCACTTGGCCACCACAGATGCCCCTGACACAAGGGATGTCGACTGGCCATGCCAGTGGTGGGATTCAATTTTTTTTACTACCAGTTCTGTGGGCGTGGCTTGGAGAGGGTGGCAGGGGAAGGATACTGTAAAATCTCCAGTCAGAGGTGGGATTGGCCGGTACTCAAAATTTCCGCTACCGGTTCTCCAGAACTGGTCAGAACCTGCTGAATACCACCTCTGGGCCACGCCCACCATGGCCTCCTGAGGTCAAACACAACCCTGATGTGGCCCTCAATGAAATCAGGTTTGACACCCCTGGAATCGCGGTTGAAGTATTGGCACGCAACTGAGAAAAGGCTAAAAAGTGAAGGCATTGTTGTCTTTCGATTATTGGAATGACTGATTCTCTGGGTACCTTCACCTGTCACACCCACCACCCTATGTCCCAAGATGATCAACGATGAGTCACGGTTTCGGTTTGGCAAGGCAATGTTGGAGTTCTTGCTTATCCATTCACTTGGGAATACCAGTAATATTTCTTTCCTCTTTCCGCTTGCTGGCTGACTCTCTCCATGGGGATCCCCAGTGTGTCAGATCCTTCCCAAAGGAGTGGTTGGTGTCCTGGGCCCATCCTCAAGTCCTGCTTCCAGCTCTATCATCAGCAATATCTGTGGGGAAAAAGAGGTGAGTGGCATCAATTTTGCTCCCTGTGGAAAATTGCAGCTTGTAAATGCTCAAGGGTAAAAACAGGTTTTCTATCTAGAAATTCTCAGGATCGATGTCCTTTATTTTCCCCTAGATGTTCCTAATATCTATCTGTCCATCTATCCACGTAGCTGTAGTCCATCTATCTACCCTTCTGTACATCCATCCATTCTACCCAGCTCATCCAGCCATCCATTAGTTTGAGAGAGAGAGAGTTGTTCTGCCCCAGGCGTCCTAAACCGTAATCATGCACAAACTTATTTTATTGCAACGCTGGGAATTGTTTTCATGCTCAGCCAGAATTAACTTCAAACAGCCCCCCAAGATAAGCACCCACCTTTCAGTTCTGTGAAGTGCTGCCAAAAACAGAAGTATCAAATGAACTAGAAAAGAAATTAACCGAACTACAAAGAGCTTCAAGGATGACTCTGAACTGATTGAACTACTTTGCTTCCTGCAAAGGTTTCATCATCTTGGCCTGACTTTTATCCTTTATGGGAGGGGCAATCACCTCCCAGCCTTACTCCCGAGTCTCCCCTTTTGTTTAAGCTGCTCTCGCCTTCTAGCAGCTCTGCACATACGCACACTGGAAACAGGCTCCCCTGGGTCCTCTGCCTCGCTGATGCCAGACTCCAAAGGCTCCAGAATCAGCACCCCACTTCCAGATGGTCCTGGCCCCATCTCTGCATTGGAGGCAGGACCCTTGTCCGAGTCCTCTCCCGACTCCCTGACTGGTCTCCGTTCTTCCCCACTGTCTGATTCCGCTGCCGTCTGCACTGGCTGCCGTAGAACCACAACAAGAGTATCAAACTTTAAAATTCTCATGGCCATTTGCAGGCATGATAGCCTGACGATTTCGCACAATGTTGAGGCCGCTAACAGCCTCAACATAAATCAATGTAAGTTGAATTGGTAACTGAAGGGCCATTACAGCAGCTTGTGGAGTTCAGATGGCCCACTTCCTGCTGCCAGAGGCAATGTCCCCAATGGCCCATCAGTCCACTCTACTTCCTCTACTTCCCTCTGCCATCTCTCTACTAGTGTTGCCAACAGTTTCCTGGCTCAAGCTGAGCTGGAAAACATTCGTCAGTGTCAGATTCCCAACATGAGCCTTTCTTGAGATATTTATCCTGATTAACACCATCACGTCCCATTGACCTTTTTTTTTTTAAACTGGCTTCGTTTCAAATTCTTATTTTTTTTTTCCCTCCCCAACCAACTATCAAGTTCCTCTTTGTCCTGGAAAGGTTGTTCTCAGATAGTTTGATTTTGCAATCTCAGTGGCTCCTCCAGAAACTTTGCAGTGGTTTCAAAACAGAAGAATCGGTGCAATCAGGAGAGGAGAGAATAAGGAGAAAAAGGAAAAAAAGGGGAAGTGGGGAAAAGTCAAGGTCACAGGAAGTTAGAGGGAAACCAAAGAAAGAATCCCAAGCTTAGAAGAAGACAACACAATGGCCTTGTCTGGAATCAGAGGTGGTATTCAGCAGGTTCTGACCAGTTCTGGAGAACCGGTAGTGGAAATTTTGAGTAGTTCGGAGAACCGGCAAATATCACTTCTGACTGGCTCTGCCCCCATCTATTCTCTGCCTCCCATTGAGTCCCAGCTGATCGGCTGGGTCTTCTTTGGTTGCCCTGCAGAAGAGAACGGAGCTGGAAAGCAGGTTAGTGGAGTGGAGAGGGAATAGGGATTTTGCAGTATCCTTCTTCTGCCACGCCCACCAAGCCACGCCCACAGAACCGGCAGTAAAAATAAATTGAATCACCACTGTCTGACATCCATGCCCTTGAATGAAATTCATAGGTTTGTCTGTGCCTAGGACAAAACCCTCCCAAATGTTTTGTTTTCCTGAAGGACAATTTTGATGGGAGCAGAACACCGTGTCCTATCAAAGTGTAAGACAATGCATTAAGAAATTGGACACCTCTGTAGTCTTTAAAGGTGACCCTGTTATTTTGCTTCACAAGGTCGATGTTTGATGCCCATGATACCTGGTTTTATGAGTGTATTTTGTGATACATCTCCCAGGATGATTTTTTAATATATATTTTAGGAAACATCAATCATGCTGTCTATCATTTCTTTCTTCTCTCTCCCTCTCTCTCGATAGAGATATCTGTACTGTTAACTATGTCCTATATTTTATTTATCTGATTTAGCTAAGGCATTAGTTTATGGGGTCTTAATGCCCTGAATAGTTTGTCAGCTGGAAAGTGCTGTATGAATTATGGCTGGATTTCCTTTTCACTGAATGTGAAGGATCGCCGCTAGAACCTGCCTTGTATTGTCCTACAAAAACCTTCGCAGAACCAGAGAGACAATCAGGACAAATAATCTCCAACGCGCAAGGAGGATTTGTCATAAGGTGCAGGAGTTGTACAAGGCAGAGGAATATGAAATAAGAATTGTGCCTGGTCATTCTGAGACTGCAGGGCTGATCCCGAACTTCTCACGCTTCACAGGTCTTCTGCCTAAGCAGTGACATGTGGCGCAATGCTCAAATTCCATGCAGGACTGCTGAGCGAAGCCACCAATCTATCCTGTGGGATGCCTCGAGTCCTTTCACTGAAGGTTGTAGGCTGGAGGACAAGATGTCTCCTGCCTCTGACCTTCTCAAGCGCTGTGGAGTAAAAATCAAAGCAGAATGTTCTTTGACTTTGTGATTTCCCAGCAAACTGCTTAGACCAGAGGTGTCCAAACTTGCTCGTTTGAAGACTTGAGAACTTCAACTTCCAGCATTCTCCAGCCAGCCATGTTGGCTGGGGAATTCTAGGAGATGAAATGTTACTTTCTCCTGCAAAACTTAGTGAGAAAAATGACAGAATAACAAAGCTGGAAAGGACTTCTAGTCCAGGAGACCCTATACCTGTGTTGGCGAACCTATGGCACGCGTGCTGGAAGTGCCATGCTGAGCCACTTCTGCTGGCATGCAAGAGCTCACCCGGAAGAGCCTCACTGCACATGCGTGTGCGCTGCCACCACCCGACACCTGATTGTCAGGTATCTGATGTGCATGCACGGTGGGTGCGCAGGAGACACACATGCATGCACAGAGATGCACAGCGCATGGGTGATCATGTATGCATGCGCAGATGGATAGCGCATGGGGGTGACTGCATGCACATGCACAGAGATGCACAGTGCACAGGGGTGATCGAGTGCTCAGGCGTAGAGGTGCATGGCGTGTGGCAGAAATCGCACATACATGCGCAGATGCATGGCACATGACGGGGGATCATGCACGCATGTGCAGAGGGTGTGGGGGAGCCAGCACGCATTGCCTTCTGGGTGCTGGCACATAAGCGTGAGCGCACGAGCACGCGTGCAATTATCGGCACGGGAGCTGAAAAAGGTTAGCCACCACTGCCCTATACCACTCCAGACAAATGGTTCTAATATTGTCTACTTTAAAGGAGCATATTTGTAGCTCAGGGTTGAAATGAGGGGTCCTTGGTGCTCTCTGACTTTGCTTGCATGCAAGTTGGCTAGGGAACTCTGCGAGTTGTAAATCCACAAGTCTAAAGCTAACAAGGTTGGACACCTCTGGCTTAGATCTTCAGTAGAAGAACTAACTCCTCAAAGATGAACCAAATTGCAGACCTGGGCGAGTTGCTTTGGGATATCCCCAAGCACAGAAGCAACAAGGTATTGACTGTTCCACCTAATGAAGAATAACCAGATGTTTCTCCTGGATGTTTCTTTGAAGTCATGCCCGTTGAAACACAAAACAAAGCAGACAATTTCCCTATTCCTGCCCTTCACCAACGTTCCTGATCTCTTGTCATTTTCTCACAGCTCTTTCCTGCAAAGAGTTCCATAACATCGTGTCCCAAGATGAATGCGACATTTTTAAAAAAATAAATCAATCACTGCAATGTCCTTTACTGACAGCCTAGTGTTGCAGTGCATCGAAAGATTTGCCTTCCCTTCCCCTGATTGATTAATGAGCTCTTTCATCAATATTAAGATTATTGGCAATAGAATATTAATGTTTTTAAATTAGCTCAACAAATGCACCACGGTGGAAAACCTGCTGGCCGAATGTAATTATTTGTGATGAAAATTTTAAAACAGAGTAATTGGGAGAAGTTGGCTAGCAAACCTTCTCGGTCCTACAGGACAGTCCTGAATTTTGCATTATGGATCCGTCGCGCACTGTGAGATGGCAGGAAGATGGTTCAGCTGGGAGGTTTGATCGGAAAGCATTTGGGCCAAATGCTCTGAATGGCATTACATTTTGGAGTTGGATTGACAGTTCAGGTCTATTTGCTGGCGGGAAAAATATTATCCCCAAATTCAACTATTTGAGAATGTTTTCTCATAAGCCCATCACCTCTTTTCACTTCAAACTGACTCAGAGAATCAAAGCAGAGCAATTCAATAGTTCAAATCAAAGCATCAATTCAGATGTAATTGTCTAAATACATTTGAGTGGTCAGAACAATAATCTCAGTTGAAACAATGATTGGATTTGAACTGAATCTGAGCTGATCAGCACAGCTTTCGCAAAATCCCCTACGGAAATTTTGTATGGTTTTTTTGGTTGTTGTTGCCTGTGACAATCAACAAGCTCACAGCAAGCTACGCTCATAGCATTAAAATACACCTGGTGCAAAGCAAGGTAAGGAAGGCATTAAAAACAAAAGAATAAAAAGTTAAAATAAATATAGTGGAAGCAATCAAGTGAATAATGAAGGCAAAGGATTGGTACCATTTAAGGATCAAAAGCCCACTTTAAAGTCATTTTTTCTAAGGTCTAGAAGGTGATGAAGGAGCCGACTGAATTTCAGGAGACAAGAATTTCATAACCTTGGTGTCACCAATGGGAAAACAGTACCTCCACTTTTCTTTGCTCCAAACTATGAGCAGATTCACCCAGGAGTTGTAGAGATTCTCAGTTGTCCAGACCATTGTTGTCCCAAAGGTGCTTTTTCAGGAGGCAACTGGACTTCCTGTTTTTTCTTTGAAGACATTTTGGGATGAACAACCTTTGAATGGCATGGGAATAAGAAGGGATTTCCAGAGAAAAAAATTGCAGTCTACAGGAATCATTTGTACCACTCAGGTGACCTTGAGGACACAGATAAGCCTCCAAGTGGCCTCAACAACCCTCTAAAAGGATGCAAATGACCAGCTGTCTGCAAGGAATATCAATCCTTCCCTTCCCCTCCATCCGGTCAGAGATGAAGAAGCTTCTTGGATGAGAAGCGAAACATCTTCAAAAAGAAAAAACAAGAAAGTTCAGTTACTTTGGGATTGACCCAAGAGCTCCCCACCTGGCAGGTCAAAATTAAGATGGACAAGGGGATCCTTCAGCCCCAAATGGCTTAGGACCGGGATTCTTGAGGGAGACCCTGCTGCCAATAACAGCTTCCCAACATCCCGTGCGCTCTCACAGACAGGGCCTCCTTGGGGTGTTGTCGGCCAGACTATGTCAGCTGGCGACCCCCAGGGGTAGGGCCTTCTCTGTGGGAGCACCCACCCTATGGAACCAGCTGCCCCTGGAGCTTCGGGTGGCTCCCGACCTCCAGCAGGGCCTGAAAACGTGGTTGTTCCAGCTTGCCGACCTGGACTGAGGAGGGGGATGGGGTTTTTAATTTGAATGGTGTTATTTTAAATTAGATTATTGGGTTTCATGTTTAATTTCTTTTTAAAATTGTATAATATTTATATTTATAGTGTTTTTATGATTGTGCACCATCCCGAGTCCTTCGGGAGATGGGGTGGCATAGAAATCCAATAAATCAAATCAAATCAAATCATGGGTGGCTTTAAAGGTCAAAAAACAGCAGCTTAAATCGTCCTTGGAAGTGGATCAGGAAATTAGCACAAGGGCCCAGAGCAGCGGTGTTACATGCCTGTATTGGCAAGTACCTGCCAATAGTTTGGCCATTGCACTCTGGACTAATTGAAGCTTCTGTGTGGCCTTTAATGTTTCTGAGGTATGACGTCTCATAAAATCTAAGAAGGTTGAGCAATTATTCATCCAACCTTTTGCTGGAGGCAGAATCTGCTACAGCATTTCAGACAGATGACTATCCAGCTTCAGTTAGAAGAATAGAAGAACTTCATTTTTTAACAGCAGCAAAATATACCTTGCCTTTAGGAAATTGATTGTTTCTTGTCTTGATAGAAGATAATATTTGTAGCTCAGGGTTGAAATGAAGAGTCCTCAGTGGTCTCTGAGCTTGGTTCTTTTCTTGCAGATGCTTCATTACCCAATTATGTAACATCACCAGTGCTAGGAGGGAGTCTGACTGAGAGTAAACCCATCTCCCTTTTAGCCCTGATGACATTACCTAGTATGGTAAGGAAATTCCTGCAAGAAAAAACAACCAAGCTAAGTGAGCACCAAGGATCCCACAAATCCCTACTCACAGTCACTCATGTCATAGTCACTTCCCGTCTTGATCATTGAAATGCGCTCTACATGGAGCTGCCCTTGAAGAGCATCCGGAAGCTCCAGTTGGTCCAAAATGCAGCGGCCCGCATGGTTTTGTGCAGACCTCGGTGTGCACATGTATCACCTCTCCTGCGGGAGCTGCATCAGCTGCCGATTTGCTTCTGGAGTGCAATTCAAGCTGTTGGTTGTCACCTTCATGGCTTGGGACCAGGTGATCTGAGGGACTGTCTCTTGCCGGTCACATCTACCCAACCCATCAGAGTGGGGAGGCAGGGAATGTTACGGGTCCCATCCCCCAGGGAGATACACCTGTTGGGAGCCAGAAGAAGGGGCTCCGCCATGGTGGCTCCCTCTCTCTGGCACATCATTTCCCCAGAGATTAAAATGTCCCCCTCACTAATACTCTTCCAGAAGGCGCTGAAGACCTGGTTCTGCCAGCAGGCTTGGGGAACCCAGAGCGGGATGGAGCCCATCAAATGGCTTGCATGAGGTGCTGTCACTGGGGTGGAGGGCGATTTTATGATATATGAATCTCTCTTTTATGAGTTTTATTGTTTTTATATGATGTTTTCATATTCTTGTAAACCTCCTTGAGTTGCCATGTGGGAATAGGCGGCTATATAAATTCCCTAAATAAATAAATACATTTCTTGTCTGTTCCGAGGAGCAAATCATCGGTTTTATTATCTCTTCTCCTTTCAGGTTCCTCATTTCAAGGTTGCTCCAGAAGAGTTCCTGAAGCTTCAGTTCCAGAGATTCACAACTTTGAACCTCCATCCCAGCAACACTGACATCAGTGTCGCCGTTGCTGGGATCTTGAACTTCTTCAACTGCACCACTGCCTGCCTCATCTGTGCCAAAGCTGAATGTAAGAACCGTTATCTAAGCTCCCCATCTAAGGTTAAACACTTAACCTTTAGTTTCCTGAGCATTTTGTGTCTGTTGTCATGAGAATACACTGCATCTTCCCCTATGGAAGGCCAGGTGATTGCAGAACAAGGGAGACAAACCCATTCTGACCGTGGACATGCGCAACTTGTGTTCACACAACAAGCCAACTAAAGACCTAGTGGGTTCATTCCCATGGCAAGCTAAGCTAAGCTGTCTTGTTTGTTTTTAATGGATGGGTGTGTTATGTGAACCCAACTATTAACCTTTCAAGTTAGACCATGTTGTTACTGTCTTTTCAAACTTTCTCCAAAGTCATTTTTGGACTCTACACCATCCTGCTTTTCCCTTGTATAATTCAGTGCATTGCACCCAGGAGGCCATAAAAATGGATTAATTCAATTAACAGATTGACAGAGTTGGAAGGGACCTTGTAGGTCATCTAGTCCAGCCCCCCAAGCAGGAAGACCCTACACCATTTCTGACAGATGGCAGTCCAGTTTCTTCTTGATAGCCTCCAGGGATGAAGCAGCCACAACTTCCGAAGGCAATTTCTGTTCCATGGGTTGATTGTCCTCACTGTCTGGAAATTCCTCCTTATTTCCAGGGTTGAATCTCTCCTTGATCAATTTCCATCCATTATTCCTTGTCTGGCCTTGGAGGTGCCTTGGAAAAATAGGTTGAGCCCTCCTCTCTGTGGCAGCCCCTCAAATATTGGAACACTGTCTCCCCTGGTCCTTCTCTTAACTAGACTAGCCATGTCCAAGTATATTATATGAACTCAGACAACCTGTGACTGGCCCAGATGTGGCTAGTGGTTGTGAAACTGGGTTTCTAACTCTTTCTCCCATCCAGATCTTTTTACTGTAACACTGGATAGCTACAATTACGTATTTTTGTCCCAGATTTCTCTAATGGAAGTTTTTTCCTTTCGAACTCTGCCTATTTTTCTTTGACCTCCAGTTCATCACTCATCTTGTGGGCTTTGAGAACCATCTAGCTATTTCTTCATTACTAATGGCAGAAAAGAATCAATGACATTTAAGAGGACAATTGGAAGGAAGGCAGCTAGTCTCTCCCTTGTTTCATTGACCCTGTGTTAAGGTTCCTGCTACTCTGTAGCCTTTAACAACAGGGAAAACACAAATCTTGCTTGTTCTTGATCTATATTTCTCTCCATCTGAGAGCCCTCGTGGCAGTTCAGTATCAATAACATGCTTTTTTGCCCTTTGTCTTAAACATGGAGTAGTAAAGAACAAAATCAGGAAGGCCAAGTCATCAGGGTCTATCGCAAGGGTCTTCAAACTTGGCAAGTTTAAGACTTGTGGACTCCAACTCCCAGAATTCCTGAGCTAACATGACTGGAGGAGGAATCCTGGGAGTTGAAGTCCACAAGTCTTAAAGCTGTCAAGTTTGGGTACCCCTGGTCTATGGAGATTCTCCATCATCCAGGTCATGGTTGTCTCAAAGGTTTTCAAGAGGCAACTGGACTTTGTGTTTGCTTGAAGACGTTTCACTTCTCATCCAAGAGGCTTCTTCAGTTCTGACTTCAGAATTGTCTGAACACTCAGAATGGAAGAAGCTTCTTGGATGGGAAGCAAAACGTCTTCAAGCAAACACAAAGAAAATCCAGTTGCGTTTTGGAAAAGCACTTTTGGGCCAAGCCATCAAGCAATTGGGGAGTGTTTCAACCTTCCCTATGCCTCAAGAGCAGCACAACACCGCATATCTCTTAACCACCTCATATCCTTGGGTAAACCCAAGACATGGCACACTAGAGCAGTGCAACATATTTGCTGGGGAGTAATACAGATGCTTAGTGTTTAATTTCTTCTCCACTTCATTTGTTCTTTCGTTTAACTGGCTAGAACAGCTCAGAAACCAGATTGCTTTTAAAATAGCATGGCCCCCACCATTAATTGAGTCAGGCTGATTGCTTTTAATCACGTGTGACTGAACGAGCTGTCTGCCAGCTGAGTGCAGCGGGGAAGGGGGCTTAAGGACAAACTGTGACATCAAACTACAAGCCTGAATTATGGGCAGCCCCTTGGCGATTTCCCAGTTTATAACAAGACCAGGGAGGGAGAAAGGAACCTTTTCCCATTCTCGTTCACGCCTTATCCCCTTGAAATTCTTTCTCCAATCAAGATGCATCTCTGCAAAATGAGCACTGTGAATATTTCTCTTTTTCCCTTGTGATTTAAATTCTCTTTATCTAAACTGGAGAAGATTGAATGGAGGTTGGGTTCTTATTTAAAAGCCAGGTGCCGAAGTGCTTTTTGCAAGAAGTTTTGCTTTTCATCTTTTTTACTTCAAACCAAACAACTTCCATATTGATTGAGATTATTTAAGAGGAAAAAGCAAACACTTTTCCACGTGCATTCATTTTGCTAACTTTCCTAGTCCTTAATCAAGTTCAGCAGCTCTTTTGCTATTTTCCAAAGCAGCACAATTAGATTCTGGTGATGGCAGTGAGGCCAACCTTTGCAAAAGATCTTGAGATAGGTAGGTCACTACATTTCAAGAATCCACCACCACTTACGGATAATTGGCTGAAGGGCCAATAAGTATTAGGAGAATGTGAGCATAGCCTTGTCAAAACATGGCTAAGTCCAATGTCAACTCATAAAATATTTCTATGGTCTTTTAGAGTTGCCAACAGAAAGAGAGGGGGGAACAGTGCGATAGCTTGCAAACTGAAACTGCATTCCATAAATGTTTTCAAGATAGTAACTAGGTGACCGGAGTTTCTGCCGCACAAAATCTAACTGGAGAGCTTGATTGATGACTCTTGGCTATGGAGGTGTCCCATTGGAGAGTTGAATTTTGATACACCCATGGGGTGGGGGAAAAACCAGGGTCAAGGCTGACAATGAATTATGTGTCTCAGAGTTGGCTACACCAAGGCAGTGCCAGCATGTTAACTCCTTTTGATGTTTTGGAAGTTTGCCTCGAGACTCATGATTTAAATGGGGTTAAGTGCTGGCTTGATTGATGATCCATCTTGCCTGCATATCCTTCTTAAATGGTGATCCATTGGATATGTCTAGTTGAAACCCACCTTATTCCAAATGGGGTGGGGAAAACCAGGGTAACCCGCCTGTTTCAATGTTTGCTCAGTGTAGAGTTACACCAAGGCAGTGCCAGCATGTTAACTCCTTTTGATGTTTTGGAAGTTTGCCTCGAGACTCATGATTTAAATGGGGTTAAGTGCTGGAATCCTGACATCCATCTTGCCTGCATTCCATCTTAAATGGTGATCTCCACCAGATATGGTCTAAGAAACCCACCTTATTCCAAATTTTTCTCCCCTGCTTTTATAACCCGCCTGTTTCTAGTTTGCTCAGTGTATGCCAGGAAGGAGTTTAAGACTTGTGGACTCCAACTCCTAGAATTCCTGAGCTAACAGGACTGGAGGAGGAATTCTGGGAGTTGAAGTCCACAAGTCTTAAAGTTGTCAAGTTTGGTGTATGCAGTTCTTCCACTGCCCATGTGATTCTCTCCAAAATCACTAAAGAAGATTTGGCTTGATGTTCACAATGGTCTTTCCTACAGGAGATTGATAAAGAGTAGAGCCATCACCGACACGTAAAATAGGCTCCTGTGTTTAAAGAATCCTATTGCTGAATGCCAAAAGGGGGTGAGGGTGGAAACATAGTTTATCTGATTTATTTTTATTTTATTTATAAAAATATATGTGGTCGCTCTCTCTCGGGGACTCTGGGCAGCTCACAAAAATTAAAAACCCAGTATACAATGTGGTGGCTCAGGGGATAAGACGCTGAGCTTGTCAATCAGAAAGGTTGGCAGCTTGGCGGTTCGAATCCCTAGCGCTGCGTAACAGAGTGAGCTCCCGTTCCTTGTCCCAGCTTTTGCCAACCTAACAGTTCGAAAGCATGTAAAAAATGCAAGTAGAAAAAATAGTGACCCCTTTGGTGGGAAGGTAACAGCGTTCCATGCGCTTTCGGCATTTAGTCATGATGGCCACATGACCACGGAGACGTCTTTGGACAGTTCTGGCTCTTCAGCTTAGTAACGGAGATGAGCACCGCCCCCTAGAGCCGGAAACGACTAGCACGTATGTGAGAGGGGAACTTTTACCTTACCTTATACAACAATAAAAACAATAACTCGCACATCCTCCTCTGGTGACAGCAATGAGTCAAATAAGCCACTTGATGGACTCCGTCCCACTCTAGGTTCCCAAGGACTGTTGGCAAAACCAGATCTTCAGAGCCTTGTGAAAGAGTGTCGAACTGGACACAAGTTGAATCTCTGCAGGGATGATGTTCCAAAGGGATGGAGCTACCATGGAGAAGGCCATTCTTTTGGGTCCTGCCAGATGTAGGAGAGGAGACCCACAATGTTCCCTGCCTCCCTGCTCTGGTGGGTTGGGTGGATATAATTGTTGGGTGGATGTCCTTCAAATAACCCTACAGCATTTTTGACCCTACATCATTTATTCCTCCCTTGGGAATTTTGAGTTGACTATTTCTTAGACTAGAAGAAATAGACTTTTTGTGTTTTAATGAAAAGAAGGACGAGGGGTGATATGATAGCAGTGTTCCGATACTCAGGGGTTGCCACAAAGAAGGGGGAATCAAGCTACAGTGGAATCTTGGGTCACAACTGTTTTCTGTTCCAGGACTATGGTCGTTACGCAATTTGGTCATGACCAGAAGCACGACCATCCATGCATGCACGGACCAAAAAAACCAAAATTTGGGTGCCGAAGGGGAAATCGCTGTGGCAATTTTTGGGTTTGCTTGGTCGCCACCCGAAGACTCTGTTCGCGACCAGAAGCAAAACTGTTCTGAAAATTCTGGTCGTCACCCGATTTGGTCACAAACAGAAGCATTGTGACCCAAGGTTCCACTATATTCTCCAAAGCCCCTGAAGGCAGGACAAGAAGCCGTGGGTGGAAGCTAATCAAGGAGAGAAGCAACCTAGAACTAAGGAGAAATTTCCCAACAGTGAGAACAATTAATCAGGGGAACAATTTGCCTCCAGAAGTTGTAAATGCTCAGACACTGGAAGTTTTTTAAAAAATGTTGGATAACCATCTGTCTTAAATGCTGAAGCCGTGATGGTGAAGCTTTTCTACGTTGTGTGCCAAAAGTGCATGCCTGTGCATGTGCTCGCGTGCCTACACCCATGATGCAATGTGCGTGCGACCTCCTGCACTTGCATTGCACACCCTCTGTGTGCATGTGCATGACCCCTGCACCGCATGCCTCTGTGCATGCACATGCAACCCCCCTGCATGCCTCATGCCTCTGCACATGCACGCACATCTCCCATGTGTGCATCTCCACCCACGCATGCGCGGCAGATACCTGATAGTCAGCTGGCTGGTGGGGGTGCACATGCATGTGCAGTGGGGTTCTTCTGAGTGATCTCTTGCATGCCGGCAGAAGTGGCTCTGCATGCCACTTCCGGCACACGTGCCATAGGTTCGCCATCATGGTACTAGAGGGTTTCCTGCCTGAGCCAAGAGGCTGGATTAGAAGACCTCCAAGGCCCCTTCCAACTTTGTTATTCTATTCTAACTCTTCGTACAGATAATCAGAATGCAATAATTAACAGTGTTGGGAAATGAGCAAGAAATGAGCATGGAGGTTCTAGGAGAAATTTCCACTCTTTGGACAGGCAATATTTCCCCATCCCTCTAATACTGTGTTTACAGACAGTAGGGTCTAATTTCATTTGAGGTGGGGAGGGGGGATGGAGAATGGAAATCAAATTGGCAAAGGTCAAAGGGGGATCTTCCAACCTTCCAATGCTACCAATCACCATAAAAACCGTGGTCTCCACTCCTCATGCATGCATGCATGGACAGCTCTTAGCCGGCCGAATCAGCAAGCTGCTAATTGCTGCCAACCAAAATAAGGGCCATCAACAAGGTCAGGAGAGAAATCTGAACAGAGGCGATGGGAAGGAACCAAGTAGCTGGAATTTGAGTTGAGGGGGAGAAGAAGAGATGCTTTCCTCGCTCTCAAAATTGAGCAGTTTTCATCCATTTAGAAAGAAGAGCTCAGCCAATTTATCGGAGAAGTCAGAGGGTGGTTTTTTTCCCTCCCATTTTTCAAACATCTGTTTGGCTTTTAAAAGAGAAAATGTGATGACCCAAAGGGTGTGGCACAAAGACAACACAGTGAGATAATCAATCAGAGTCCCTTTATTATCTCCAACTTTGCCCCCAATGTCCTGGTTACCTTCTGGGCTGCAGAAAAACTCTCCCAGGAACAGCCTTTGGCTGCAGAGAATCAAGTCCAAAACATGGTCAACAAAAACTGTAACTATAAGTCCAATCAAGACAAGATGAGGTAATTAGTCCAACAGGGCAGGAGCAAGAATTCCAGATGTGAAGGAACAGCTGTAATTCAACATGGTTGGGAGGATGCCAGGAACACAGATAAGCAAACTCAACACAAGATAAACTCACGTTTGCTCCCAGCAGCCGCCATACTCAGCATGCATCTCTTTTAAACTCTCTTCCCAGCTGTGGCTAATGAAGGAAATCAGGGCCCTTTCCTCCCCCGTAAGCCATGCAACCCACGTTGCTCTGTTCTCGGTTCCTCTCTGCATGCCCTAGGATGAAGAAGGGTGGGCCTGGGTCTTCCTCTGAACTCCCTCTCCCTTGTTCCACCTCTCCCCTGCTCTGCCCAGCCAGACTTTGCCCTTCCCCAATTTTCTCCATAGCCAACGGAGCCACACTCCCACTCCCTGTCAGCTCTTTGTCTTCCTCCTCGGATTCAGACTCTGACAGGGACATGACAGAAAACCAGAGCAAAATGGAATCATACACAGCTCCTATTGCTCCTCTTTCCAGCAATAAATGCCTCTCACCTCCAATGGAGGGAATCACAAAAGATTGCTGGTTGCACAAGGTATTCCTAAAATATACATTACTTTATATCAAAGGCTAAAAAGGGGAGCAATGGGAACAGCATGAGGGCTTTAAACCCAGCCACTTTAACAGGGCTGAGCAGGGTTTTGACAGCTTAAGTGATGCTTAAGTGACAAGGGGGGGCTCTTGTGTGCTGTTGAATCCCACCTCTTGTGAAATAAATTCTGTATTTTTGCTATTGCTGTGCGATTAATCCTCAAAGGGGTTCGCATCTAGGTATAATGGGAAGAGAAGGGACAATATACCAACATGACATGAAGAGACTTGGGTAGGCAGGCTGGTAAACACCACGTTATGATTTTTCCTTTTCTTTTATATTCCTTCGCTTTAGGGCACTGTTGGGTTAGCTTTTGTGACTTAAATTGTTGCGCAGGCAGGGAAGATCCAAAGTTTCGATTATGTTTTGTGGGCCTCTTGAGTGTTGCCTCTGTACATTTTACAGGCCAGCTGGCCAGCTCAGATATTCATCTCAGGTCATGTCAGAAATGTGGAAATTAGAAAGGGGGAAATCGTTCATTTGACTTTTAAAAGATTGGAAACTTTAATAAAAATGTAGATGTATATAATTCCAACACAGTGCTGGGCCATATTGTTGGCAGGGATATTTCCAACCAGCAAATCATTCACAGGAAGTGTTAATACCACTTTATAATGGCTTGGTAAGAACACACACAGAATATCGCACCCAGTTTTGATTGCCATGATGTAAAAAAAAGGTGTTGAGACTCTAGAAAGAGTGCAGAGAAGAGCAATGAAGATGATTAGGGGACTGGAGGCTAAACCATAATGAAGAACGGTTGCAGGAACTGGGCTTGGCTAGTCTGATGAAAAGAAGGACCAGGGGTGACATGATAGCAGTCTTTCAGTATCTCAGGGGCTGCCCCAAAGAAGAGGGAGTCAAGCTATTCTCCAAAGCACCTGAGGGCAGGACAGGAAGCAATGGGGGGAAACCAATCAGGGAGAGAATCAATCTAGAACTAAGGAAAAAGTTCCTGACAGTGAAAACAATTAATCATTGGAACAGCTTGCCTCAGAAGTTGTAGATGCTCCATTACTGGAGGCTTTTAAGAATATACCAGATAGTCACTTGCCTGGAATGGTACAGGGCCGTGATGGCAAACCTATGGCATGCATGCCACAAGTAGCACGCAAAGCCATTTGTGCTGGCACGTGAACCGCAGGCAAATTTATCTCTGCTCATACACGTGCCTCACAGCTGATTTTTTTCCGGTTGGTTTGTGGCCCTTTTCAGCTTCCCAGAGGCTTGGGAAAAGCCTCTGCAAGGCTTTTCAGGACGAATTATAGGCCCATTTCATCATTTCCTGTAATACCGGAAGTGACAAAAAGGGCCGATAATTCGGCCTGAAAAGCCTTGCAGAGGCTTTTTCCAAGCCTCAGGGAAGCCAAAAAAGGCCTCAAACCAGCCGAAAAATCAGCTGTGAGGTGCAGTGCAGGTAATGGGGTGGCAGGGGGGATTGTGCATGCATGTACAGGGGGCATGGGGAGGGGCGCACGCATTGCATTCTGGGTGCTGGCATGCGAGTGCGTGCACGCTGGTGCACATGCAGTTTTTGGCACAGGAGCCCAAAAAGGTTAGCCACCACTGGTATAGGGTCTCCTGCTTGAGCATCAGGTTGGATTAGAAGACCTTCAAGGTCCAACTCTGTTATTCTGTGTGCATGTCAGTCCTGGGGGCACTGTAAAAGATGGATAGTTGCTTGAATAGTACCACATTTGCAGTAAATATCTTTGTCCTGTGGGAGTGACCCCCATTTTTCCATGTGGCTCTAGCCAAACCAGTGCACAGTCTGTTTAAACATATCCCAACCATCCACTCCTCCTCCAGGCAACTCCTTAAGGAATTTCATCCAATGACGAGGATATTTCACCTGAACTTTCCATCCTTTTTCATTGCTCTGAGGTGTAGTAACAATCTCCTCAGTGCCATCTAAAAAGCTTCTCCTTGATTTCAAACTTTTTGTAGGGGGCACTTGGCCAAATAAGGGGTGGGCCAGATCATGTGATGGAATATTTAAGCTAACATTGATATACTGTATAACTAGACAGGTCCTACATTGGGTAATTAAAGGATAGGTCAGAGAACGTGGGTCACTGGCTCTACGTAACGGTCTAGTAACCAGAAGGGGCCATCTTGTCCTTTCCATCAGACAGTAGAATGTCTTGAAAACCTGAATGCCTTTATATAATACATTACACAGATCCTGGCTTCATCTGGGGACATATGGCATGAGAGAAACAAGGGAAAGAAAAGATAAACAGAGGCCAAGCTCAGTAGAAGGAACAACATGTGTTTTATTGCAGTTAAAAATCTGTTAATTATTTTGTCTTAAGGTAGCATTGTTGTTTCGATGCCCAGATTGCCACTCCCAAATTTTCTTATGTATTAGTCTCCTGGTCCAATCAAAAGCAGCTTTCCTTGATCTTGAAGTGCTGGGACTGTATAGATCTCAACTCCAGAATTTTTAGCAAGGGGCCATGCTAGCTAGGGAGAAGTTCAGGGGTGGGCTGCTGGGGGCTCACAGGCACTCAGGGGGAGCCCCTAACTAAGATTCTGTAGGGCTCGGAGAGCCCCCAATAACCTCAGAAGGACAAGCAGCAAGGGAAAGCTCTTAATAGGCTTAATTGAACTTCTGGGCATTCAGCCAAGAGCATTTCACACCTTGTAAAAGTGTTGCAAGCTAGATAAACAATCCACTCAGTGCTTGCGAGGGAGAGCCATTGAGAAAATCAGATAACGTAGCCACTAGCCTCCAAGGGGATTAATTCCCAAATAATAAGAATCACGTAACTCACCAGAAACTCCACTAAGACTCCAAGATCCTTCTTATAGTCACTGCTATTAAGCCTGGTTCCACCCAGTCTTTTATTTAAGTATTAAATTAAATGCACGAAATAATAAACAACTTTTCAGTATATATCTTTTTTTTAGGTAATTGGGGCAAAGAAGCGATGTCAAGTTGGCCACACCCACCCAGTCACATGACTACCCAGCCACGCCCACCCAGCCAGTCATTAGGGCAGAGAGCCCCTTGCTCAAAATTTGAAGCCCACCCCTGGACAAATTGTCCACGTTGGGGAAGGATTGTAGCTTTTTAGCAAGCAGGGCTATCTGGAAGGAGGTTCCCCAAGGAGCATTTCAAAGCAATACTTCTAATTATGAAGGGATCAGGTTTGAAAGGGCAATCCAATCAAACAAGGCAAGGGAGAGGGGAAGAGGTTGAATGCAATAAAGGTAGCAAGACATAATTGTTTCAGAAAGGTAGTTTACGGGTGAGGGAACCATCATGGATAGGTCAATGCCTGGATGATACAGTGCCTCAAGCACACAAAGGGATGAAAATGCAAATGATCTAGTCCTGAATGTAGAATATTCCAAATGGCTTTTTAATATCTCTTGAAGGAAGAGATTCTCTCAGCTATGGTTGATAGTCCAACCGGTACTATAGACATCGCTTGTCTACTGGAAGGTCAGACGTCCCAGGCTGACCAATTTGCTTTGTATTTTGAAGATAAAGCTGTCTGTATTTCTTTGGGTCAACGGGATATCACCATGGGGAACAAAGCTCCGTATTGGTGACAGGAAAGGCATCTGGCCAGTAAACACTCAGCTCCATTCAGTTGCCCAGACTCCACCTCGCAAGGGATTATGGGATCGTTAAAAAGAAGATGATGATATTGCCATGGGGACTGAATGAAAGATGGATGAACCCCAAAATATATAATCAACTTAAAACACCTGAAGATGAGAAGCTCTTTGGAATTTTGAGGCCCACAACTTGTGTTCTAGATCTTCTGTGTTTATGAAGTCCACCAGAAACAGGACAGCTTTTAACAAATGACCTTGTTCCCATGTTGTACATCTGTTGTGAATTTCACCACTGTGGTTTGTGAAACATACTGTGTGGATCCTAACTATTCTTTCTGTTTTTGATGATCTAATGCTTAGTTCCTGATTTTTTTAAAAAAAATCTCATTTTTGGAGTGGAGGATTGTTAATTTTCCCCTCCTACAAATTTTACAAATAACAACAAACGTAAATTAAAAAGATTTTCCCCAAAGCTGCAAAATTTTATTTCATGGCTGAAAGCTTTATCTCTATTGATTAACATGATTGATTATAGACTCATTTATTACAAAATTAAAACTGTAGGCTTTAATCAATTACCATCAATTCTAATTACAGATAAACTACATGAAAAATGGAGGGAGGGAGGGAAAGAAATAGAAGATCATGTTTTTTAAACAATGCTCCATAAGTTATTCATTGGAGAGAAACTATTACCTTCATTAAATATTCCTCGAATGTTACCTGTAGCAAATTGTTGTAATTTCAATTCTAATCAGTTAAACACAAAGCAGCTCATCAGCAAAACACATAGTTTTCAGAGCAATCGATTCGAAGAAAATCTGCCTATCTTTCAGAGTCAATTTTGTTGAAAATTTCTCACACAATATGGAACATCCTCTTCTTACACTAGGTACCTGAATGCAGAGGTGTCCAACCTTGGCACCTTGAAGACCTGTGGACTTCAATACCCAGAATTCCCCAGTCAGCATGGTTGGCTAGGAAATTCTGAGAGTTGAAGTCTTAGATGCATCTGCCCTAAGCAATAAAAGTCTGAAATAATCTGCATCTCTCAGGCCAGTGATTTTTTAAACTGTGTGACCAAATTACCCTCTTTCCAGTCTCTATAATGTCATTATAGAGCCATGGTGGTGCAATGGTTAGAGTGCAGTATTGCAGGCTACTTCTGCTGACTGCCGGCTGCCTGCAATTTGGCAGTTCGAATCTCACCAGGCTCAAGGTTGACTCAGCCTTCCATCTTTCTGAGGTTGGTAAAATGAGGACCCAGATTGTTGGGGGCAAGAGGCTGACTCTGTAAACTGCTGTAAAAGCACTGTGAAGTGGTATATAAGTCTAAGTGCTATTGCTATTATCCCATTCACACACAGCCCCTTTCTCCAAAAATACAGATACTATTGTTTACGCAAGCAATTCAGGATGCCAGTCCCAACATTGATCCTCAATTCACAAAGAAGCAATTACAAATTGTTCCATTACCCCCAGGATACATCCAAATTGCCCCTTTAGCAGTAATTCCACTCTTCAGTTTAAGAAACATCATTTTAGGATGATTGCTCAAGTTGGATTGTACAACAGTCAGAAGTTTGCTTTGTTATTTTAAAAAAATGATTTGTTGCAATTGTCTCAACACTGGCGCAGAGAATGTACTTGGGAACTTGGGGGCAATTTCAGAAAAAGACCAATAAAAACACCAGAGAAAGAAGAATTTATGAGATTTAGCCAAAAAAACAAGAACTTACGAGGTTATCTTTCTTGGTTCACACTGAGATAAACAATAGGATAAAGGAAATAATAGTCATGATAGCAACCTAACATTGTGGTCCATTGTTATCGCTCTCTGGTCGATTTTCCAATCAGATACTTTCCAGCTGTTCCCAGAGGTCCCCACACATCTGGAGAGTTCAGTAGCAGGTTGGGGAAAGTTGTTCTGTGGGATTAAAAGAGATGTGGCTCCTTGGAAGGAAGATATAAATAAAGCCTGCTATGTTTTGCTAGCTAACCTATACACAGGCATTTGAGTTTTGAGAGCCAAACCTTAGCTAAACATGTTGATAATAAAAAAGCTAAGCAGTGTTAGAGTTGGCTAATAACTAGATGGGTGACCATCAAGGGAATTTTAGGTTTGCAGGCAAGGCTAAGAAGCAAGGGAATCAATGTCCTGGGAAAAAGTACAATAGTAGCATTTTTGTACTGGTTGCCAACAAAATACATAGCTGTTTCTGTACAACATATCCCATTGATATCAAAATTTACCTGAAGGAGCAGGTCATAATAGAACCAGGTTGGTTTGTGGCTGTCACAAAAACCTGCAGCCCCAAAGATGGTTCTCTGCGGATATCAAAAATAGTGATGTTCTTTGTAGAGATTCTCCATCCTCCAGGTCATGGTTGTCCCAAAAAAGTGCTTTTGCAGGAGGCAACTGGACTTCCTTGCTTTTTTTTCTTTTTGAAGAAATTTCACTTCTCATCCAAGAAGCTTCTTCAGGTCTGACTGGATGGTGAGGAATGGAAGGATTTATATTCCTTGCAGACAGCTGGTCATTTGCATCCTTTTAGAGGGTCGTTGAAGCACTTGGAGGTTTATCTGTGTCCTCAGGGTCACCTGAGTGGTGCAAATGGTTCCTGTAGTCTGCAGTTTTTCCTCTGGGAATCCCTTCCTACTCCCACACCATTCCAAGGGTGTTCATCCCAAATTGTATAGCTAAAAGTCTGTAGAGATTCTCAGTCATCCAAGTCACGGTTGTCCCAAAGTTGCTTTTTTTTTTCAGGAGACAACTGGACTTTCTGGTTTTTTCTTTGAAGATGTTTTGGGATGAACACCCTTGGAATGGTGTGGGAGTAGGAATGGATTTCCAAATTAAAAAACTGCAGACTACAGGAACCATTAGCAGTACTCAGATGACCCTGAGGACACAGATCCTCAGGATCCAAGTGGCCTCAATGACCCTCTAAAAGGATGCAAATGACCAGCTGTCTGCAAGGAGTATAAATCCTTCCGTTCCCCACCATCCAGCCAGAGCTGAAGAAGCTCCTTAGATGAGAAGAGAAACATCTTCAAAAGAACAAACAAGAAAGTCCAGTTACCTCCTGAAAAAGGACCGTTGCGATAGTGATGTTCTTGAACTTTGGCAGCTGGACAAGACTCTTGAGAACACCATGGACAGTCAAGAAGACACCCAAACAGAGAAGTGAACCAATCAACTCAGAGTTTATTTATTTATTTATTATTTATTTATTTATTTTATTTTATTTTGTCAAGCGACTATAAGATAACAGGTATAAGTATAAACATGGTTATGAATACATGAAATGGATACATATAAGAGAAATAAAAAGAAACAATAGGACAGGGATGGTAGGCACGTTGGTGCACTTATGCACGCCCCCTACAGACCTCTTAGGAAAGGGGTGAGGTCAATAGTAGACAGTCTAAGGTTAAAGTTTTTGGGGTTTGGGGAAGAAACCACAGAGTCAGGTAGAGTATTCCACACATTGACCACTCTGTTGCTGAAGTAGTATTTCCTGCAATCAAGTTTGGTGCGGTTTACCTTGAGTTTGTATCTATTGTGTGCTCTTGTATAGTTATGTTGTATAGTATTGTATTGTTCTCCCTTGAAGGACAAAGGACTAGGCTCAAATTATCCTATTTTGGATACATAAGCTTTCTGGAGAAGGCCGTCATGCTAGGAAAGAGGGAGGGAAGAAGAGGATGGCAGGAACATAGGTGGACTCAGTTACAGTGGTGATGTATGGAGAGCCACAAGACCTGAAGGACCAGGTTAAGAACAGATTCTCATGGTGAACTTCTATCCATGTGCTTGCTAACACTGATTCGATGGGTCATGATAAGTCAATCAGACGTCTGCAGTAGTGTTTGTTATACTTGTTGAATCTCTTCACATTGAGCTGACAATGGGGGCGGGGGGAAATGTGACATCCTTCAACCAAGAAAGGATGCTCTAAGGTGAAGGGCCTTTTTGATTATTTTCATTTAACTAAGAGAAAGATGGGGTAAGATTACAGGGACAAATCCTGCGCTACGTTTTCCCAGATTTCTTTTCAACTGGTTTGACCTAACCTCATCATTTTGGGTGTGGAAAGGTTGCTGATGGATGAAACTTCATATTGAACCTGTGTTCCTTTCCCCTGCAGGCCTTCTAAATCTAGAGAAATTGCTCCGACAGTTCCTTATCTCTAAGGAAACTCTCTCCATTCGGATGTTGGATGAAAGCTGGGATCCCACACCATTGCTAAAAGAGATCAGGGATGACAAAACCGCCACCATCATTGTCCACGCCAATGCTTCCATGTCCCACGTGATCCTTAAGAAGGTAAGAACAGGTGATGCTCACAGTAGTAGCTAATCTGCAAGGTTGGGATAGGATTTGCATGTTAGCGTTTGGAACTTGGGTGCAGGTAGTTAAGGAATGGGCAGAACATATATGTTGGGATAGTTCTTGCGTGAAATGGAGTGAAGCGGTGGTCTAAGGTGGAGCTCTCGCCTCACAATCAGGAGGCTGTGAGTTCAATCCTAGGTAGAGGCAACTATTTCTCTGGGCGCAATGAGAATATATCTGCTGAACAAAACTCTGCCCTGGCAACAGGAAAGGCATCCGGCCAATAATCACTCAGCTCCATTCAGTTGCCCAGACTCCACCCGCAAGGTATTATGGGGTCATTAAAAGAAGATGGTGAGATGATGAATGGATTTTCTAAAACCATAGAATTCAGAGAAGAAAAATCCAAAGACCATGGCATGAACTCCCATCTGTCCAAAAATAGTTGAGCTTTCTAATCTTTGAGAACGTTCTGTTCTACCTCAGTAGTCATTTTCTCTCCCTGACTTTCTGTTTTCTCCACGCATTCTGGAAAAAAATTGTTTTCTTGCCTTTCCGAAGATTTGTTATGAGTCAGAACAGTGGGCCCTTCAGGCTTTGAAGTATTTGGCAGTGTTCCTGAACAGTCCATCAAAAAAGAGGGAACAAAATAAACAATGTATAAACAAGCATTTAAATCCACTTCTTCCTCAACACATTGGCCTATCGTTGGGCAGGGCCTTTTGAGGGATGATAGTCACTTCACAAGCATTGGGCCTTGAGGGAAGGCACCTTTGATGCTGCCTAACTTATTTGGTGCAAAAGATGGAGGTCTTTCAGAAGTGAAGATCTGAAGCAGAAACTGTGAAACACAGTAGAGGGCCTGCAACTGAATGTGATGAGATTTCAGAGACTTTCCTGTGTTAATGTAAGGGTGAAGAATCGATGGCCCTACAGATTCTGCTAAAGCAGGGGGTCTTCAAATGTGACAGCTTTATGACTTGTGGACTTCAACTCCCAGAATTCCTCCTCCAGTCATGTTAGCTCAGGAATTCTGGGAGTTGAAGTCCACAAGTCTTAAAATTTGCCAAGTTTGAAGGCCCTTGTGCTAAAGCTTCATCTTGAAATGGCTTCCAATGCCCCTTCCACCTGATTGTAAAGAATGAGCAGAACTAGGCGGTCTCTCAGATAACCAGTCCTGTGCCATGAAGCTCTTCTTAGAGATGGTCACCAGCACCTTCAATGGCACCCAGAAAGCAAGCTTCCAGAATATTCTACTGAGAGCTCCTTTGACCCATGGTCAATCATATTTAGAAGTGTTGCCCTCATGTAATTAATGCATGTGTATTTAAGTGGACAATCCAAAAGGGAAGGGTTTTGGGGAAGGCTCACTTCAAGCTAAACTCATTTGAGACTATAAGCTTCTATTATTCATTGCCATTATTCTCTAATGCCTGGCATTCGTGTTGCACTGAAACACCACATAACAGAGTAGAGTAGAGTAGAGTAGAGTAGAGTAGAGTTGAGTTGAATAGGATAGGATAGGATAGGATAGGATAGGATAGGATAAGATAGGATAGAATAGGAGTTCTTTATTGGCCAAGTATGATTGGACACACAAGGAATTTGTCTTTGGTGCATATGCTCTCAGTGTACATAAAAAGAAAAGATACATTCATCAAGAGCCAAAAATCATAAGGTAGAACACATAATGATAATCATAGGGTACAAATAAGCAACCAAATCATACTAGGAAACACTCAATATAAATCGTAAGGATACAAGCAACAAAGTTACAGTGATACAGTCACAAGTGGGAGGGAATGGGTGGTAGGAACGATGAGAAGATTAATAGTAGTAGTAGTGCAGACTTAGTAACTAGTTGGACAGTGTTGAGGGAATTAATTGTTTAGCAGAGTTATGGCATTTGGGGAAAACCTGTCCTTGTGTCTAGTTGTTCTGGTTTGCAGGGCTCTATGACTATCATTTTGAGGGTAGGAGTTGAAACAGTTTATGTCCAGGATGTGAGGGGTCTGTAAATATTTTCACAGCCCTCTTTGTGACTCATGCAGTATACAGGTCCTCAATGGAAGGCAGGTTGGTAGTAATTGTTTTTTCTGCAGTTCTAATTATCCTCTGAAGTCTGTGTCAGTCCTGTTGGGTTGCAGAACCAAACCAGGAGAGGAAAGAAAGTTTTCCCAAGAACACAGAAGTTGGGTAGTTTTATGTTCTCCACAGAGTTCAAAAAGTGAAAGTTAGAATACTTTGGACATGTGATGCAACACTCTGAAAAATATGCCATACTTCACTTCATCCTCTAGGGAAAGACTGAAGGCAAACCAAGTCCAGGCAGAAGAAGAACATCATGCCTTCCAAATCTAAGGGACCGGTTTGGACAAAACTCAGCAACACTTTTTCATGTAGCTGTTGATAAAAATAGGACCACCAACATGATCACCAATGTCTGATGAAGGATATGGCACGAAGAAGAAGAAGAAGAAGAAGAAGAAGGCAAAGCTCAAAGATAAGGAGCAAGTGGCTTTGGAGAGATAGAGGAAAACATGAAGATATGGATACATGCTCCAGAACAAGGACCAATGGACAGAAACTAGTCAAGGAAAGAATGAACCTAGTACTAGGGAGAAATTTCCTGACAGTGAGAACAATCAGAATCAGAGAGCTGGAAGGAACCTTGGAGGTCTTCTAATCCAGCTCCCTGCTCCAGCAGGAGATCCTATAGCATTTCAGACAAGTGAGTGTCTAGTCTCTTCTTTAAAACCTAATCGGTGGAACGGTTCCCTTCCGAAGTTGTGGAGTTGTGCTCCAACACTGGAGGTTTTTAAGAAGAGATTGGACAACTATTTGTCTGGAACAGCATAGAGTCCCCAGCTTGCGCAAGGAGTTGGACTAGAAGATCTACAAGATCCCTTCCAAATTCTTGTTATTCTGTTAGTCTGCAAAGTCACTCTCTTGATTAGTCAACACAGGTACAGAGGCCTGGTTGTCTGGCATTCACGGAGTCAAGTCAAATGCCAATAATATTTGCCTGGTTCTTTGTCAAGATCCTTGACAAGGAACGGCATCTCCTAAGCACAGCACAGCACTGTTTTAAGCACCCAGCTCACGGGACAAGCGTCAGAGCTGCGCATGTGTGTGCGCCCTGGAATCAAAGGCGAGTTTTGTTTGCAACCCCTTGATGGCTTGTGTTCAGTGTGGGAAATCAGAGCCAAGATATGGGGTTTCTCGGCTGCTCTGTCTCTCTGCTCTCTCTCTCTCTCTGCTCAGTTAATAAAGGATTTGAATGAATCCTCTCAGTATTGAGGGCTATTCCTTTATCCTGTTACCATAGCAATATCGCACAATGCTCGGTGACGGAACCAATGGGATTTGGGAGGCCTGCGCCTCTTCCTCGTCCTTTCCTGGAGTGTTTTCTCCTCTCGTGCCCAACATAAAGCCATTCAAGAGTGAAAGGGTTACATGGATTATTTTTCTTAAAACCGGGGTTCTTAATTTGGTTCGTTTAAGCTGGAGATGCTTACAGAAGATTGTCGATATAGATGTGGCAGTCTCATGTCTGCTTGATACGATCTGATCTTCTTGAAAGGATAAAGGTAAAGGTTCCTCTTGCACATATATGTGCTAGTCGTTTCCAGCTCTAGGGGGCGCTGCTCATCTCTGTTTAAAAGCTGAAGAGCCAGCGCTGTCTGAAGACGTCTCCGTGGTCATGTGGCTGGCATGACTACATGCCGAAGGCGCATGGAACGCTGTTACCTTCCCACCAAAGGGATCCCTATTTTTCTACCTGCATTTTTTACATGCTTTCAAACTGCTAGGTTGGCAGAAGCTGGGACAAATAACGGGAGCTCACTCCATGACGCGGCGCTGGGGATTCGAACTGCCGAACTGCCGACCTTTCTGATCAACAAGCTCAGCGTCCTAGCCACTGAGCCACCGCATCTCTCTCTTAAAAGGATAACTCAACCAATTGTCCTTTGGAGAACACCTCTCTGAGGAGGCCTCACTTGGTCAAAAGAGGTGCCAGGGATCATCAGAAAATTGTTGATGTGGACCAGGATTTGCCAGAAGGAAGAATAAAGGCAGATGAACTTAAGCCAGAGCTTTGCACCACCAGACAGAATTCACCTCATCAGACCAGGAGAAGACAATCTCCTCCTCTTCCTCCTTTCTAAAGTCAAATCCTTATTTTAGCCCTTCCTTTTCAACAGCAGCTCATCTGGTTCGTTCTTCTTCCAGCCTATTTTTGTTCACTGTGGCATCTTCTTGCGATAACTTTGGGGTGCAGTTGCAGAAACACACTTATCTTGGTCGATGAAATCACTCAGTTCCCGGAGAGGTACACCTAGTAGAATCATAAAGCAGCCAAAGGAACACCCAATCCTTCAACTCACAAAAACGTACATGGAGTTAGCATGTACTAAGTTTAGCATATTGCACAAGTCCTCAGGTCTTTGACTGGCCTTTGTCAATGAGTTGGACCAAAAGAAACCACTAGACTTTAGGAGTCTTCTACTGGTCTGAATGGTCTCTCAACATAATGCATTATCCTACCTCTTGGCTGGCAGTTGTCTTGGGCCTCCAGAAGATGGTCTTCCCCAGAATTACTTATAATAGTTATAAATAAGAGAACCATTGTCAGTTGTACCCCTTTGCCACTGGCTGTTCTCACGATTTTATTTTACATCCCACTTGACAAAAATTCTAGTGTCTCGCAATACGTTAACCATTTGTGTTTGCCTGTTATTTCTCATCTATAAAATATTTCTTGGGCCAAGCTCCACAAAGGTGTTTCCAGAAGCAATTTAGGTTTGTATCTTGTCCATGTTCTCAATAAGGCTCGTCTAATAGTAATAATAGATAAAGAAGCATTTGCAAGCTAGAGTGGGCCTCTGTGGCACTTTCTACATGGGCCTGCTTTCCAGTCATGCCTCCTGAGCCACTAAGGGGTTTGTCATCATGCCACCCAAAACTCAGGACATATTCTTCTAACTCCAAAAGCCTTCTATTTGTCAGAAGAGTGACAGTCCCAAAGTCATCCATCCCAACCAAACAGCAAGCTGCCAAATACAATTTCAAATTGGGTAACTCCAATCCTCCTCTTTCCTTTGTGTTTTGTAACACCTTATATTTAACGTGTGGTTATTTCCCCTACCAAACAATTTTAGATATATCCTTCTGCCTCTGTTTAAATGGCACATCAGTTGTCAAAACAGGTATTGTCTGAAAGAAAAACATCCTTTCAGACGAGACGCTCACTTTTATCACAGAGATTCTTCCCAGCAATGACAGTAGTAATTTCTCCCATCTTAACATATCTTCTTTATCTTCATTCCATGTCTTGGTATACCTGTTTAGAAGCCACATACAATTCATATTTATCATCGAGTTGTTTTCTTCCTTGCTGGCATTTTCCTGCAAGTGCAGGGTCCTTTATTAACTGATCGATCAAGTACTGATCCATTGGTGGCAATAGGAATTGACCGATTGGCTTGCCCCTTGAGCCTTACATAGTGGGCCAAGAATGACAGGCTCAAAGTCATCCAGCCAACTTTCATGCCTAAGGAAAGACTAGAACTCACCATTCCCTGGTGATCACCCAGCCAGTTTTCATGCCTAGAGCAATACTAGAACTCACTGTCTCCTGGTGATTTTTCTCCAAGTCACCCAGTTGACTTCATGCCTAAGGCTGAACTAGAACTCACCATCTCCTGGTTTCTAGCCCAGTGTTTTAATCACTAGACCAAACTGGTTCTCTCACGTTTGTCATAGTGCTATCCAGGTATTTTATTTATTCATTAAATTTATATGCCACACATCTCACTACTCTGGGTAGCTTCCCTTCTTACCTTACCGTACCATTTATCTTCTCAATCTTAAAACTCATTTTATTCATCCATTCTGTTTGGCCAACTTCTTTTCAATCCATACCCTCTCCCACAGGATTCTGAGAGGCACGAATGCTTCATAGTCTGACAAAACCATCTTGGTTTCCACCCACTAGTACGCTTTGTTTCCAGAAGGCCAAAGAAAATAATTCCTGGCGTTTCTTTGATTACCTGTCGCTGGAATTGAAAGCACCTGACTTCAAAGCTAGAAGCAAGAAAAACACAGACATGTCTGCCCATCCCAAGCTTAAAAAGGAGGCACATAATTAACAGATTAACAGAGTTGGAAGGGACCTAGTAGGACATCTAGTCCAAACTCCTGCCCAAGCAGGAGATCCTACACCATTTCTGGACAGATGGCAATCCAGTCTCTTCTTGTGATGAAGCTCCCACAACTTCTGAAGGCAACTTCTGTTCCATTGGTTGATTGTTCTCACTGTCAGAAAATTCCTCCTTATTTCCAGGTTGAGTCTCTCCTTGTTCAGTTTCCATCCATTAGTCCTTGTCAGGCCTTCAGGTGCCTTGGAAAATAGCTTGATCCCTTCCTTTCTGTTGGCAGCCCCTCAAACACTGGAAGACTGCTATCATGTCTCCCCTGGTCCTTCTCTTCATTAGACTAGCCAGGCCCAGTTCCTGCAACCGTTCATCATATGTTTTAGTCTCCAGTCCCCTAATCATCCTGGTTGCTCTTCTCTGCACTCTTTCTAGAGTCTCAGCATCTTTTTTTACAGTGTGGTGACCAAAACTGGATGCAGGACTCTAGGTGTGGTCTTACTGAGGCTTTATAGAGTGGTATTAGTACCTCCCTTGATCTGAAGCAATCGGTGGGACAGGAGATCATGTTGGCCACTTGGGAATCTTTCTTGGTGCCCCTCATTTTTTTCACCCTCCTCTATTTGGGCTCTACATGGCAGTTGCGGCTCTGTGCACACAGTTTGTGACTCTGAGACAAAACGTGGCAGGAATAAAGTGTGTTTTCCCAGCTGGGCTCTGGATTACTCAAAGTCAACAGGCATAAGGCAAGCCTGGAAAAATAAGACAAGCTGAGCTCCTTGGTAACAAGCAGGATCATGTTGCATCTTGCCTAAAAACAGGTGAAGAGCTTCTATGATTTTTTTCCCCCTAGAAGCGTTTTCTTTCAGCCCAGAAATGCTCAGTGAGAACTGAAAGGTAATTTAACAGAGGAGGAAGCAACAAAGAGGTAGCTCATTTTACAGCACAACAGTTTAAAAAAAAAAAACAACCAACATTATATCTGCAAACCCAGGAACCAAGGGAAGCAACCTCAACCCCTGTGTTCATAATCCAGGTGTGGGCTACTTAGAGGATCAAGTAAAGAGCAGCAGTTGGAGTTGAGCCCGGGAGGAAATCAGAAACCTAGGTGGTTTGTGCTTGATCCATGTCTTTATCTGGGTTTCTTTTTTAAAAGCCAAGCAGCTACCAGGTTAAACTTCCAGATTTCAGAGGGAGGCCCCATACGTAGGATATAGAATGGAATGGAATGGAATGGAATAAAATAGAATAGAATAGAATAGAATAGAATAGAATAGAATAGAATAGAATAGAATAGAATAGAATTCTTTATAGGCCAAGTGTGATTGGACACACAAGGAATTTGTCTTGGTGCAAATGCTCTCAGTGTACATAAAAGAAAAGATACATTCGTCAAGAGTCAAGAATCATCAGGTACAATGCTTAATGATAGTCATAGGGTACAAATAAGCAATCAAGTCATACTAGAAGCCAGTCAATATAGATCGTAAGGTTACAAGTGACAAAATTACAGTCATACAGTCACAAGTGGAAGGGGAGCGGTGATAAGGAGTGATGAGAAGATTAATAGTAGTAGTAGTGCAGACGTAGTGAATATTTGGACAGTGTTAAGGGAATTAGTTGTTTAGCAGAGGGATGGCGTTGGGGAAAAAACTCTCCTTGTGTCTAGTTGTTCTGGTGTGCAGTGCTCTATAGCGTCGTTTTGAGGGAAGGAGTTGAAACAATTTATATCTGGGATGTGAGGGGTCTGTAAATATTTTCACAGCCCTCTTTTTGACTCCTGCTGTATACAGGTCCTCCATGGAAGGCAGGTTGGTAGCAATTGTTTTTTCTGCAGTCCTAATTATCCTCTGAAGTCTGTGTCTGTCCTGTTGGGTTGCAGAACCAAACCAGACAGTTATAGAGGTGCAAATGATAGACTCAATCATTCCTCTGTAGAACTGGATCAGCAGCTCCTTGGGCAGTTTGAGCTTTCTGAGTTGGCACAGAAAGAACATTCTTTGTTTGCTTTTTCAATGACGTTTTTGTTGTTAGGTGTCCATTTTAGGTCTTGGGATATGATGGAACCTAGAAATTTGAAGGTCTCTACTGGTGATAATGTGTTGTCTAGTATTGTAAGAGATGGTAGTAGTCCTTGACATCCAACCACAAATTAAGCCCAAAATTTCTCTGCCTAAGTGAAACAGTTTGACCCAGGGGTGGGATTCTACCTGGTCGGACCAGTTCTATAGAACCGGTTGTTACGATTCTGTGCAGTTCAGAGAACTGGCAAATCACGCCACTTGCTGGCCCCTTTCCTCCCTGCCCACTCACTCTTTACCTGGTATGCACGCCATCAAACTTGCTTGCTAAGTTGCTATTCCCCCCCCCCACCGGACCATCAGCTGTTCTGCTGTGCCGGAAGATTTAGACTAGCTAGAAAGCAGGAAATCATTGGATGTCTTGCTTTCTAGCTAATCTAAAAGCAGAGCTGAACCTTCCTTAGGACCGAAGCTTCTATTTTTCTATTTTTCAGTGCAGACTCAGGTAGCAGATTGCAGAAAGGTAGACCTCTGAGTGAATCTGTGATTCTGTGAGCAACTCAATCTGCCTGCCTGCTTTGCCTGATTTTGAGTAAAAGTTGCTCTTTTATTAATAAAAAAATTCAATATTTACATAAATATTTACAATATTTATACAAGCCATGCCCATCCAGTCACATGACCACCAAGCCACACCCACAAATTAGGCCACACCCACAGAACCGCTTGTTAAGAAATTTGAATCCCACCCCTGGTTTGACCCCATTTGCCGACCTATCGTGCCCCCGTTGTGAAACGCAGCACTGCAGTTTGCCCGGTTGTTAAGTGAATCCGGCTTCCCCACGGACTTTGCTTGTCAGAAGGTCGCAAAAGGGGGGATCACGTGAGCCCCTTATTACACTGCAACCGTCATAAGTCCATGCCAGTTGCCAAGCCTCCGAATTTTGATCACGTGACTGTGGGGATGTTGCAAAAAGTGGGAAAAACAGTTCTCCGACAATAATTTTTTTTTAGTAGCGTGGTAACTTTGATCAGTCACTAAATGAACTGTTATAAGTTGAGGACTACCTGTGTTCCAATCTAGCCTGAAGATCTGCTCATGTTCTTCCTGGGAATCAGAGAAAAGAGACCTGATGAGGACAGGCAGGGTATGTAAAAAAAAAAAAAAAGAAGTCAAAAATAGCAGGGTGAGGAAACCACAAGAAAAGTACTTCAAAATCCAGGGCCAATTCCATGACATCCTGAGGGTCCTTATTTTGGCTTTTTTTTTAATCACACCTTGCAGGCCTCCCTGGGGATGTTTCCATCCAGTGTGCTCCTAGAATCCAGAAATTCTCCTGATTTCTCTTTGCCTCTCTTTATCTGCAACCTGCATCTGCCACTAACTGAAGCGAACTACAATTATATTCAGAATTTGTCACTTCACTCCCAATGCCTGTGTTGGTGTGTGTGTGTAAGAGAGGGGGGGGTAGGGAGACCAAGGGTGGGGGGAGAGACAGAGACAGAAACAAAGGGAGAGAAAGAGAGACAGAGAAGAGAGAGAGAGAAAGGGAGAGAAAGGGAGAGAGAAAGAGGGAGGGAGAAAGAGAGAGAGAAAGGGAGAGAAAGGAAGAGATAGACAGAGACAGAGAGAGACAGAGAGAGAAAGAGAGAAAGAAAGAAAGAGAGAGAGACAAAGAGGGAGAGAGAGAGAGAGAAGGCAATCTTCATTTGCATTTGCAAAATACAGTTTTTAAGTGCAGCCCATTTGAAACCGTTGCCTGCGGTGGTGCAGAAGCATGGAGGGGTTTTTTTTCCTTCCTTCCTTCCTTCCTTCCTTCCTTCCTTCCTTCCTTCCTTCCTTCCTTCCTTCCTTCCTTCCTTCCTTCCTTCCTTCCTTTCTTTCTTTCTTTCTTTCTTTCTTTCCTTTCTTTCTTTTTCGTTTTAAAAAAGCCACCCAGGTGACAAAGGGCTAAAGAGAGAACCAAACGCCCTCAATTAACAAGCAGTCATTTGCTTCGGGATAGTTTCTATGGCTTCTCAGACTTCAAAACCGGCGAGTGGTTGCAAAATCGGAAAGTGGTGTTTGAAGGACTTGGGGGCAGGGCAGGAAACGTCCCATTTGTTCTCCTTCCTAGCTTTATGGGTCTTTTTTAGGAGTGGGTGTTTCCCCTTCCAACGGTGTGCTTAGGGGTGAAAAAGGATGAGTTCTCTAGAGGAAGAATAGGAGGCTTTTGAGAGAGAGAGAAAGAGGGAGGGAGGGAGAGAGAGAAAATACTAATTAAATGCCGACAGCTCTCTCCCCAGTCCCCTTCAAACCTCCTCCAAGCCAGTAGAGATGTTCTTGGTTGCAATATTTTCTGAAGAAATTCACCCAGCATGGAAGGGCCGACATCCGAAAGGGGAGCCAACGGTAGAGTCAGTCATTAAGCCATTATCCTAGTATCCTGGGGACTTTTTTTTCTTAGTGGTAAACCTCGTTGAAAATAGTGGAATTCAAGGGCAGAACTCCTGCCTTGCTATCTGGACTTCCCAACTCTTTCAGGGGTACCTGAGTGAGCTTCAAATTAGGAGGCATCACGGACCAGAGCAGGAAGGATCTGTCAGGCTGTGATTTAACCATGCTTTGATTTCTCATCTCCTCTGCGTTACAGGCAGCTGAACTGGGAATGGTGTCAGCCTATTATACATACATCTTCACTAATCTGGTAAGTGTTTTCTTTCCTGTTTCCCCTCTAAAGCGCCTGATGGATGAAAATGGGTCTGTTCCAGTTGAGAGGATGTGGAGTTTGGCTCTTCCAGCTATGGAGCTATGTGTAGGGGGCAGGAGGAAGAGGACAAAATAGAGAGAAGAGAAGAGCAACCAAGAGGATTAGGGGACTGGAGGTGAAAACATATAAAGAACTATTGCTGGAATTGGGTATGTCGAGTTGGATGAAAAGAAGGCCCAGGGTGACATGATAATGTTGTTGCAATATCTCAGGGGCTGCTCCAAAAAGAGGGAGTCAAGCTATTCTCCAAAGCACTTCAAGGCAGGACAAGAAGCAATGGGTGGAAACTAATCAAGGAGAGAAGCAACCTAGAACTCAGGAGAAATGTCCTGACAGTTAGAACAATTAAGCAGTGGAGCAATCTGCCTCCAGAAGTTGTGGGTGCTCCATCACTGGAGGCTTTAGAAAGACATTGGACAAACATTTTTATGGAATAAAAATTTCCTACCTGAGCAAGGAGTGGACTAGAAGACCTCCAAAGTCCCTTCCAACTCTGTTATTCTAGACTATAAATAGAAGATGGCCTGCAGAGTTTGGATTTACACCCCACCCCCCTTTTAAATATGGAGCAGCTGTAAAATACAGGGAGTCTTTGACTTACAACAGGTCAGTTAGTGACTGAAGTTACGACAGCATTGAAAAAGTGTGTTTTGCCCCATTTTATGACTTTGAATCCCTTGGTTGTTAAATTAATAACTTGGTTGTTCAGTGAATCTGGCTTTGCTTGTCAGAAGGTCGGAAAAGGGGATCATGTGACCCCAGGATGTCACAACTGTTGTAAAAAAGTCCGTTATCAAGCATCCAAATGTAAATCGCATGTGTCAGGATTCCGACAGTTACCCCCCATTTAAATCATGAGTCTCGAGCCAAATTTCCCAAACTTCAAAAGGATTTATTGGGAGCTAACATGTCGGCACTGCCTGGGTGTAACCAACTCTGAGACACATCATTCACTGTTACCCTTGATCCAGGTTTTCCCTCCACCCCCTGGGTGTATCGTAATTTATATTCTCCAATGGGACACATCCATAGCCAAGAGTCATCAATCATGTTCTCCAGTTAGATCTTTGTGCAGCAGAAACTTCAGTCACCTGGTTACTATCTTTGAAAACATTTATAGAATGCACTTTCAGTTTGCAAGCTGCTGCACTGCTTCCCTCTCCCTTTCTCTTGGCAACTCTAAAAAGACCAGAGAAATATTTTATGAGTTGACTTTCGGCTCCCTTCACTTCATATAATTCATTGTCACCCTTGACCCTGGTTTTCCCCCCACCCCTTGGGTATATCATAATTCATATTCTCCAATGGGACACATCCATAGCCAAGAGTCATCATGTTCTCCAGATCTTTACACAGCAGAAACTTCAGTCACCTAGTGACTATCTTTGAAAACATTTATGGAATGCACTTTTGGTTTGCAAGCTGTCACACTGCTCCCTGCTCCCTTTCTGTTGGCAACTCTAAAAAGACCATAGAAATATTTTATGAGTTGATAGCATGACCATGGGGAGGCTCCAACGGTCCTAAGTGTGAAAAATAGTCCTAAGTCGCTTTTTTCCCAGTGCCATCGGAGCTTCAAATGCTCGCTAAATAAACTGTTGTACATCGAGGGCTAACTGTATTCCAGATAGAGGAACTGAGGGAGTTGGAAGGGTGGGAGAAAGCGGAGGACAACCATCTCCTGAAATCCTCCAGATGAGATGTGGCACTTTTTTTTCCTAATGCGGGTTTAGAGATAATGAATTCTCCGTTGCTTTGGATGCAAGGGGACCAATGAGGTGATTAATAAGAATTGCCTTCTAACCTTGGTGATGATCCGTTTCTATAATTTCAATGAATATTTATGTTGTGTGTGTGTGTCTGTCTGTGTGTCTGTGTTTGATCGAGGGTGTGATCGTGCTTGCCAAGAGGAAAATGGAGTATGCTTATTATTTGGGTGGAAGAGAAAAGGAGAAAATTGCAACAATCTGAATTTAGGAGGCAGGAATGGTTCAGCAACAGAGGTGGTATTCAGCCAGTTCTGATCGGTCCTGGTGGACCAGTGGTGAAAATTTTGACTGGTTTGGAGAACCGTAGTGAAAATTATGACTGGTTTGGAGAACTGGTAGTGAAAATTTTGACTGGTTTGGAGAACCGGTAGTGAAAATTTTGACTGGTTTGGACAACCAGTAGGGAACATTTTGACTGGTTTGGAGAACCGGTAGTGAAAATTTTGACTGGTTTGGACAACCGGTAGTGAAAATTTTGACTGGTTTGGACAACCGGTAGTGAAAATTTTGACTGGTTTGGACAACCAGTAGGGAACATTTTGACTGGTTTGGACAACTGGTAGGGAAAATGTTGACTGGTTTGGACAACTGGTAGGGAAAATGTTGACTGGTTTGGACAACCAGTAGCGAAAATTTTGACTGGTTTGGAGAACCGGTAGTGAAAATTTTGACTGGCCCCACTCACCCACCCCTGCTCTTACCTCTCACCTCTCCTATATTCTGCTGTTTATTAGCTCAGCTGATTTGTGTGGCAGATCAGATTGCTGCACTTCAGCTGAGCTAAAAAACAGCACAGCTCACCAGGGAAGGGCTCTCTGAGCCTTTCACAATGCAATCTGCGTGTTTGGCGTGTGCATGCAATAGGCACGCCTGCACAGCTCACCAGCCTTGATTCAGAGGGCAGAGTTTGAGTGCTGTGCATGCGTGCCAAAGCAAGCTCCGAACTGGTAGGAAAAGTTTTTGAAACACACCACTGATCAGCAAGAAGAAGACCTTCTTGGGAGGGTCTTAGGGTAGGAAGAGAAGTTGAAGAAGGTCTATCACCAAAAGTTCTGCTTCCCACCCTTCCTCTGGTTTAGGTGGACTTCTAACGTTTGGGGCTCTCTGTTCCTCATCAGCTTTCTCACAATTGCTTCCTGTCTTTCAGGCCTGACTAAAGTGAATACATTAGGAAGTAGGGTACTACTCTAGACTAATGTTTGTCATCCTTGGCAACTTTAAGATGTGTAGACTTCAACTCCCAGAATTCTCCCTGGTTGGTGAATTCTGGGAATTGAAGTCCACACATCTTAACAGTTGCTAAGGTTGAAAAACAATGCTACCGGTAATCCTTGACTTAATGGAGCCTCAAATTTAGGTGGCTAAGTGAGATAGTCATTGAATGGGTTTTGCCTCATTTTACAACCTGGACAAGCAGAAGGTGGGACCAGTAGACCTCAAAGATCATGTCCAACTCATTATTCTATTCTGTTCTGTTCTACTCTACTCTATTCTGAACATGGCTGGTATTTAGGTTTGTGCACATTTTTCCTACAAATCAAATTGTCATTCTTGGCTTGAAGCAAAGAACTTCTAATTTGTTGTGTTGCTGGTGGTGCAAGGCAGAAGAACATTGTCACGGTGACTCCAAGGCTGTTCTCTTCCAGGACATGGCTTAGATTAGAAGCTGTGCTTCTCTATCACCAACAGCAGTGTATAACTTGATACAAACTTAATGTGTGTTTATATGCTTTGGAATCGCATTAATAATGCCCAGGATTAACTTTATTGGGCCAAACTGTAGCCCCTTGGTTAGAAGTCTAATGTTATTGCAAGGACAGTTCTAAAATAGAGGCCTTAATC
>CM019156.1:27719471-27753355 GCA_009733165.1 Naja naja | reverse complement strand
ATCTATCTATCTATCTATCTATCATCTATCTATTCATTCATTCATATCTATCTATATAATCTATCTATTTATACACACGCGTACACATACACAAATATATATAATCCAACTCTCAGATTTCTCCAGCCAGCAATGCTACCTACCTGCCTGTCTGCCTGCCTGCCTGCCTGCCTATCTATCTATCTATCTATCTATCTATCTATCTATCTATCTATCTATCTATCCATTCATATCTATCCAATCTATCTATCTATACACACACACATATTTTAACTTCCAGAATTCTCCAGCCAGAAATGTGGGCTAGGGAATTCTGGGAGTTCAGGTCCACATATTAATACACACACACACATATATGGAGAAAGGAAGGTTCATTGATTTTCTTTGGAATTCTTTTCTCCTTTAACTGAGATTAAGGAACATTCATTTTTGCTGGATGGGGAAACAGAAAATTTGCAGCGGGAAAGAAATGGAAATAGCATGCCATTCCAGAGTCAAGACATCATTTAATCCTCTTTGCTTCTCAAAATCTGCTGTGGGCGATAAAAAAAACCAACACAAAAATTAGAGAGAATGTTTGAGGACGCCAATGTTTTTTGAGAGCATTATGACAGCAGCATCTGAATTCTCTCCGCCCGTCTCGCATTTTGAAATTTGCCCCCTCATCAGATCATAAAATCCCTCATAAACGAGCACTTAAAGAATGATTAGAAGGATATTAATCAGCAGCAGAACTCTCTCCATCCAATAAAGCTCTTGACGTAAATTGATAAAGGGAATTGCACATGCAGCTAGGAAGATGGCGAGAGAGATTTTTAATCTCGGATGAAATCAAGATGTGCCAGTGCATATGATCTTCCATCTTACTTCTCCTCCAAGGAAGAGGGAGCGTTTTTATGGTCTCTTGCTTAGATAAGTGAAGCTGGGTGAATAAAACTGTAGAAAAGTTAAGGAAGATAATTCCAACTTAACTTCCATGGACCACCTCCTGTATTTAAGGCAGGGGATGTGCATAAGTGCATTAATGTGCCTATTGTCCCTTTGTTGTGGCCTGTCGGCTGTCAGCCCCTCCAGCAGCTGAATCAGAGGAGGAGGAGGCCTGGGAGTTAGGGTCAGCATCAGGGCAAACTGAGTGCTCCGAGGGGGAAGAGGGAAAGGAGCTGCAGAGAGAGAGAGAAAGAGAGAGCACCTGGGCCATACATCAGTCCTAGTAATAAGCAGGCATATACAATGGAATGAAGGCTATTGCTGAGCGCATTGGGTTGTGCTCCAAAAAAATTTGTAAGCTGCCCTGAGTCTCGGAGAAGGGCAGGATATAAATTAAAGAGAGAGAGAGAGGGAGAGAGAGAGAGAGAGATGGAGCCTGGGCCATACATCAGCCCTCAGATGGAGCATCAACAGCCCCCAGGTCTGGAGGTGGCTGATGAGGAAGAGGAGGAACAGCTGGGTCCAGTGCCTGACGCGTGGCTGTGCAGAAGGACAGAGGAGAGGAGAGCAGTGGAAATCTATGGGCCGGTCCTTGAGATGGAAGAGCCACTGCTGCTAGTATAGACCCACCCTAGCTCTGGGGATACAAGACAGGGGAGATGAATAGATGTGGCAGACAACTATTCATCCCTCAGCAGGACAGATTTGTTAGCCTGCAGTGAGAGAGAAACATTTTGCCGGAGCTGCTGGCATTCCTAATAAAGGAATATTTGAGTTAACTTCAGAGGGTTTGTCATGTTTGGGATGCTGGATCAGAACACCCTGTCACATTTTAATTTTTTTTTTCATTTTGTTCATTCGAATTTGTAATTTTTGTTTGATGAATAAATAAATAAATAAATAGACTAAGTCAATAAGAGAGACTGCTGCAGCCAGCACGTGAGGCTGATGAATTGAAAAGGGGGCTATCTGTAGTGTAAGTAATCCAAGAAAAGCAAATTGTGCCTGTGTTTTTTAAGATATGTTCTTGAGATTTAAGAAGTGGATTACTAAAATCAATGGCCACCTCTGTTTGATAACAACCATGGTGTCCTTTCAAGGAACAACGGAATCACAGAATTGGAAGGGACCTTGGAGGTCTTCAAGTCCAGCCCCCTGCTCAAGCAAATGGTGGTCCAATTTCTTCTTTGAAAGCTTCAGGGTTGGAGCACCCACCTATGAGGAAAGTCCTTATATTCAACGTCTCTGTTCTGGGATGTTACAAGTGGCCTACAAGTTCTTTTGTCAGGATTCCAAGTAATAGATCCATTGCAAGCAAAACTCCGAGGCAGGTGGATTCCTCAAGGAATAGCTTTATTGGAAATACCATATTTGCACAGATCTGGTGAAAACCGACTCTGAAGTGTCTTCGGTTTTCACCTAATTAACCATTTCCCCCCCCAATCCCAAACACTTCTCCTTCCTCTGGCCAGGTGTGAGAACATCCTTGGTTCCCAAGAGAAAGTATTTTGTTTTGGCTACACAATTCCAGCTATCTCAATCCTTCCCTCCCAGTGGTGGGCTCAAACTGGTTTAGCAACCGGTTCTGTCAGCGTGCTTCACACACGCAGCGTTCAAAAAACACCAATTTGAACCTCAACAGCTTACCTTCTAGCCCCGGTAAGTAGAACAGCGGAGGCGTGGAAATCCACTGTGCTCTTGAATCAGCTGAGCTGAGAAAGACAGAAATATAGGACAGGATGGGGTGAGTGGGAACTACCGGTTCTCTAGAACCGGTCCAAAATGGCAGCAGCCCACCACTGCCCACTTCCTATCCCTCAGCTCCAGTGTGGCAACACTTTGTGGTTCACTGGCAGCCTGTGCAGATGGCAGTGGAATCGGACAATGGAGAAGAACAGGGACCAGTCCAGGAGTCTGGGGAGGACTCAGATGAGGGTCCTGCTTCCGATACAGAGATGAGGCCAGGACCATCTGGGAGTGGGGTGCTGCCTCCAGAGTCTCCAGAGTCTGGCAGCAGCAAGGCAGAAGAACAAGGGGAGCTTGTTCCCAGTGCGCGTGTGCACAGAGCTGCTAGAAGGCGAGAGCAGCTGAAACAAGGAGCGGCTGGGAAGTGATTGCCCCTCCCCTAAGGTATAAAGGACAGGCAAAGATGATGAAACCTTTGCAGGAAGCAATGTTGTTTGTTTGCTTCAGAATTAATTTAATTTAATTTAATTTAATTATGAGACTTATATGCCGCCCTATCTCCCTAAGGACTCAGAGCAGCTTACAAAATAAAACAATAATACAAAATTACAAATATTAAAAAACAATTAAACTCCAAGGTCTCATAAATTATTCTTGCAGCTCTTTATACTTTGGTTGGGTTTTTTTTTTCTAGTTCATTGGACACTTCTGTTATTGGCAGCACTTCAGAGGAAAGAAAAATGGGTGCTTATCTTGAGGGACTGTTTGAAGATTCATTACCGGCTGGGAATGAAAACAATTCCCAGCATTGCAATAAAACGAGACTTGTTTTTAAAATAAGCGTGTGCGTAATTACAGTCTTCGAAGCCTTGGTCAGAACACACTGAAGCTCCAAGATGACTTCGGCCAGGCCAGCTTCAGGGTGACATTTTCATCCTGGTTTTTCCAACCACTCCATGGATGCTGTCTGTATCTTAATTCTCCCCCATGGTATTGAGTAGTCAGGATGACTTAGGTAATCCTCAAACTAGTAGATGAATGCTGAATTATCTCCCCAAAGACAAGCCGGTCTCTGGATTCCCTATTTCCTTCCTCTCCAGACCTTGAAAAGGGGATAGCAGAGATGGTAAGCAGGCTGAGAAAGAAACTCTTGAGGAACGCTAAACATATACAGCCAACAGATGGAAGGGGAGTAGCTGATCTCATAAATCACAGCTTGATCCAGGCTGCAATAAAAACCAAGAAGATATTCAAAGCATTAAAAGAAACCTTTTAGTGAACTCACTAAATGACAGAGTCTGGAACTCCCTATCATAATTTCAACCCGAGTTACAAATATTCTTCTTTATTGATTCCTGCCACTATTTCCAAAAATTCTATACCCCTAATTGTTCGTATTTTATTGTTATGTTCATGATTTATCACATGTTTCTTGTATGCACACTGGGAGTTTATGCACCGAAGACAAATTTCTTGTGTGTCCAATCACACTTGGCCAATAAAGAACTCTATTCTATTCTATTCTATTATTATTCTATTCTATTCTAGTTCTGTTCTATTCTATTCTATTATTATTCTATTCTAGTTCTGTTCTATTCTATTCTATTCTTATTCTATTCTATTATTATTCTATTCTATTCTACTTATTCTTCTATATTCTAATTTTATATATTCTCTATTCTATTCTATTTATTCTATTCTACTTATTCTACTACTCTGTTCTATTTATTATCTATTCTCTTACATTCTACTTATTCTTCTATATTCTATTCTGATTTTATATATTTTCTATTCTATTTTATTTATCGTATTCTACTTATTCTTCTACTCTGTTCTGTTCTATTCTATTCTCTATTTTCTTATATTCTTCTTACTCTTCTATATTCTAGTCTATTCTGATTTTATATATTCTCTATTCTATTTTATTTTATTTTATTTTATTCCATTCCATTCTTCTTCCTTTAAAACTCCTGATTGAAGTCTCCGCAACGTACAATTTACAGAGCGTCTGAACCCGTTTGGTTTTAGTCTTTTGTTTTCTTGTATGTAGGTGATTTCTCAGGATGCCAGCTATTCAAAGTCATTGTCACTTTTGTTTCTTAGCTGATTTTCTTTGTGAGGTTGCTACTCGGAGTTGTGTTTTTCTGCAAAAGGGCTCCTCAGATTCCTGGCTAGGCCCGAGAGAGCATTGTTTTCTCAGATTTGATTTTCTTTTTCTTGGTCCTCCAGCGCCTGTCTAGGGAGAAAGACAGATTGTACTAGTTTGGCACAATTGTTGTCACACTTTTTGCATGGGAAATCCCTTCAGGCGCCGGCTCTCATTAGCCATCTGCCCTCGTGCCACAAGTTGACAATGTGCTATGCAGAAATAAATAAGCTGCCTGGGAAGCCGGAGAGCCGCATCATTCAAACCGCCTCAATAATGCAGCTGCTAATTTTCATGTTGCTTAACGATAATGCGATTTGGTCCCCCCAAAAATATTATCCCCACTCGGGCCCCTTATTTAAGTTTGTCCATCACAGATAAGTTGTCAGTCATTGCATTTGTCTTTCCCATCTGGCTTAAAAGCTAGTATAATAGCCTCCACCGTAGCAAAAACAAACATCAGAAAACCAGCATTACATTTCTGATTTACGAGGGTAAAATTTCTGCCTTGACCCGGATCATAATTTATTTCATGGTTGTAACTGTTCATAGAAATGGAAGTTTTAATGCCTCCTTTGATCTGTGAAGGTCAGTCCCTGTGCTGGTTTGTGAAGTGAAGATGAGCCTTTATTTTATTTTATTTTTTTATGGAGATACAGGTTGGATTCTGCAGTGAGATTTATAAAGACAGAGGCTAAGTCCTTCTCGGTTTTGATGTTACACGTGACTTCCTCCTGGTCATGTTTGTAACAGATGAGGTATTTGAATTCTTTGTTTGTTCCCAGGAGTTTATAAAGAAATAGTTGTTGAAGTTTCTTGATATTCCCTAGTTTTTACCAATCTTTGCAGTTTGTGCAATGTCTTCCTTTTGTCTTTTCCCTCCCCTTGTCGAATGACTGTTGAAGAACATACTAATTTCTGCTTTTTGATCCTTGGCTTCCTTGTAGGAATTTTCTCTCCAGCAACTGGACAGCCTTATGGACGATCGAGTGAACATCATGGGGTTTTCTATCTTCAACCAGTCCCACCCTTTCTTCCAGGAATTTGCAGAGAGTCTCAACCAGTCATGGTTAGAGAATTGTGACCACATTCCTTTTACTGGACCAGCAGTAAGTAAACCAATGCATCTGTCCTCGTCTCACTCCTTCCCGTGTAATGATGTCCTCCTGTGTGGGAGAAAAGACGGAGTAAGAGATTCAGTAATGGGGAAATAAGTGAAGATCTAAAATGTTGTGAACCTCTCAACTCTGCCCGCCTACATTGCTCTCATTAGATGACATAAATGGGAGTTAAAACAAGAGCTGTGTTTCCTCGTTTTTTGCGGATTTCAAGTTGGAGATTTCAAAAGTAGGATCTTTTCTGTAGTAGCTTCTCTTCTCTTCTCTTCTCTTCTCTTCTCTTCTCTTCTCTTCTCTTCTCCTCCCCTCCTCTCTTCCTCTCCTCTCCTCCCCTCCCCACTCCCCTCTCCTCTTCTCCTCCTCCCCTCCCCCTCTCCCCTCCTCTCCTCCTCTCCTCCCCTCTCCTCCCCTCCTCCTCTCCTTCCTCTCTCCCCTCTCTCCCCTCCTCCTCTCCTTCCCTCCTCCCCTCTCCTCCCCTCTCTTTTCCTCTTCTCTTGTTGCAACCCTAAAGCAGTCCCCTAAATGTTTAAGTTAACTTAGATGGTTGAGCATTGATAAGCCAAATTAGCTAGCTGCATATGAGCTGCTGGGATTTCTTTGGAGATGTTATGATTTCTCTCTGGATTATCCGTGCTTCAACTTTATGTCTCCGTGTCATGCTTAGGTGTTTCCTAAAGGTGTCTGATGGGCCACTTGGAGAAAGGGATAGTAGGCCACGTGGGTCTTTAGAAACGGAAACAGCTGGGTTCTTCTGTTCCATTAGCTTATAAAATGTTTTGATTAGTGGAAAGCGAACACATAAACTTTCATCCTCTTTAGACTTACAGGTTAGATACAGATTAACAGAGTTTGAAGGGACCTTGTAGGTCGTCTAGTCCAACCCCCCGCCCAAGCAGGAGACCCTACTACATCATTTCTGACCAATGGCAGTCCAGTGTCTTCTTGAAAACTTCCAGTGATGAAGCTCCCACAACTTCTGAAGGCAACTTCTTTTCCAACGGTTGCTTGTTGAATCAGTCAGAATAGAGCTGGAAGGGACCTCATCTGTGACCCCCACCCAAACAGGATGACAGACATCAGTCCAATCTCTTAATGAAAGCTTCCAGTGATGAAGCTCCCACAACTTCTGAATAAGAGAATAATAACAGAATAACAGAGTTGGAAGGGACCTTATAGGTCATCTAGTACAACCTCCCCCCCCAATCTCCCCTTGAAAGCCTCCAGTGATGAAGCTCCAACAACTTCTGAAGGCAACTTCTGTTCCATTGGTTGAAAAAACTTCTCCTTATTTCCAGATTGAATCTCTCCTTGTTCAGTTTCCATCCATTATTCCTTGTCTGGCCTTCAGGTGGCTTGGAAAATAGCTTGACCCCTTCTCCTCTCTGTGGCAGCCCCTCAAATATTGGAAGACTGCCATCATGTCTCCCCTGGTCCTTCTCTTCACAAGACTAGCCAGGCCCAGTTCCTGACTTGTTTTCATGGAAACATCAAAATTGTCTGGTACAGAACCAAAGATATGTTTAATTGGCTATCTTAGCTCCTCAAGTTTGAGACAGGAGGTTCTAGACTGAACCCAAGATCTTCTGCATGCAGAAGATGTATTTCTGCTTCTCAGTTTCTTCTACATTCACCAGCCTTCAAGTTGGATGTTCTTCAGATGTGTGGACTTCAACCCCAGGATTCCATAACCATCCTAACCATTACTATGAATTCTGGGAATCCCACTTAACTGGAGGATGTCTGCATTTGGGAAATCTGCTCAAAAGTGATGACCATGTTACAGAATAAGAGAATTAACAGAGTTTGATGGGACGTTGGAGGTCTTGTGGTCCAAACCCTTGCTCAAGCAGAAGCAAAGGGTTGTCCAGTCTCCTCTTGAAAACTTCCAGTGATGGAGCACCCACAACTTCTGGAGGCAAGTCGTTAACTATCAGGACATTTCTCCTTAGTTCTAGGTTGCTTCTCTCCTTGATTAGTTTCCATTGGTTGCTTTTTCATCTGCAACATGGCGCCATCCCTCTTGGCCATATGCCCTCCCTGAAGAATGTATCTCTTCCTTCCTCCTAAATTTTCAATTACTAGATCCTCACACTGGGAATTTATCTCTCTCTTGAAGCCTTTCAGATCACTTGGAAGGGATGACTTGTAAGTCTTTCCTAGAAAGGAAAAGGAAAAGGGAAATTGGGGATGCTGGGGATGCACATGGCTTGTCCAGAAAGGTAAGAAGAGTTAGTGTTGGCTCTTATGCAAGGCTGGGGATGTGAATGCCTAAGCAGGCGCTGAATCTTCTCCCTTCCCTGATCGCGTGAAAGATCAGCCGGGCTCTTAAGAGGGTATATAATATGATGTGATTTGCATGATGGTGTTCTCTGCCCTAAAATATCAGGAGCGGCTGGCACCAGACAGATTCTGCTGCTCGGTGGCACATTTTCCAACCTGCCGTGGTTTTAACTGAGCTCAGATCCTCCTCTGTCTCTCTTCATCATTGTCCTCCCACTCTTCTCCCTCAATCCAGAGAAATTCATTGCCCTTTTTCTCTGCATACCTAGTACAATCACTTCATTGTTAAATACTTCAGACGGAACGCAGTATAAATAAAACTTGTTCATAAAGGCAAAGAATTGTGACAGGCTGGAATGGAAAAAAGATTTCTCTCTCACACACACTCTCTCTCACTCTCCTTCTCCTTCTCTCTCTCCCTCTTCCTCCCTCTCTCCTCCCTCCCTCCCTCTTGTCTCTGTCTTTCTCTTTCTCTCTCTCTCTGTTTCTCTCTGTCTGTCTCTCTGTATTTCTCTCTTTATTTCTCTTTCTCTTTCTCTCCTCCCTCCTTCTTTCCCTCTTTCTTTCTCTTTCTTCCTCTTTCTCTCTCTGTTTCTCTCTCTGTCTGTCTCTCTGTATTTCTCTCTTTATTTCTCTCTCTTTCTCTCCTCCCTCCCTCCCTCTTTCCCTCTTTCTTTCTCTTTTTCTTTCTCTCTCTTTCTCTGTTTCTCTCTCTGTCTCTCTCTATTTCTCTCTCTATTTCCCCCCCTCCATCCCTCCATCCCTCCCTCCCTCTCTCTTTCTCTTGTGGTCTGGCTTTTCTTGAGCTTTTTACCTGTGACAATTTTGCAGGTTTTTTTTCTGGTTTTCTTAAACCATTATCCCAATTTAATGGGGCTCAAACTTTATTTTCGCAAAAGTTTGGTTTTACTACGCAGTCCTTTTTTTCCTATTTGCTAGCATTTCCATGGATTTTTCCAGGCGTCACACAGAAATACGGGCAATGTGGTCTCAATGAGTTTTTTTTTTTTAGAACTTCCAGAAACCAAAGTAGCTTTGGGGGTTTGTAGAGATTATAGTATTACGGTGGGGGGCGCGAATTTGCTTTCTCCCAAAATCAGTTTTCTCTCAAAATTGTCCCTTTGCGGTTCCATTCCTGGCAGAATCCGTATTTAGTATTATGCACAAATCTAGGGAAAATTAGCTCTGGGGTGGGGAGACGAATAGCTTTACAAATAAAAAAAATTGAGCCTCTTGTCTTAACTTAACTCCAATTTCCAAATTGCGAGGCAGTGTGATTGTTACCTCTTTTGTGGTGTAGCATGCTGTTACATTCCTCTGCATGGAAACCATTCAGCTGTTTCAAAAACAGTTTAAATTATCTCAGTGGGTCCCCGAGGAATTGTTAAAATTCAAATTTTGAGCAAGGCGTGTGGGAGAGGAGAGCTTCTTCCCATTTCCTCCCCCTGGCTCTGCCTGATTCACTGTCCCCTGAACCTTTACTGGCCACCAAAAATGCAATTTCTTTTCCTTGGCCTGACATTTCTGGCTGGTTACAGTTGCCAGCAGGTGAGGCTGGCTTCCAGAAGTTCTCCAAATCCCAGAGGTGTAGCTGGTGGCCATAGATAGTTCACTGGTGTTTCCTTGCTTAGACTCAAGAGACATGGGCTTCCACAGAGAACTCTGCATGGCCAGAATAACAGAGTTGGAAGGGACTTTGAAGGCCTTCTAGTCCAACCCCCTGCTCAAGTAGGAAACTCTATACAGCCACAATCCATCTTCTGTGTTTGCAGCATGACTACTATTGTGAGACAACCCAGGAGCACAACACAGCACACAGAGACACTGTCTTTTAACAGTGGTTTATATACAAGACAGCTATATACATACATATACATGGTAGGAAAATACCTGGCAAGCAATCAGTCTTCAATACTCTGCATGGAGAACTACAATGCAGATAGAATACAAGGAGAAGAGATACACCCTCTCATGGCTGCTCTTATATAGACAGATTCTTAAAGGGGCAATTCCCTGCTGACCCATCCTCAGTCTTAAAGCAGCAATAATTCTGCTGACTCATCCTCGTTGCATCAGCATTTATAGCAGCCTTACAACAGCTGATCAGCTATTAAATATCAACACCTTAACATTATGTTAATGACCCCATAATCCCTTGCAGAGTGGAGTCTGGGCAACTGAATGAAGCCAAGTATTTACTGGCCCGATGCCTTTCCTGTTGCCAGGGCAGAGTTTTGTTCAGCAGATAAATTCTCATTGTTCCCAGAGAGAGAAATATCTGCCTCTACCTCGGATTCAACTCACAGCTTCCTGATTGTGAGGCGAGAGCTCCACTTCCAGGCCACCGCACCACTCCCTATACAGCCGCAATGAAGCCCAACATTTCTGTTGTTGAGTGAGACATTTGTTGAATGAGTTTTGTTCCATTTTATTACCTTTCTAGCCCCAGATGTGAAGTGAATCACCACAGTTAGTAAGTTTAGTAACCTGGTTGTGACATGGATCTGTCCTCCCCGTTGACTTGTCAGAAGGTCTCCAAAGGGGGATGGGACCTTGGGACACAGCAATGGTCATAACCACGAACCAGTTGCCAATCAGGTTCTGAATTTTGATCATGTGACCATGGGGACGCTTGCCAAGGTCGTAATGGTGAAAAACAGTCCTAAGTCAGTTTTGTCAGTGCTGTCGTAAGTTTGAGTGGTCCCTAAATCAACTGCTGTAAGCCGGGAACTGCCGGTACCATTTCAGACAGATAGTTGGCCAATTTCTTTTTTTTAAACCCTGTGTTCTTTTCATTCCAACTGTAGTCAACTCTTTAAAAGCCCTTCATGATGCTTAGTGGCAAGGCACTGGCTTGGCAAATCCAGCGCTAAATGCTGATATTCCTTGGGATGCAACAGCAATTGTGACTGGGGTTTCTATCACTATGTCATGCTGTCAAAGACCAAAATATTCAATCAAATCAATCAATCAATCAGGATAGAGCTGGAAGGGACCTTGGAGGTCTTCTAGTCCAATCCCCTGCTCAGGCAGGAGATCCTATACCAGTGATGGCAAACCTATGACACGCATGCCACAGGTGGCATGCAGAGCCCTCTCTACGGGCACGCCAGCCATCACCCCAGCCCAGCTCCACTGCGCATGTGTGCACCTCCCGCCGGCAAGCTGCTCCTCGGGTCTCTGCCATGCATGCATGGGGGCGGGGCCTTCACCAATCTCCACAATTTCCCCAGCAGTGTGCCCTACTTTTCTCCTGCATTCCTGCTGCCTATGCCTTCCCTGATTGCCTCAGTTTCCACCTTCCGCAGGTGCCTCTCCATGGCAGGAACAGGAGAAAGTCTGGGTGTGCAGGGAGAAACTGTGGGGTTGGGGAAGGCAGGAATGGGGGGGCACACATGCAAGGAATGTGTGGGTGCAGGGCACATGCACAGAGGGTGCTTGCATTGCATTTTGGGGATTGGGGCATGCAGGTGTGCATTCGCGTGTATGCGCGCATGCTTTGGGCACTCAGCACCAAAAAGGTTAACCATCAGTGCCCTTACCATCCCAGACAGGTGGCTGTCCAGTCTCTTCTTAAAAACCTCCAGTGTTGGAGTGCCCACGATTTCTGGAGGCAAACCATTGCACCAATTAATTGTTCTTGTGCTGTCAGGAAATTTCTCCCTTGTTCTAGGTTAATTCTTTCCTTGACTGGTTTCTGTCCATTGGTCCTCGTTCTGGATCCTGAGCATGTATCCATATCTTCACGTCTTCCCTACCTATCTGAAGCCACTTGCTCCTTATCTTTGTTCTGACCTAGGCTTCACAAAAATCACGAAGCAGACACCTCGTCCTGACAGAACCCCTTTTTGTTAGGCTAAATGTGAATTCCTATCATTCACATCCAGCAAAGTCCCGGCAAACAGTCTTTCAAGGGTGGATTATAACCACAGACCTTATCAGGCTTGGAGAGCTGCCAGGCTGATAGCTTCCAAGCACAACGCTGTACAAGAAAATACTTGACAAGGAGTCTCTGAGAGTTACGAACAAATCTTCACACTAATCAAACGAACTGATTGTCTCCTGCAAACCCCACTCCCCTTTCGCTCCTCTTTATTCCCTATGGGAGGGCCATTCGCCGTCCACCTGTGCCTTTACTCCTAAGTCAACCCATGTTCCTTAACTGTTCTCTTCTCCTGGCAGCTCTGTGCATGTGCGTATCTGGAACAGGCTCCAGCTGTTCTTCTGCCCCACTGATCTCCGATTCCGAAGGCAGCTGATAACTGTCAGACAGCCCTGGCTCCATCTCTCCCTTTGACACAGAGCCCTCATCAGAGTCTTCCCCAGACTCCAGGACTGGCCCATGTTCCTCCCCAACCTTCTCATTGTAAGAGTCTGCTGCCAGCGCCGCTGGCTGCTGGCGGGCCACAACCATCTTTGAACTCTGTGGAGAACATAAAATTACTCAAAAGAAGTGACCATCCACCTTTTGCGTTCTTGGGGAAAACTTTCCTTTCTCTCCTAAGCCCCTATCTGGAGTTTTTTATGTGGTGTTTCTGTGCAACGCAGATGCCAGGTGTTAGAGAATAATGGCAATGAAAGGAAGGAAATTTCTCCTTAGTTCCAGGTTGCCTCTCTCCTCGGTCAGTTTCCATCCGTTGCTTCTTGTTCTGCCTTCAGGATGCTGGACAGATGCTGGTTTTTTTTTTTACAAGGAGAGGTTTGTGACAGCTACAGAAATCTGGCTGAGAGATTATGGAACTTTTTCTGCTGAAAATGTTAGGGTGTTCCTTGTTCCAAGTGTAGCTCCCTTGAATCATGCAGCCAGGAATGAAAACTCAAGTAAAAGCGCTGAAAATTACAGATGGCTAGGTTAGGTAATTAAAATGTGGGCTGAAAACAGATGTTGGTAATTAATTGTGTCTCCTAATGTCAGAAATCCTGATTGTATCATTGGATACAACTCGTAATTCTCCACATTAAATTGGGGGGCCAAGTGTGTCATTCTCTTATACACAGAGAGACAATAAAATACCGTGTTTCCCCGAAAATAAGACCTACCCTGAAAGTAAGACCTAGCACTATTTTCTAAACCTGCCCTAATATAAGACCTACCCCGAAAATAAGACCTAGTGTAAATCTCCAGTTCCAGGAAGACTTTTCAGGGAGCAACCGTGCACCGAAACACCCTCCCTACACACTCACACCCACTATTTGGCACCATAAATATATAAGACCTACCCCGAAAATAAGACCTAGTGTGTTTTTGGGAGCCAAAAAAAATATAAGACAGTGTCTTATTTTCGGGGAAACACGGTAGGAGTTTTTAAAAAAAAAAACATTGAGAGCTCTTCAAGGATGGTTTCCTAGGAGAGAGAGAAAAAAAATTGGGGCTAAAGGACTGGGTCGTTTGGAGAACTGTACAAATGAACATTTTATGTTTAAATTGTCTTTGCTTTCAAATTAGTGTTTTAGCAGCACAATCAAAAGAAAAGGAGGGGTTTTTTTAGCATGCATTTATTTAAATAGGGCCATCAAAGTCTATTAATCTTTCCTTTTTTTATAAAGGGTAGGATAGGATGAACACTGAATGTGTAGTTGTTGAGAAGGTTCCCTTTATTGTGAAAGTGTGGCTATGAAGGGATCAATGCAGTGGCCTCTTTCATTCATACTTCCAAATCTTGACTGTATAGGAAATCCTTGACTAAACAACCATTTAAAGTTACAACGGCACTGAAAAAAAAGTGACTTATGACCATTTTTTGCCCTTACGACCGTTGCCTCCCCATAGTCATGTGATCAAAATTCAGCTGATTGACAACTGTTGTCAACTCATAAAACATTTTGTACACACGTGTTATAGTTGACAACAGAAAGAAGGGAGGGAAGAGTTTCAAAGAGCAGGCAGCAGTGTGGAATCGAAAGTACATTCCATTCATATTTTCTTCAGAGACTGGTTGAAGCTTCTGCCCGAAAAAATCTAATTGGAGAGCATGATTGATGACTCTTGGTTATGGATGTGTTTTGTTGGATGATACACCCAGAGGGGGGGGAGCAGGATCAAGGGTGACAGTGAATTACGTATCTCAGAATTGGCTGTGCCCAGGTTAGTGCCGGAGGTAGAATGCTAGCTTCAAATAAATCCTCTTTAGTTTTGGGAGTGTGGCTCGAGGCTCATGATTTAATTGGAATAACTGCTGGAACCCTGACAACTGGTGTGTATTTATGACATTTGCGGTATCCTGGGCTCATGCGATCCCCTAACCTTCTGACAAGCAAAGCCAATGGGGAAACCAGATTTACATAACAATTGGGTCACTAACTTAACAACTGCAGTGATTCATTGAACAACTTGAGCAGGAAAGGTCGTAGGATGAGGCAAACCTCACTTGACAATTGTCTTACTTAGCAGCAGAAATTTTGGGCTCAATTGTGATCGTAAGTTGAGGACTACCGATGTCATAGTCCGTGAACATGAACGTTGAATGGGCAAGCAACTTTGTGATCTTCCAAGACAGATCCCACTACGTGTTACATAGGGATTTCATACATATGGATTAGAGAACAAATGAAAGTATGCGATACGATTGAGAGGGTAAAAGGATGGAAATGGAAATGGGCTGGTCACATAGCAAGAAGAACTGAGGGCAGGTGGACCAAGGCAGTGATAGAATGGGTCCCACTTAGTGGTGGGATTCAAAAATTTTTGCTACTGGTTCTGTGGGCGTGGCTTGGTGGGCGTTCTCCTGTGCAGGGCAACCAAAGGAGACCCAGGCAATCAGCTGGGACTCAATGGGAGGCAGAGAATAGATGGGGTTGACAGGGCCAGTCAGAGGTGGGATTTGCCGGTTCTCCAAACTACTCAAAATTTCCGCTACCGGTTCTCCAGAACTGGTCAGAACCTGCTGAAGACCACCTCTGATCCCACTTGATCAAAAGTGTCCATGAAAGGGACCAAAAACAAGATGGATTGAAGACATCAGCAAGGATGGCGTGCCCAACTGGCAAAAGAAAGCTTAGGACCATATAGGTTGGAAACATATGGAAGAGGCCTTCCGCCTGCAGTGGATAGACAATGGTGAGAAGGAGGAGGACGAGGACGAGGACAACATATAACATTTCAACCCAAGGATTATAAAATCCTTAGTTTACTAAGAACCTCATGTTTGAGCCAACAGAAGAAATTGATTGATTATGTGCCACCAAGTCAGTGTCATCTCTTAGCAACCACTTGGATCGATATTTTTTTCTGTCTGTCACCTGGTGTCTTCTCATGGTGCACCCACCACTACTGTGACCAAGTCCATCCCCCTCTCTGCTGATTGTTGTCTTCTTCTCATCCCCTGTTCCCAGCATTAGAGGCTTCTCCAGGGAGCTGCATCATGTGTCCAAATAGGATGGATAATTTGAATCCAGTCACTTGTCCTTCGAGGGGAAACTTTGGTTGACTTTGTTCAGTGATTCATTGATTTGTTTTCTTGACTGTCTGTGGTATTCTCAGGAGCTTTCTCTAAAACCAAAGTTCAAAAGCATCAATAGTCTTCTTAATCTGCTTCTTCAGTGAAATTGCTTGACCTACACAATGTTTCTTGACTTCTTAATACTGTTACCAGTTCAGTCAACTTTATTGTTTAGTTAGAAGACCTCTGCAATTGATCTCTCTAGATGCGGATTAGATTCCTTGTTGATTACAAGGTTGGTTATGTTTCTAGTGTTTTCTCCTAGCAGTTCCTTTGAACTCCTAACGGTCATAACGGTAAAGGTAAAGATTCCCCTCACACATACATGCTAGTTGTTTCCGGCCCTAGGGGGCAGTGCTCATCTCCATTACAAAGCCAAAGAGCCAGCTCTGTCCGAAGACATCTCCGTGGTCATGTGGCCGGCATGACTAAACATCAAAGGCGCATGGAACGCTGTTCCCTTCCCACCAAAGGGGTCCCTATTTTTCTACTTGTATTTTTTTACATGCTTTCGAACTGCTAGGTTGGCAGAAGCTGGGACAAGTAATGGGAGCTCACTCCGTTACACGGCGCTGGGGATTCAAACTGCCGAATGGCCGACCTTTCTGATCAACAAGCTCAGCGTCTTAGCCATTGAGCCACCGCGTCCCTATCCTAATGGTCATACAGAGTTATCAAAACATAATGAAAGAGAACTTTTCACATACGTAGCTACTAAATATGAGTTAGCAGTGTGGTCTGGCTGCCAGAAAAGGCAGCATGGAGAGAAATTTAATTTCTAAATCATGGGATATAATGATTCCACTTTATTATACATTGGTCAGACACCTCCTGGAGTTCTAGGGCAAATTTTGGGCACATCAAATGAAGAAGAATTTAGACAATTTTTTTAGACAGCCACCTCCCTTTCAGCTCTGAATTTTTTCACTTGAATTGATCAGAGCTGGAGAAACCCAAAATGAAAACAAATGGCATTGGAACAATAGGCGCTAATGAGCAAACGAAGAGATATTTGCAGATGAACTATTCGTGTCAGCAGAGAAAAGATTAGAACTTTAAAAGGGTGATGACTAAATCTAAGGTTGAGTGGGGGGAAGTAAGGGAAGACATATTTCACACCCATTGGATGGCTGGGAGAGCCTGGGGGATCTACACAATAGCCTCCTTATGGAGAAATACAACTTAATTGGTTGCCATCCTAGCTGAATCCCAAATTGCTTTATTGCTTTAAATAAGAGTAACCGATAAATAGTAGCAGAGGGAGCTGGCAATTAAATGATCCAGACAAAAGAGAAACTGTTGTTCTCAAGCAAGATTCAGATGAAAAGCTGACAAGACAGAAAGAAGCCAAGGAGGTTCTTTCAGTGGAATGGGACAACTGTCAGCGTTCCAATGAAACTCCCCATTTCATTCAGCACTCAGAAACAAAGTTCATCCAAGTAAGAATTTATTAAGGAAGTCATACTGGAACATCTGGGAAAACCCAAATCTGTGAGTTCCGGGTTTTCCCTTCCAAAATTGAAATTTCAAAATCCCTCCCCTGCACCCACCAAACCATCACATGGCCCAATCAACCATCGTCCCAACTGGAGACATTCCTCCAACTCCTCCTTTGCAGGTGCAGGGTAATTTGTCCTTGACTTCAGGAGAAGAATGTTGTTATGTCTAATCTTCCACCTCTTCATGAAATCCCCCTTCCCAAATTCCCAGGCACTAAGATGTGGCCAGATTGGAAGCTTCTGAGTAAAATATGGCTTCCAAAGCTGACAACAACTCACCAAGGCCAACTCATCACAACCAACTTACCACGAGACAACTCACTGCAGGATTCCCTTAGCTCCTTTTATTTTCATCGACTGTGTTTTCATCAAAATTATTTCAGTTCTTGTATCAAACTAAATCATTCCTATCACTACCAGCTTTCATAATGCTTTGATGAATAATAAAAGGAACTAATCCTGCATTGAATTGTCTCGTGGCGAGTTGGCCACAGCAAGCTGTTCCACAGTGAATTGGCCATGAAAAGTTGACTGCAGCGAACTGCCCATAGCGAGTTGTCTTTCAGATCATGCGGCTGACCACTAAGATGCACAAGGTCAACCAGACTATATATGGCCTTAGTTGGCACCATCCAACAGTGTTCAGAGTGCCGTTGTTTTGATGGATTGGTTTCAGTGGAATTGGATTGATGGAATGGCTTGGGTTGGACTTGTTGTTGAGTATTGAATAGAGTTGGGTCTTGCCACAAAATCTTGCAGTAGGGCATGGGCTTGTCTAGAGGTGCCAACCAGCCAGCCATATCCATTTTCAGACAATTCCATTGGATTCATTCCTTTGCAAATGTATTGTTTTGAGATAGACTCAGCTGTTATTAGTTTGAAACCACTCTGCATCTACTTTTTCCTAAAGACTTGGTTTTTCTGAAAACCCAATAATTCTCCTCTACCAAGCTTGAACTCTCAGTGTGCCTTTGTGAGGAATCAAACTCATGGAACTGAATGTGTTGTTAGCATTTGTGTTTTAGATACTGGGAGTGAACTTCTGTTTCATGCACTGAAATCCTTCTCCTGCTCTCCACCCCTCCCTAAATTTGATGTGCCTGGAAGGAGGTGATGGATAGAAAATTGTCTGGTTTTGTTAATGGGATCTCCATTGCCTCAAGCAACTCTGCTGCAGAACATTTTCTCTAAATCATAAAGCCCTGTCATTCTGCTTCTTGGGAAACTGTCCTTGATCATCTTGTCTAATAAAATTAAAAAAAAAAACAAGAGAGTGGACACAATATTTTTTCAAAAATCTAAGAACTGAAGCAAATGTTTGTAAACTGCAAAGTCGAAAATCCCAATCAATATTGTCATATGCTTCATTAAAATCTACAAGCACCATTTGTGGTCACTAATAAGAGATCGTTAACAGCACAGAAAAGAGGAGAAGAGAAGACATGAAAACATTGACTAAAAGAATTTTGAAGATCATAAGTCAGGCAATGGACACTATGACAGGGAATGGAGGCCCACCAAGATGAATCTGCTTTTAATCTGCTGCTGATTGGTTTGACCTTGGATTCTTTCCACTTAGCATTCAGAACAATCTCTGGAAACCTGATCAAGCTGGAAAAAGGCTAAGGAATTTGTGCAAAGTATATTTTTTTACTTCCAAAGTGCTTTTTCAAGAGGCAACTGGACTTTCTGGTTTTTCTTTGAACATGTTTTGGTTCTCATCCAAGAAGCTTCTTCAGCTCTGACTGGATGCGGGGCGGGGGGGGGGAAATGGAAGGATTCTTCTTCAGTCAGAGTTGAAGAAACTTCTTGGATGACCAAAACATCTTCAGAGAAAAACCAGAAAGTCCAGTTGCCTCTTGAAAAAAAAGCATCTTTGGGCCAACCATGTCCTGGAGGACTGAGAACCTCCATAGACATTTAGTGATATATTTCTTATTATTATTTCAGAAAACACCTTTGTGCAAAGCCCTGAGAAATCCTCATTTGGCCAGTTGAGAGCAAAGTCCTGTCAAGGATCTTGAAGAAAAAACAGAATTGTTTATTCTAGATAAACTCAAGTGAAGCTCTAACCTTTCTCAACATTATATTACATTATTTTTTTAAGAGAGCTGGGTGTGTCCTGACACAATCAATAGATATTCTCAAGGGTTATAGTGTTTACATGGTGAAGGTGAGATAATGTGAGGGATATTGAAGAGAAGACAGAGCTCATAACTCCAAGGAGAATTGTTGGAAAGATATGGGATGGAGAGTGGCTCGTTTATTTTAAAAATGGAACTTGAATCATAATAAGAGACTGACAACAATGGTGAGCAGGAAGTGGCATTAATTAAAGGTGAAATCTTAGTCATAGCATAGGGAGGAAAGGAAAAATGGCCATTTAATCTCTTGATAATGATAATAATAATAATAAATGCCAAAGGTGTTGAAGTTGGTGACATTAAAACAGTATATGAGCCAGGAAGAATAAATAGAATTAATTAGGGGCCATTGAATCGAAGCTGAGTTGACTGCATGGAAGTTGCAGGAAATTCCTGGAGGGTTTAATGCAGTGATTCTCAAACTTGGAGATTTTAAGTTGGGTGGACTTCAATTCCCAGAATTCCCCCTTTATGCTCCCCGCTCAAAAAAAACCCCACCCACATCTCCTAGTCATAAGGAGCCCTGGTGGCACAAAGGTTAGAATGCAATATTGCAGGTAAATTGAAGTTTGATCCTGATGGGCTCAAGGTTGACTCAGCCTTCCATCCTTCCAAGGTTGGTAAAATGAGGACCCAGATTGTTGGGTGCAAGATGCTGACTCTGTAAACTGCTTAGAGAGGGCTGTAAAGTACTGTGAAGCGGCATATAAATCTAAGGGCTCTTGCTACCTTCCTTCCTTCCTTCCTTCCTTCCTTCCTTCCTTCCTTCCTTCCTCCCTCCCTCCTCCCTTCCCAGTGGTTAGAATGCAGTATTGCAGGCTAATTCTGCCCACAGCCAGAAGTTCAATCCTAACTGGCTCAAGGTTGACTCCGCCTTCCATCCTTCCAAGGTCAGTAAATGAGGACCCAGATTGTTGGGGAAAATATGCTGACTCTGTAAACCACTTAGAGAGGGCTGGAAAGCATTAGGGGGCAGTATATAAGTCTAAGTATTATTGCTAGAAGAACATCTGGAAGCTTCAGTTGGGGTAGATATAAAAGAAGGACTAAAAGACTAAGAAGCAGAGTGGGGAGAAGAATTAAATATAGCAGTCTGAATTTCTTGAAAGAGAAGTAGAAGACAACCTATCTTGAATATGTTTATCTGGATAAAGCTGGCGAAATCAAAAGCAGACATCAGCCGAGCAATACCAAGAGGACAACTGATTTCTAGTTAAGATGGCAATTAATCCCACTTATATCCTCCTGCCAAGCTTTGCTTCAGCTCATCTCATTCCAATATCTTTACTTCTTTTGTTATCTCAGGAAAGCTTTAGCATGGAGGGTATTTTTAGCACATGGAATGGATTAAATATTCCACTTTATCAATAGGCAGCCTCTGCATGGATGCACAGGTAGTTAAACTGTTTACCCAGAATGTAGGAAATAGCCTTGAAATCTGAATTTCCAATGACTGCAGAGAAAACACATAGAATGCTCTGGGTCTGAGTGTAAAGTCAGAAATGGAGAAGAATCGAAGGGTTGCAAGCAGGGATGGGCTGCTGGGGGTTTGCAGGGTTCAGGAGAGTTTTTGCCCTCCCGGAGGCTCGAAGAAATCCCCTGGAGCCCAGGGAGGACAAAAAAGCCCCCCTTGTACCATGGTTCAGGAGGCTGACTAGGTCACGCCCACCATTTTTATTTTATCTATTTATTTGATTTGTCAAATGCTTACAATATAATAGAAATAAGAATAAACATAAGTATAAATACATGAAATAGGCATGAATAACTGGGGACAATAGGACAGGGATGGTAGGCATGATTTTGCATGCCCCTTACAGACCTCTTAGGAATGGGGTGAGGTTGATAGAGGTTAGTTTTAGGGTAAAGGAGTGGGGGTGTCATGCCCCTGGTGGAGACTGACTCCGAGGAAGAGGAGGAACAGCCAACAGGGAGTGGGAGTGTGGCTCCAGAGGTGGTGGAGGAGGCTGGGGAAGGGCAGAGGCCAGCTGAGCAATCAAGAGGAGGATCCAGGCCCATCCCCTATCCATCCCAGGGCACGCAGGGAGGAGAGGATCAGGGAAAAGTGTGGTCTACTTGGGAGGAGAGGGCCATGATCCTCCTCAGGGCTTACAGCTGGGAGCTATGTATATAAGTGTATAACTGCGCAGTCAGAATTGCTGGAGTCAAAGTTAGTGTTTCCTTAGAAGGAGGTTTATCTTTGTTGAAGTTCTTCCCAAGGACTTGCCCCGATTATCTGTTTGGAACTTTCACCTAGATGGTTTGTTCTTGTTTTCCTTTTGCCTCCTTATTTACTTTTGGGATTTTAAACTGTGACTAATAAAAGAGTTAAGTTGAAGGCATTGCCGGACTTTAATTCATGTTTTGGGTTTTGGGTTATTTTGAGAGACTACGAGTCATCACAGGAGGTTAGAGGATGTAACAACAGAGTCAGGTAGTGATTTCCAGGTATTGATCACTCTGTTGCTGAAATCGTACTTCCTGCAATCAAGTTTGGAGTGTTTTACATTAAGTTTATATCTGTTGTGTGCTCTTGTGTTGTTGTGGTTAAGCTGGAATATTCATTAACTGGTAAGATGTTGTAACATATGATTTTATGTACTATGCTTAAGTCCAACTGTAGGCGGTGTAGTTCAAGATTGTCCAAGCCCAAAATTTCAAGTCTGGTGATATAGGGTATTCTGTTGTGAACAGAGGAGTGTAGTACTCTTCTTGCAAAATACTTCTGGACTCGCTCAGTTGTATTAATGTCTGATAAACAGTGCAGATTCTGACAGTGGAGCTGTATTCAAGTATTGGTCTAGCAAAGGTTTTGAATCCCCTAGTTTGCAAATCAGTATTACCAGAGGAGAAGCTTCATAAGATTAGATTTACAACTCTGAAAGCCTTTTTGGCAATGCTGTTGCAGCGAACTCTGGCACTTAAGTCATTAGATATGAGTATTCCAAGGTCCTTGACAGAGTGAGGGTCATCAGCAAGGTCATATCCACCTAGCTTGTATTTGGTGCATTGATATTGTTTTTTTACCAATGTGCAGGACAGAGCCATGGCCACGCCCACCCAGCAACCGGTCAGAGAACCCCTTGCTAAAAATTTTGAAGCCACCCCTGATTGCAAGTATTTACTTCTTCTTGAGATATGAGTTATGGATGCAGAAAATGGGTATGGCCAAAACTGGGACATACGTCTCTCTGTAGATTTGCAAGGCAAAGTGGCAATTCTATCCATCTGCTAGGAGGTTTTAACTCGGATCAATAAATATAAGTGTTAAAGATTATTTGGACAGAGGTTAATGCCATTTCAGCGATTGGAATCCTGAGATAAAGACAGAATTAAATGGATCTTTTGGGGAATTGTAATTTAGAAGGCATTTGGGGAAGCTCTCCTTTCTCCGTTTTCCATAATGTTGTAACACCGAAGGAATTAGTGACTGAGACACATGGATATCGATTCATCCATCCACATCCCAGAATAGATATGTTCTTTCTACTGAAACTCTTTAAATCCCACATTTAGAGTAAATATTTGTGGTTAGCTGAGAAACGTATGACAGGATGAAAAAAATATTGATCAAAAGGGACAGATGAATAGCGACTCTTGCAAGTGTATCAAAATAATCCTGGGATTTAAGGTTAAAGTAATTTTATTGGGAAATAGCAGAGTCTAGTATTAATTAAGCCACATTCTCTGTAAGTGTGACTCAGAGCAAATTAATGCACTGATGGAATATAACTGTACAAGGTTAAATAATATCTGTAGAACAGTTTTGATCTAGGACATTTCATCAGAATTGATTTATCATGTAGGCTGGAGTTGTTCCTGTGTTCTGCTTGCTTGAATAACATCAGAGAACATGTTTTCCTAATAAAATCTGATACATCAAGATCACTTTCAAGACGCTCTCAAATAGTGTTGCAAAAATATTTTTAATTGTTTCTAGATAAACACGATCATTATTGTACCTTATCAACCTTCTCCCTGGCTCTTCTCTTCAGATACAAAGCAGAGCAGCTTGCGATGTAGATTAAAATCAATTAAGAACAATAACATCAAATTACAGATAATAGAAACAGGAGAACTCCATTTGACAGCCCTCCAATAAAAACAACTCTGTAACAAATTATAAAAAGGAAAAAAAATAACTAATGAAAATAACTAATCTCAGAGCAAAACTACAGCAAAATCAGACTGGGAAAAATAACAAACGGGATTCATTCCACACATCTTTCTTAGAAGGTTAATTCTTGAATTGACTTTGCTGGGTAAATCACAGGTGGGATTTCCTAAGGCAAAGGTTTCACAACAATGGTGTCATAACCAAAAAGGCCCTGTATTTATTTTTTATTTTTTATTTAAAAAGATCCATATCAAGATTCAAGGTGCTGGTATTAATCTATAAAGCCCTGCATGGCTCGGGTCCAGAGTACTTGCAGGAGCACCTCCTACCAGCATCGAGGTCCGATCGCCCAGTACACTCCCATAGGCAGGCCCTCCTGGGGGTGCTGTCAGCCGGACAATGTTGGTTGGCGGTCCCCCTGGGGGAGGGCCTTCCCTGTGGGGGCACCCACCCTTTGGAATCAGCTACCTCTAGAGCTGCATTTGGCCCCAGACCTGCGCTCCTTCCGCCGTGATCTCAAGACTTGGCTGTTTGTACAAGCGGCTTGGCACTCCATGGACCACTCCAAGGGTTTACTAGGCTTTGGTTTTCCCTCCCCCTTTGTCTTTAGGAGATTTGTTATAGGCATTGCAATCTTCGCAAATGCAGGGATGAACTGACGGTAAAAATTAGCAAATCCCAAAAACCTCTGCAATTGTTTCCTAGTGCGGGGAGGGGCCCATTCCAACATGGCTCGATCCATTTCTATGCCCTCAATATTCGATAGCCCAAATAGTCAATTTTCTTGGTGGAATTCACACTTGGACAGCTTCGCGTACAGTTCAGCAGCTCGAGTTTTTCCAGAACTGAACGCACTAGTTTCACATGCTCATCACGAGTCTCATATAGATAAGAATGTCATCAAGGTAAACCAACACCCCCTTGTATAAATGTTCATGCAACACCTGATTTATCATTTGCATGAAGACTGCAGGAGCCCCCTGTAGGTCAAAGGGAAGAACGTTGAATTGGAAACACCCCATTGGACAGTTAAAAGCAGTTTTCCATTCATCTCCTTCCTTAATTTGAACTCGGTAGTAAGCTTCTTTCAAATCAAGTTTCGTAAAAATTTTCCCTTTGGCCAAGTGGGCCAACATGTCCTTCATAAGGGGAAGGGGGTACACGTTTTCCACCGAAATGGCATTCAGATTCCTATAGTCGACACAGAGACGCAAGGAGCCATCTTTCTTCTCACGGAACAATACTGGGGCCGCTACTCGAGGCCTAGCAGGTTGTATAAAACCACGTTCCAAATTTTTATCAATAAATGACCTCAGCTCTTCTAGTTCCCGCGGCGTCATTGAGTACAGTTTCGGTTTTGGGAGTTTCACTCCTGGCAGAATTTCAATACTGCAATCTGTTGAATGATGGGGAGGGAGCTTGTCCGAGGCCCTTTCGCTGAAAACCTCCTTCAGCGTCCCTTCAGGAGGGGGGACTTGATTATGGGAAGTGAGCTGGAGGTTTTGTTAAGAAGAAGTATATCAGTTGGGGGGGGGGTTCTTGCTTTGATTTCTGTCTTATGCTATGCGCAGCCGCAGCTCTTTATCAAAATATGCCAAGGTCAACGGACAGAGGCCTCATCACCACCTGGAGATGCCCACATGACGTTATCCACAACTTATAATTGGGTAGCCTGCTTGAACTATTGTGGGTGGGAACGTTACCATCACTTTGTATATGTGATTTTCGCGCTCATTCTCTCAGATTCAGAATTCTTTTGTTGCTACCACTTGATTTCCAGTAAAAGATATCTTTTCTCTAATTCATGGAGTCTAAGTATTTCTTTCTTGGATTTTGAATGGAGCACTACCTGACACCCAATAACATTTCTTCTCCCTGTTCCTTGTCTTCCGTTTTCTTCAGCTGTCTTCTGCCTTATTGTTCGATGCGGTCTATGCTGTGGTCAGCGCGGTACAAGAACTGAACCGGAGCCAGGAAATTGGTGTGAAACCCTTGTCTTGTGGATCTGCCCAAATCTGGCAACATGGCACCAGTTTGATGAACTACCTCAGAATGGTGAGAATGGATTGAGCGTGGAGGATTTGGGAATGTGGGTTCACCCCTGTTCTCAGAATGAGATAGACAGGAGTCCTGCTTAGAAGTTTACCATAAAGGAAGGTTGTAGGAGGAGATCATAGGAAGCATCAGAAGGGCCCCTAGAAATCTGCATAAATATCTCCACTGAAGGTAACCATATCATCCCATGACAGTTTGTTCCATATCCCTCTAGAACAGGGCTGTCAAACTCAAGGCCCGGGAGGCTGGATCCAGCCCACAGGGTGCTTAGATCTGGCCTGTGGGGCCACCCCCACAGAGGGAACAGCAAAGGACTGGCCCGTGGTGCCTCTGCAAGTGAAAATGGAGCTCGCGACCCAAGTTCCATTTTTGCTGGCAGAGGGTTGCAGGAGGCCATCACAGACTAACACAGAGCTCGGTAGCCTGTTTTTGCTTACCGAGAGCTTGGGCCCCCACAGGCGACCCCAACCTGAGGGACATCATGCTGGCCCCACCCATCCTGGCACCTCATAGTCAAACACAGCCCTGATGCGGCCCTCACTGAAATTGAGTTTGACACTTCTGCTGTAGAACAATGTTTCTCAACCTTAATAACTTTTTTTTAATTCATATTTATATGCCGCCCTTCTCCGGAGACCCAGGGCAGCTTACAATTTTTTGGGAACTTTGAGATGTGTGGACTTCAACTCCCAGAATCCCCTAGCCAGCATACTGAGGTCTAACATTTTAAAGTTGCGAAAACAATGTTCTAGAAGATGCCTCCTAGCATTAGTTACTCAAGTTACTCAAACATGTGGAAGCCCCTCTTTGTCTTCTGATCAGCTTGACCTTACTTACTTGAAGTAAGTCTCCCTGCCTCTTGCTTGCCATGACTGGCACTTCTTCTGCATCTCTGCTTCCTCAACAAAAACACGGGCAGTGCCCCTCTGTGTGAATAAGGTAGGAAGAACTGGAGGGGCAGAACATGTGCCAAGAAACTGTAACATAGTTAATGGTTTCAATGGAAGAATCGGAACAAAGAATCAAGAAGACAATATCCATTGGTTGGACATAGGTTTGAGGGCAGTGATGTCCAACCTTGGCAACTTTAAGACCTGTGGACTTCAACTCCCAGAAGTTGAAGTGGCTGGTTGTCAAGCCAGAATTTGGTTAGATGGTGGATTGGTTTATATCTGGGTTATTCATATGAATTCAGTTTGACACACTTGGGAGCTGAAAGGAAGGAGAACTGAGATGGATGGAGTCCCAGCCCCAACAACATAGCTGGACGTGAGTCAGCCATGTTCCAAAGGCTGCCTGGCCAGAGGAAGGAAGAGTGAAGTCAACCAGGCAACTGTTTCACGTCCCAGTTGGACAATGTGACATATTGTATTGGAAAATTGAGAAAATCCTAGTTATAGTGATGTGGAAAGCAGGGAAACTTTCAGTACTGGCTTTCCACTAGTTAGTGCCAAGATGATGCACCTTAATAAACTTGTTCTTTGAGGAATTGAAATGCCTTGGAGTTCGTTTTATGATGGTTGCATTACTTGGAACCTGACACTGGGGAATTCTGGGAATTGAAATCCACAAGTCTTAAAGTTGCCACAATTGGACACCTTGTTCTAGGGTGTTTGCCAACTTTGATCCAGAGAGTAAGGCCTTCAAAGAATGTACTGTAAGTTTGCATTTTTTTAAATGACAGTTCCTCATGCGTCCATCATCTATTTGGCAGATCTCTCCAAATCTCACACAGGCAACAAGCTAAGATGTTTTCAAGTTCCTAGTGGACCTGAATCTATGGTTGCTTGGCTGGGGGACAATGTCCTTTTATTGAAAGGATGTCTGCCAGTAAATACAAGTTCTATGTTGGCTTCATTGGGTCTTGGTTGGGGTTTGCCCTGCTGAATATGGCACAGGATATGACTTGTATCCATCTGCACAAAGAAGACTCAGCTTTGGATGATGGACAAGTCACTTGACATGTCCATCAGAAGCTTGGTTGTGGCTTTGCATTCTGTGGAAAAAATGAATCTCTAATAGAAATTGCTATGGTTCTATTTTCTCCTACATGGGATCTGTATTGCTGAAAAATCAGTAATCTAATGCTTTGTCAACAATTAGCGGAGTGTGGTTATCTGTATTTACCAGACCTTTGCACCCTCATGCTTCATTTTCACATAACCCAATGTGACGCCTGGGCTACCCAGCCATGTAATGGCTTCCCTTCAAGTCCCAGGCAAGGTATTCGAATTAAGCACTCACTTTTGACAGTGCAACTCACAGCTACGGTGATGGGAACAAAGATCTCTGCAGAAGGTACAGAAAGAGGCAGACCAGCTGTTGAGGCCAGAAAGAAAGGGGGCTTGGTCATCCATCTTGTGACAATGCAGGCAGGGGTGGGCTTCAAATATTTTGGCAATGGGTTCTCTGCCCAGTTGCTGGGTGGGTGTGGCCTAGTCAGCCTCCTGCACTACGGCCAGGGGTATTTATCCTCCCCGGGCTCTGGAGGCTTTTTTTGAACCTCCAAGAGGGTGAAAATGGCCTTCCTGGGCTCTGGAGGCTCTCTGGAAGCTGGAAACGGACCTGCTTCTGGCCCTCCCTGAGCCTCTGTGCGTGCCCTGCACTTACCTGCATCCAAAATGGGCTGCATGGGACTCCTGGGAGGGGAGGGGCATGATGGGTGGCCAGCCAGGAGTGGGATTTGGGGAGTTCTCCTAACTGCACAGAATCTTAGCTAAGGGCTCTTCTGAACCCCTGCGAACCTCCAGCAGCCCTCCCCAGAATGCAGGTGGCCTAGACTTCCTCTCCTCTCAGCTGATCACATTGGTGACTTGTCCAAAAACTTCCTTCCTGACTTGAAACTTCTCACCACTGTAAGCAGCAACAGATTTTTTCCAGTAGTTTTCATAGAAACCGTAGAAACATAGAATTGCAGTCTTGTAGAATTGTAGGGCTGGAATGGACCTTGGAGGTCCAAGATCCAAGGTGTTACATACAAGACTATGTTTTCCTTTCTGGCTTGACATGAGAAGCGTAGGGCTGCTGTCCTTCAGACTCAACAGTTTCTATCTGGCGCTGCAACTCACCCTCTCTTGGACAGGTAGAATTGGAAGGTCTCACTGGCCACATAGAGTTCAACAGCAAAGGCCAACGATCAAACTATGCTCTGAAAATCCTGCAGTACACCAGGAATGGCTTCAGACAGGTAAATAAATACCTTTTTTTAAGCTTTTACCCTTTGTACTCTGGGTTCAGCACTACCTGCTTCTTTGTGTTGTGACTTTCATTCTTGATGTCACGGTTCCTTTAAAAATCTCCTTTGTCTTGTTGGCTGTCACTTTATGCTGATTATGAGTTTGGAACCTCCTTTCTACATCTAATTTATTTGGGGGGTGTGGAGAAACTCATTTGGTTCTTCTGTTGCTAAAAAAATTTCAAGATAACTTTCTTGGGGGTGAATTTTATCCTGGTGGAAAAGTGCCAGATACAGATATTGTCTTTTCAAATAATGTACACCTGTAGGGAGATATGAGACACAAAAGAAGCAGAATAAGAACCAGCTTTCACCTGGCATCTTTCAGGACAGCTTCAAATTTGTCAGGGAGCTACAAATGGGAGAAGTGGAATCAGGCGTCTGCGTATAAGGCAGCTTTAGAGCAATTTCCGTTTGAAATGATTGTGGCATCTTTGTAGCCTTAAAATGACTTCCTTTCAAAAGTCTCTCGGCAACTTCACTAAGCAATTCCAGTTCAAATCAAATAAAGATTTCGTTCTGTTGCTTGGGGAGTTGCTCGCTCCGCTGACCCACGGCCAGATTGAGCTGAATTTAACAGGCTCTTTCAACTCCACTTAAAATGGAGTAAGAGCTCAACTGCTCTCTGACCAGCTTCCATCCTTCTCTGGCAAAGCCAAGCTTTGCAAAGAGTCAGAATACAGAAGAATAGAGTTGGAAGGGACCTTGCAGGTCATCCAGTCCAACCCCTTGCTGAAGCAAGAGACCCTGTAGCATTCTGAGCAAATGGTTGTCCAATCTCTTCTTAAAAACCTCCAGTGATAGAGCAATCACAACTTCCGGAGGCAAGTCATTTCACTGATTAATTGTTCTCACTGTTGGGAAATTTCTCCTTAATTCTAGGTTGAATCTCTCCTTGCTTAGTTTCCATCCATTGTCTCTTGTCTTGGTCAGTTTTCAGTGTCATCAAGGACTGTACAGCCCATGTCTCTAAGCTGGCTTCTTTTTTTCCCATAGAGTAGAGTAGAGAAGAGTAGAGTATAATAGAATAGAATAGAACTGAACTGAATTGAATTGAATTGAATTGAATTCGTCACTAAAAGAGGATAACTATGTTAAATTGATTAAGCAAATTAGAGAAGAATTGGAACTATGGGCGAAACTGAAACTGTCTCTATTAGGAAGAATAGCTGTACTGAAAATGAATACCCTACCAAAACTAAGATATCTATTTCAAATGATCCCGATTAAATTAGGGAAACCCTTTTTTACAGAATTAAATAAAATGACATCCAAGTTTGTCTGGTTGGGCAAGAAGCCACGCATTAAAGTGAAATTATTACAAGATAGCAGGAGCAGAGGCAATCTTGGACTACCAGAATGGGAACTTTATTACCAAGCACCAGTGTTGAATTGGATTAAAGATTGGATGAAGCTAAGAGACAAGAGAATTCTAACACTAGAAGGACATGACCTCCAGATAGGTTGGCATGCATTTCTGTGGGAGAACAAAAGTAATATACATACCTATTTTAACCACCATTTAATAAGGGATTCAATGATTACAACATGGAAGAAAATCAAAACTAAACATTATATGGAAATACCACAATGGCTGTCAACCATGGAGGCCATGATTCACCCAAACAGATTAGATTTAAGGAAAATGGTAAGCAATGGGGAACTATTAGATAATCAAGGGAAATTAAAATCAAATCAAAAACTAAAGGAAAATGGAATCATAATTGATTGGTGGCCATATTTGCAAATCCAAAATAAATATAAAAAAGATTTGAAAGATTTTGGATTTGATAAAGGGCAAAACCAACTAGACAAAATTTTAATGGGACCAGAACAAAAATTTATAACCAAAATATACAAATATTTACTAGACTTTAAAATGGAAGAGGAAACAGTGAAAGGTACAATGAATATGTTAACGCTGAAATTGAAAGAAAGAGATGACTCTGAATACTTCCTGATCTGGAATAAATGGTATGATTGGATAGCAAACAGAACTAAAAAATAAGACAAGAAATTTAACTGTAAGAAGCCTTAAGAAAGTAAAATGTAAATTTGTAAATTATGTAAGAATATAAGAACAACAATTATAGTTAAAGTTATTAACTAATATTAGATAAATATAGATACAATGTGTTAAGATATTTAACATAAGAACTTGTATAGATGTCAAGAATGCTGTTGTAACTATGATGTTTTATGTTGAAACAATAGAAACTTAATAAAAACATATTAAAAAGAATAGAGTAGAGTAGAGTAGAGTAGAGTAGAGTAGAGTAGAGTAGAATAGAAAGAATGAATAGAATGGAATGGAATAAAGAATAGAATAGAATAGAATAAAGAATAGAATGGAATAAAGAATAAAATAAAGAATAGAATAGAATAGAATAAAGAATAGAATAAATAGAATAAAGAATGGAATGAAATAGAAATAGAAGTAGAATAGAATTCTTTATTGGCCAAGTGTGATTAGACACACAAGGAATTTGTCTTTGGTGCATAAGCTCTCAGTGTACATAAAAAAATACATTCGTCAGGAATCATAAGACACAACACTTAGTGATAGTCATAGGATGCTAAAAAGCAATCAAATCATCCTAGGAAACTAAATAAAACAATATAAATCGTAAAGATTCTTATTGGTTTGGCTCCTGTTCCACAGTGGCAGGTCAGAGAGCAAAAACAAAAACACCAATTGTGTTTTCCTGTTCCAGCTTCAGGCTTTTGAGCCTATCGCATTATTAATGACAACATTATAATACTTTACATACTCAAAGCGCTGAATAAACACGAGCTCTGTGCCGGGCATTTATGTGGCATGGTGTCTTAAATAATGCAGTGGGCTGATAAATAATAGAAGAGGGAACTACTTTGGTGGTGGGAGCAGAAGCCGTTTTAGGCGCTGATCTAATCTTACAGGGCTGCTGCGAGAAGGAGTTTAGTCCTTGCTTGCTCTCTTTCAAGCTTGATCACTTTCAAGCTTGATCACTTGCAGGATCTGAACCGCAAGAGACAGCGAAAAGATCTAGGGTGTCAAACTCAATTTCATTGAGGGCTGAATCAGGGTTGGGTTTGACCTCAGAGGACTGGGTGGGCATGGCCATGGTGGGTGTGGCCATTGTGGGTGTGGCCAGCTCAACACTCATGCCAGGGGCACCTAAGGCAGAATTTCCCTCCCTCTCTGATTATAATCTATCTTCCTTCCTTCCTTCCTTCCTTCCTTCCTTCCTTCCTTCCTTCCTTCCTTCCTTCCTTCCTTCCTTCCTTCCATTTTCCTCCTTCTTTTTCCTTTCATTTCCTTTCCTTCCTTCCTTTGCCCCTTCTTGCATGCAAAAGGCAAACAGTTCTTCTTTTCTTTTCTTTTTACTTCGGTTGGATAGCCCTCTGCCAGTGAAAATGGGGCGTGGGCACACACGCCCCACCTCAGTTCCATTTTCGCTGGCAGAGGCACTGTGGGCCTCACTATTTCCAGGCTGGCCTTGTGGATTGGTTCTATGCGCCCTTCATTTGACACTCCTGATCTAGAACCTTTACGGATGATTCACCGGAGATGAACTGCATGGGAAAAAAGAGGGGCAGTTTGGAGCAGGGGTCTCCAACCTTGGCAACTTTAAGACTTGTGGACAGCTTTGCTGGCTGAGGAACTCTGGGAGTTGAAGTCCACACGTCTGAAAGTTGCTAAGATTGGAGACCCCTGGTTTGGAGGATTCTTCAGCCTGGCCTCCAGAAACGAAAACACTATTAATTGAATGATTAAAGAGGAAAGAGCTAAGAATATAAGTACTTTTGGTTCCACATGGAAACCGCTTCTGAACTTCATGCTTGAAGTGGAAAAGAATGAAAGTTTGATTTGGGGTTTCACGGAATAGATTGATAGATCTTTACAGAAACGTCTTCTCATCTCTCCTTATCATCCATCCCTTCCCACTTGTGACTGTATGATTGTAACTTTGTTGCTTGTATCCTTACAATTTATATTGACTGTTTCCTAGAATAATTTGATTGCTTATTGTACCCCATGACTATCATTAAGTGTTGTACCTGATGATTCTTGATGAATGTATCTTTTCTTTTATGTACACTGAGAGCATTTGCACCAAGACAAATTTCTTGTGGGTCCAATCACACTTGGACCCACAAGTGTGATTGGCCAATAAAGAATTCTATTGTATTCTATTCATATTATTATGAAAAAGCAAAAAGTTGGGATTTGATGGCAATGGCTTATTTTACTGCAACAGAGAGAGTCAAAACTCAGGGCTTCTTTTTCTTTCTTTCTTTTCTTATTTTCACTCAAATCTCTTCCTCCTCTTCCTCCCTGCTGTTTTCCTGTTTACTTTTGCATTTTGTATCTTACAATATTTTATAACTCAATAAAAATGTTAAACCCTAAAGACGAAAAAACTGGCATCTATATACAGAAAGTGCCCAACTTATGACAGTGAAAAAAGTGATGTAAGATTAGTCCTCACACTTTTTTGGTCACTAAATGAATTGTTGTAAGTCAAAGTACCTGTATTGTTTGATTTTTTTTTTTTAAAGACGTGGATAATCTCTGCTTCCCTGAATGGGTGTTGTGTGTGTTTTTTAAACTGTTTTCTTTCTTTTTAATTTCCTTCTCTCTTTTTCGCCTGCGCTCCATGTTCATTGGCTCTGCTCAAAATTCAGTGAATTTTGAAGCTCAGCCCAAATCCTAGCAACCGGCAAATTAGCTGTGCTTAAGGCTTTCTCATGCTTGCTCTTTCCCGCTGATGGCCAGCAGCATTCAGTGATTGAATATTTAATATATTTACATAGCAGGCCTCAACATGGTTTCGCGTTTAGTTAAAGCTGGCTAAGTGTATTTGAGAAGGAATTCTCCAGCTACCCAAGTAGCATTTTCAGCTTGCAGAAAAATGCCAACTCATTGCCTTGGGTGCTGCTTAGAAAAGAAGGAGCCTATCAAAAAATTTAATTTTGGAGTGGATGTTCATTTGGCTTGGTAGAATCAGAACTGAGTTTAAGTCATGTGGTTTGGCTCCCATTTTAGCTCAGGTGGTCCTAATATTATCTGAGCAGGAGAGCAATTGTTTTGCAGCCTCAAACTCAATGCATCTCACAGTAGGGCTAAAAAATACTGTTGGAAACCCAAAACACTGACTGAGCTCAACCATGGCAGTTAACCATGATTTAGGAAGTAAATGACAGTTGGGTATGTTTATGCAACATGCTCAACCAAGAGTCACAGTTTAGAAATGA
>CM019156.1:27550824-27718471 GCA_009733165.1 Naja naja | reverse complement strand
CCCCACGCGCCTCGCCTGACCACCGGGCTGCTTCTTTCTGCTTCTTTCTTCTTCTGCTTTTGGCTGCACACAAGGAAAGCACTAAAGGTTTTTCTTTCTCTCCCCCAAACTCCACCAGAAATTAGTCTTTGGGACCCTGCAAGGCCTCCTGCTCCAAGAGGTTGCTGGCGTGACCAGTCTCACAAAGGCCCCTTTTGTGGGGGAGTTTGGGGGAGAGAAAGAAAGACTTCTGCTGCTTTCCTTGCATGAAGCCAAAAGTCTCTCTCTCTCTCTCCCCTGAGAACAGAGCTGGAGACGGTATCCTGTGATCCCAAATAAAGAATGATCGATCGGTAGGAAAACGGGTGGGGAATTTTCCTGCAGACTTTTTTAGGGATTTTCCCAGGGTCTCTGGTCTGCAGGATTTAAAATTATGAGTTTGGTGGTCCCTGAGGTCCAAAAGGTTGGCGACCCCTGGTTGGCTAGTCCTTGCATTTTTATTGGCAAGGTTTCCAAAAAATAGTTTGCTATTGTCTTCCACCCAGGGCAGAGAGAGAATGGCTGGTCCAAAGTCCCCCAACTACCTTTCATGCCTAACATGGAACTTGAATTCACAGTCTCCTGATGATTGGCCCAAAGTCTCCCAGCCAACTTTCATGCCTAAGGCCAGACTAGAACTCACTATCTCTTGGTGACTGGCCCAAAGTCATCCAGCCAGCTTTCCTGCCTAAGATGAGACTAGAACGCACCATCTCCTGGTGATTGGTCCAAAGTCATCCAGCTGGTTTTCATGCATATGGTGAGACTAGAACTCATCATCTCCTGGTGACTGATCCAAAGATACCAGCTGGCCTTGTCTAAGGCAGATGAAGTGGGACTTAGCAAAGTTTCCAAAAACAGTTTGCTATTGTCTTCCACCTAGGGCAGAGAGAGAACGACTGGCCCAAAGTCTCCCAGCTAGCTTTCATGCCTAAGACGGGACTAGAACTCCCAGTCTCCTGATTTCTAGAATGATATCTTTACAACTATATCAAATCGGATTTGGTATGTTGTTATACTAAATATATAAAAGATATCTCGGTATTTCTTTGGAAAATGTACAGTATGAAATGTCTCTTTGCAACCCAGCACATGATCCAATTTTCACCCTGATGATAAATAGAAAAGATGGAGAGCGTTAAACCATCTATCCTAGATTTGTCCCAATCAGGGAGGAAAAAGGAGATGAGAACCCAAACTACGAGGGTTGTTTTTTTTCCTTGAAAGAAAACCATCAAATGAATGAAAATTAGGAGGAAGCAATTAATGTCGGCTGCCACAGTGCCAGGTTAATTACAAACATTTCTGTACTTTGCAGGGTTTTTGTCTAAGTAAGTATATGGGAGGGAGTGGAAAAGAAGCAGCAAATCACATGGCGTGCTAATTAGAGTGAAATAAAAGACTTCAAGTGGAACACACAAAGTTAGTCTTCAGTTTGTTGACAAGAAAAAAAGAATATTTCATTTCCTGATTGGCTGGACAATAAACTTGGTGGCATCGTATTTTGAACGTTCCTTGAAATTTATTTTGGTTTGGGCCACCATTTGAGCATAAACATGTGAACCATCAAAGGAACCAGGGGTGGGATTCTACCAGTTCGCACCTATTCGCTAGAACCGGTTGTTAACATTCTAAGCAGTTCGGAGAACTGGTTGTTAGAAGAAATTACTGGGCTAATCCTGTAAGGAAGGCAGGAAGGAAACATTCTGGTGTTGCTTACAGAAACTGTGTCTCCGTTAACCCTTATTACATTCTTGGCAGGACTAGACTTCCTGTCTCAGGAACTTCTCTGGAGTTTTTTTCCCTCCTTTGCTGGTACTTTGCTTGTGTGGAGTGACCATTCAAAGTTACAGTGACACTGAAAAAAGTGACTTATGACCATTTTTCACACTTATGACTGTTGCAGCATCCCCACAGTCATGAGAGGCCAGGCGAGGAGATGCATGCCTCAATGTGAGTGATATTAAGTTGGCCACGCCCAGCCAATAACATGACCACCAAGCCATGTCCACCCAGTCACATGACTACCAAGCCACGCCACCAACTAAGACACACCCACAGAACCGGTTGTTAAAAAATTTGAATCCCACCCCTGAAAGGAACTAATTTAGTTTGCAATAAGTAAGGATGGATTCTTGGGGTGACACATGCCTGGAGCATGGCTCAACATGAAACATCTGGATAACTTTATCATCCTGCTGTAGCCTCACCAACATTTATCAGGCCAAGACTAGGAAGAAAAATTCTAGGGACACAAGCACAGATGGAAGGGACTGGAAAACATCCAATAAAAGAGGTTTCTGAGAAGTATGAGTACACAACTAAAAAAACTGGGCATCTTTGGGAAGCATATCTGTTTGGTTGAACGATGACCTTGGCATAGGACCTAAATCAATCGTGTGTTTAGAGAATCTATGGAGATTCTCAATCATCCAGATCATGGTTGTCCCAATGGTGTCTTTTCCCCCCAAAAGACAACTGGATTTCTTGGGTTTTTTTCTTGGTCTCCTGCTCAACTGGGGTAGGACTAGAAGACTTCTGAGGTCCCTCCCAGCTCTATTATTCTATTGTTAGTATCCTATTATTCTACCCCCAAAAACATTTCTCATCCAAGAAGCTTCTTCAGTTCTGTTGAAAAAGTTACTTGGATGAGAAGTGAAACATTTTCAAAGAAAACACCAAGAAAGCCCAGTTGACTTTTGGATATGTACTTGGTTGGATCTTAGTGAGAACCTACTGATGATAAGAGTAACATCTGCATCTCTGTGCAGAGGTTGGAGTGACCTCATCTCAGGGGTGTTTGGACAAGGCGGTCTTGTTCTGACCAAGGCTTCCTGAGACACCAACAAACACACGTTAAATCCAAAACCCTTTTATTTTAGTAATGAATCTCAACCAGTTCTAAATAGTCCTATGGAAGTCTGCCAAAGTCTGCCAGAAGTCTGATAAGAACGCACCTTTATCTTTCTTGAAGTGCTGCCAACGACTAAAGTGCCAATTAGTCTTTCAAAACCAAACAGAGCACAAATTCACCACAGAGCTTTCAGGTTCCAAACCAAGCAGAGCGAACAAAGTTGCTTCCTGCAAAGGTTCCTGTCCCTTTGCATTTCCTTTATATCTTCTGGGAGGGGCAATCACCTCCCAGCCTTACTCCCAAGTTGCCCCTTTTGTTTCAGCTGCTCTTGCCTTCTAGCAGCTCCGTGCACACACACACTGGTAACAGGCTCCCCTTGTTCCTCTGCCTCGCTGTTGTCAGATTCTGGAGGCTCGAAGTCAGCACATAACTCTCAGATGGCCCTGGCCCCATCTCTGTATCGGATGCAGATCCCTCGTCTGAGCCCTCCCCAGACTCCCAGACTTGCACATGTTCTTCCCCATTGTCCGATTCTGCTGCCATCTCCACAGGCTGCCAGTGGACCACAACAGGTGTGGCAGGATTCTCCCACTACTGAATCCATGCCTCCTGTTCACTGTGAGGAGCAAGAGGCTTGTCTGAAATTCAGTTGGCATCTCCAACGGGGCCCTTGCATTTTTATGGGAGACTGGGAAAACACTGAGATATCTCTTAGTACTCTGATAAAGGGTTGCAATGGCTCAGCAGTTAAAGACACTGAACGTGTCAGTTGGAAAGCTGACAGTCCAGGTTCAAGACCTGAGTGCTGCGCAATGGGTGAGCTCCCATTCCCTTGCCCCAGCACCTGCCCAAGTAGCAGTTCAACAGCATGCATGCGCGAGTAGATAAACAGGTACCATTTTGATGGGAAGGTAACAGCTTTTAGTGTGCATTGGCTTATAAAGGGTGTCAGACACACAGCCTGCAGGTCAGATCCGGCCCACAAAAGGCCATGGAGTTTGCCATGGGCCATCCTGGAGACAATGAGGGACCAGCCTCTGCTGTCCTGGCCCCGGCCATGCCCCCTAGTGAGCCACGCTGACCAAGCCATGCCCACCTCAGCCCACCAAGGGCAAACAAAATCACAATGAAGCCCATGACGGGTTCAAGTTTGATACCCTGGTGTATAATCATGCTGACCACATGACCACCAAAGTATCTTCAGACAATGCTGGCTCTCTTGGCTAAGAAACAGAGGTGAGCACTGCCCCCTAGAGTTGAACAGGGGAACTTTTTATCTAGTGTTCTGATAGTTTTGTCTTTCAGGGAATGACAAGGCTAGATAGAGAGAGGTGTTCTGCTTAAACTCTTAATGGTACTTGCTCATGGTTTTTTTTTAAATCTCTCTTTCTTGCTCTTTTCCCAGAAGAGAGATACATCATCTCACCAGTCGATAGGTGTCTAAGGCAATGTGTCAGCACTTTTCTTTCATGTCGATGTATTAGAATTACTCTAGCTGCATGTGCCATTGAGCTCCTGGCTGTGCTCAGCAATGCCTATTTCACAGGTCATGTTGTGAAGGTATTTCAGCGTAGAGATCCCCCTCTCTGTTCCATCCCTTAACACAAGGGTCTCCAACCTTAGCAACTTTAAAACTTGTGGACTTCAACTCCCAGAATTCTCAGAATGGCTGGCTGAGAAATTCTGAGAGTTGAAGTCCACAAGTTGTAAAGTTCCCGCCTTAAGGAACCAGTCTCAAAGGTGCTTTTTCAAGAGGCAACTGGACTTTCTGGTTTTTCTTTGAAGACATTTCGCTTCTCATCCAAGAAGCTTCTTCAGCTCTGACTGCATGGTGGGGAATGGAAGGATTTACACTCCTTGTAGACAGCTGGTCATTTGCAGTTGTTAAGGCCACCTGGAGGTTTATCTATTTCATCAGGGTCACCTGAATGATGCAATTGGATATGGAGCCTTCTTGGAACTGTTGACTCTTCTTGGAACTGGTGACAGTGTTCAAGTGGTGCTCCAGTTGTTTTGGGATTGCACCCAAGGCGCCTATGACTATTGGTACTACCCTTGCTTGCCTTTGCCATAGTCATTCTATTTCTATTTGTAGGTCTTTGTATTTTGTTATCTTCTCCAGTTTTTTGTCTTCTATTCTGCTGTCTCCGGGCAGTGCCACATCTATTATCCAGACTCTTTTTGTCTTTCTTATCAACAACTATTAAGTCTGGGTTGTTGTTGCTGTTGTTGTAACTATTCAAAACAACTGAATAGGTGTTAAGTAAGCTGCAATTACACTCAAAAGTATTCCAGGTAAAGTTTATTTCAGCGTGTACTTCTGCATTTGAACAACACATTTCAATTACCACAGTCTTTTAATATAATAGTATTTTAGTAGTCTATTAGACTTTGTACTTAACAACGTAGCTTTGTACTTAACAGTTAAGCATTTCTTGGAATTCTTGCTGCCTCGCATACTTAAAATAGTGACTGGGACTACAGCTCTATTTTCTTTTTTACTTTTTCAGCCTTTTTTTCCCCTCAATTGCTCACTTCCTTTATCCACTTCCCTTTTCCCCCAGGTAAGATTCCTTCTGAATTCTACCTACATCTGGCCGTTCGCCGCAATAAAGCATTTGATCCCATTTGTTATGGCTCTGATAATTATCAATGCAATAGCACCGGGTAAGCTCCTATGCCATCGGCCTGCCGATCTGCTTAAAATATATATAGCGAAACAGAAAATAGATGCATCGTGCGTTTTTGTAAATGTAGGGATAAGGACAAGGAGTTGGAATTGCTGGAGGCACTTCAGCGCCCTGAGCGAAGTTTTAGGCTCCTTCAAGCTCAGCTTCTGGTTGGGGTGCAGGTGGAGAGAGTGGTGAAGGTGGCCTTGAGGGAAATATGCAGAAGCTGTTAAGAAAGCAAAAGAGGAAGAAGCATTCAAGATCTGCGAAGGGGGGGTGATGTTAGGAAGAAGCTCAGAGTGGCTTCGTTCTGGGCTGTGAGAAGGAGGGGAAGGACACACAGTTGGGCTTGCAAGAGTCTGTTAACATAACTGATCTGCCACAAAGAAGAGGGGGTCAATCTATTATCCAAAACACCTGTGGGAAGCCCCCACCCACCCAGAAGAATGAAATATTTTGGGGGATATTAAAAAGGCAGGGTAGACTATTTCCCCTGAAGGAGAACTGGGGGGGGGGGCTTAAAGGAGGCAGAAACCAGCTCCAGTTTCCCTGCCCCAAGCAGAAACTGAGGAGGCCAACTTTTAGAAATGCAAATTGGGTCATCCATTCAGAAAGACTGAGACAAGCAGAAACTCCAGATAAGCAACAAGCCAAAGGTTGACAAATTAGCTCAGACAAGCACCTAAGATTTGCATTTCCCCTTTTGCCTATAGAGCCAGCCATGACCTTTACATGACCCCCACAGAAATCCAGAAGGTATAAAACCCACCGACTCTCAACTCCATTTTGTCAGCTGTCCCAGAATTGCATGTGGTTGGTGGTTCCAACAATAAAGGGAACCTTTCTTTCCAACCAGCCTCCAGCCTCCATTTTATTTCCAGGGCGTTTCTCCTGGCTTGAAACTGGACTTGGATGTTTCTTCCAACACACCAAAAGGCAGGACAAAAGCAATGGATGGAAACTCATCAAAGAGAGAAGCAACTTAGAACTAAGGAGAAATTTCCTGACAGTCAGAACAATTAATCAGTGGAACAACTTGCCTCCAGAAGTTATGGGTGCTCCAACACTCCTTTAAGAAGAGATTGGACAACCATTTGTTTCCTGCTTGTGCAGGGGCTTGGACTAGAACAGCAGTGCCCAACCTTTATGGCTTGCCAGACCAGCAGGGAGGGAGAGAGGATGGTTCCATGGAAGTGATACATGCACAAGTCCGATTTGCACAAGCGACAGGTGCATGCGCAAGGGGCACACACGGGTGCACCGGCCACTCACGCAAATGGAGCTATAAGCGCTAATGCAAGCGCCTTCCACTTGGACAAACAGAGCTGCACGTACACACTTGGGCCCCGCCACTTGCGTGGCCCAGTTCCAAACAGGCTGCAGCCTGATAGTGGGCCATGGCCCAGAGGTTGGGGAGCCCTGAACTGGAAGACCCCAAGGTCTCTTCCAACGTTGTTATTCGGTTGTTGTGTTATCTCAAGAAAGCTTAGTTCTAGTGAATGAATGAATGAACAAACGAATGAATGAATGAATGAATGAATGAACAAATGAATGAATTCTTTATTGGCCAAGTGTGATTAGACACATAAGGAATTTGTCTTCGGCGCATAAGCTCTCAATGTACATAAAAAGAAAAGATACATTTGTCAAGAATCATAAGGTATAACACTTAATGATGGTCCTAGGGTATGATAAGCAATCAAATCATACTAGGAAACAGTCAATATAAATTGTTAGGATACAAGCCACAAAATTACAGTCATAAATGGGAGGAGATGGGTGAAAGGAAGGATGGGAGGATTAATAGTAATAGTAATGCAGACTTAGTAAATAGTTGGACAGTGTTGAGGGACTTATTTGTTTAGCAGAGTGATGTCTTTGTGTCTAGTTGTTTTGGTGTGCAGTTTTGAGGGTGGGATTGAAACAGTTTATGTCCAGGATGTGAGGGGTCTGTAAATATTTTCACAGCCCTCTTTTTGTCTTCTTATGGAGTCTGTTTCCTGATCTGGACACCCTTGGAGTGGCCTTCCTTCCCACCTATTTGCATTGCTGACCTGTGCCAAGAAAACTGTGCATTTTTATGTCCTTTTTACTGTAGTCCCCTGTTTGGGGCAAAAATGTTTAGCAGTAAGTGCAAAACCCTTTTGTGCATGAAAATTTGCACATTTCTAACTGTGTCCTTTTGTATGTGCTTCCCTAATATATGCATTTTCTCCCTTAGCAACTTCCCCTGAATTTGACACCTTTCCCAACTTCTTATTTTGTTGTCCACACTTTCTCCTAACAAGTAAGTGCTGTTGTATATAATTGTTTGAGTTGCAAACAGCACCACAAAAATATGAAAAGGGTAGATTTCTGCATGCAAATGAGGGTCATGTCACACTCGCCAAATCTGTACGTGAAAGTGAAATAGAGAGTAAATGTGTGTAGATATTAGGCATCTGACTTAGAAATATGAAAGCAAGCCTGTTAGAAATATTTCAGATGGTAAGTAAACTTGTGGCTTTTTTGCAAAATGCCTTCCATAGCGAGGAGGTGATAGGTTTCAAAAGCTGAGATGCTGTATAGTGGTACTCAAAGGACGGCAGGATTTTGGAAATAAGTGGCGCTGGTGCATTTAAAACTCTGGACGTATTGAGAATTAAAATTATCCCACAAGCACAATCGATCAATCAACAAATGTCAGATTTTTAAAAAATGTTCTAGTGGCGAATCGTAGGAACTATTATATTTATGTAATGTCAGATATGAAGACTGCCCATCTCACTCACAGCAATTCTGAGTGGTGTACAATTCAAACATAAAGGCAGCATAAACATTGTATTCCAATAGGAGGCAGTTACAACAAGAATAATAATGAAAGTTAAAAAGCCATGGGTAGGGCCTTCAGCTATCAGATTTATTTACCTTTAAAATATGTAGAGTGGAGTAGAGTAGAGTTAGGAGTAGAGAGAGTAAGTAGAGTTAGGAGTACAGAGAGTAAGTAGAGTAGGGGTAGAATCTTTATTGATTTAGTTATTTGACTCTTTCAAAATTATAAAACTAATACAACTATGCAAGTAGTTACAAGGAAAACAATAAGATAAGTTCAGAGTAAATTGCCACCCCTGGACACGAAAGGAGAAAGTGTCTTATAGCCAAATCTGAGCCAAATGTTCTCAAGATAATAGCAGAAAAGGAAATGGCTGCAGCCTGGAACAAATTTGACTACACTTCATTGTTGCAATTATTTTATACAATGCCTTTGCTCTACATGATGCATTGCAAAATTGAGGGCAATTATACCTATATATGATAATGTTTAAAATATGTGCTCAAGGAGCTTCATCTCTATTGTTATTCATTGCAATCTAAATTTAATTTCTTAATAGATGAATGAGAGCAGAGATGAATGAGAAGGCTGGACCCACGGAGTCATAAATAAAATAATCTGAAGGCTGTTATTTTTATTTTGTTTTTGTGTTTTGCCATAAAATGTCATTTATGTTAGCCATTTCAAAAATATAGAGAGAGCCCCCTGCGGAGCCAAATGTCCCTTTTCAATATTTCTTGCAGAAAAATAAACATTTTTCATCCAAATTGACAGCCTTTGGAAATGATATTTTTCAAATGGCCTGCAATTTTGTAGTAAGTGGGAAAATGAGAAGTTGCAATAGATCTCAGTTTCTTAGTAAGGCTGGGATAGTGACCTTTTCTAAAGGGAACCCTCGACTTAGCACCACAGTTGGGACCAGAGTTTTTAGTTACTAAGCAAGGCTGGGTGAGTCCTGCCCAATTTTATTGATTTATTTTTTGTTGCTACAGTTGTTAAGTGGACTTTTCTGGTTGTTATGTGAACCGCACCATTGTTAAGCAAGCGTGGCTTCCCTCATAAACTGTGTTTGTCGGTAGCTGGCTGGGAAAGTCTCAAACGGCCATCGCGTGTCCTTTGGGATACTGCAGTTAATACATGCTGGCTGCCAAGCACCCGAATTTTGAATGTGAGGATGCTGCGTCGGTTGTGTTGAGGGCCCATCCTAAGTATCTTTTTTGAATGTCGTTATGGTTTTGAATGGTCGCTAAACAAATGTTTGTAAGCTGAGGACTACCTGTACTCTCTCTTCTTCTGCCTCCTTCCTCCTTCTGACAGTGAGGATGCTGCAACAATTGTGTGAAGACCTATCATTAGTAATTTTTTCCAGTGTTATTATAACTTTGAATGGTCATTAAACAAATGGTTCTAAGTTGAGGACTCCTTCCCCTTCTTCCCCATCCCCCCTCCTCCTTCTCCTCTTCTTATTCTTCCTCCCTCCTTTCTTCTTCCCTCTCTTCTTCTTCCCCCTCCTCTTCTTCTTCTTCTTCTTCTTCTTCGCTCTTCCCTTCCTTCCTCTTCTTCCTCTCATTCTCTTCTCTTCTTCTCTCTTCTCTCCTTCATCTTCTTCCTCCTCCTCCTCCTCTTCTTCTTCTTCCCCTCCTTCTCCTCTTTCTTCCTCTTCCTCCCCTCCTTCCAGCTGCTATATCTTCCCCATATTTCTGCCAAGGAAGGCCAGGTTCATTCCAGAGTTTACCCCACACCCACAGGTAAATTTCGAAAGACAGCTCACTCTCCTTGGGAAATGTGTTCTTATGAGACCTCTGACCCTCATTCACAGTAATCAACCCAATGAAATTCACCCCAAAAATATGGGGTAAAATAAGATAAATCACAGCTGGCGGGACAGCCTATAAAATAAGGAAGACAGTGCCCTCTTGGGGAATGATAATGTGCCAGGCATTGTAATGTGCTATGCATAAAAGAAGGCCGTAATGAAGAGTTAAGTTATGGCTCTTTTAGAAATTCAAATAAACTGCTTACCATTTGCTTGGAGACGAATGTTATTTCTGCCATTTGTTAGTCACCGTACAGCCGAGCCTCTGGTCTGACTTGCAACGGCATGATGCTTGTTCAGCATAAAGCAGAATTAAGAACCCAGCTGTTAGGATGGGTGACCTCTTCTATAAGTCACTGCACAAACTAAGAAAGATTGACGCCGCAGACACCACTTTATAAGAGCAAATAGTTGGGAGCCATCTCACTGCGATCGCTCTCATATTGATTTCTCTGGGATTGCTGTTATCCTGCTCACTTTGTGTGATACAATGAAAGGATGCCATTGCCCACAACTGCAATCTTCTTTTGCTCTCTGGCATATTTTAGACCTGATACAGAATAGAATAGAATAGAATAGAATAGAATAGAATAGAATTGAATTCTTTATTGGCCAAGTGTGATTGGACACACAAGGAATTTGTCTTGGTACATATGCTCTCAGTGTACATAAAAGAAAAGATACATTCATCAAGAATCATAAGGTATAACACTTAATAATAGTCATATGGTATAATAACCAATCAAATCATACTAGGAAACAGTCAATATAAATCGTAAGGATACAAGCGACAAAGTTACAGTCATACAGTCACAAGTGGGAGGGAATGGGTGATAAGAAGTGATGAGGAGATTAATAGTAATAGCAGTGCAGACTTTGTAAATAGTTGGACAGTGTTGAGGAAATTAGTTGTTTAGCATAGTGATAGTGTTTGGGAAAAAACTGCCCTTGTGTCTAGTTATTCTGGTGTGCAATGCTCTATAGCGTCGTTCTGAGGGTAGGAGTTGAAACAGTTTATGTCCAGGATGTGAGGGCTCTGTAAATATTTTCACAGCCCTCTTTTGTCTTCTTATGTAGTATACAGGTCCTCGATGGAAGGCAGGTTGGTAGTAATTGTTTTTTCTGCAGCCCTAATTACTCCCTGGAGTTTGTGTCTGTCCTGTTGGGTTGCAGAACCAAACCAGACAGTTATAGAGGTGCAGATGACAGACTCAATAATTCCTCTGTAGAACTGGATCAGAAGCTCCTTGGGCTGGTGATCTGAATGATTCCCCTCCCCACACCTTTTTACAGTAAAGGCTAGTGAATTAATGTCTGCTGGGCTATTGTACTTTGAATTGAAGGCTTCCCGTTTTATAGATTGTGCCCATTTCATTTCTCCTGGTTCATCGTAGCTGAAGGCAATAGAGATGAATCGCCTTTAATTAATCAGCTTACTTTACTAACAAAGGAAAGCCAGGGGGGAGGGTGGAATTGAAATGAAAAGATGGCATTAAAAAAAATTTATCCTCTGGAAATAAACAAATTATTTAAGGAGGAATTCATCACCCATTTCCTAGTTGGGTTGGACAGGAAGCCATAAAACAAGACAAATCAGGAAGGATAATATTTTTATTTGAATACTCCAGAGGCTCAGCTCAATGGGACTTCTGAATAAACATTGTAAATGGATCGAGAACATAAGGATAATAATTAATTCCCTTCTATCTCACTGGAGAAGTACAATATTTCTGCAACAAAAACATGGACTGACACAGCGTATCTTAGATACAGACTGTGGAAAGTTCCTTAGTTCTATAGATTCTCTTAAGTCATTGTCTAGGAAGGAAATGTTTTTGGGCAAAACCTTTGCAAATGGATAGCAATTGTCCTCTGCAGCTTTTTATTATGAACCAAGCCTCTGTAGAAAGTTAGCATCCATCCTTCTCCTAGAAGAGTGAAATATTTTAGGAAATATTAAAAATGCAGAATGTTATATTTCTCCTAAAAAAGAAACGGAAATCTTAAGGGAGACAGAAACTCAGAGCTGCACCCAGCACATATTTGGTGCCCATTGAGAAGGCCTGGGCCAGCCTATCTACAAAACAAAAGGCCTTCAGCTCCAGGGTGATGGGATTAATACATGACTCTCCTGGACATAATAGGATTAACCCGTCTAGCAGCAGGGCTCACTTGCATTGCAAAACCTTCTAAGGACATTGCATGAGTCCAGGCTCCAACCAAATGTGATTCAGACAAACATGACCTCACATGGACCCATGGGAGTCTGACAGCAACCAACAGAATACATGCCCTTGCCACAGGAACAGGAAGCTCAAGGGCAAGGCCCAAAAGAGGGTATAACTAACCTTCACTCTCCACTCGATATGGTCAGCTGCCCGGGACCTCAAGCCCTTGTGGTCCTGTTCATCAATAAACCATCTTTCCAATCAGCCTCTGTGTTTCCAGAGTCTTTCTCCCCACATGGAAGTGAAGCAGATGGACATTTTTTCCAACAAGACTTTTGGTCCATCCACTTCAGAGTTGCCATCCTTCAACCACAGATGCTCCTCAAGTTTTCAACAAAGCTTGGATTAAATTTTGGAGCTATAAGCCTATCACGATTGTTGTAAATTCTGTCCTTATTTGCTCATTTGTCAAACATGAGGCGGCCCACTCAAAATGTCTTCTTGAGGAAGCATTTTTGTAATTTGCACCAGTGAGACTCGGTGGCCTGAAGAAACTCTTCCAGCTGGATGCTGGCACAATTTGGACATGGATTCTACTGCAGGAATACCCCCTGGGACATTTCTCATCAAAATCCAATCTTACTCTCTGGACTTCTTAATTCTCTGATTTTATTCCTAAGAAGGAATAAATGCATTAAGAATCCTCTGTGGTTTCATGCTTCCCCCACTCCAAACTTTGTAAAGATTTGCAACTGCCCCACTTGCTGCAGGATCCTAAGGCATGCTACTGCACACATTACATTAGCAGTAGACATGTGAATCTTTGCAAGTAGTCCTTGACTTACAGTCACAATTGGGCCCAGGGTTTCCGCTGCTAAGCCAGACAGTGGTTAAAAGGGTCGCATTTGATTTTACATCCTTTTTTTGCCATGGATGTTAAGCAAATCAGCATTTGTTAAGTGAATCACACGGTCATTCTGGAGCCAAGGATTGGTTTAAACCAAGGGCCTTTGAACTTGGCAACTTTAAGACTTGTGGACTTCAACTCCCAGAATTCCTGAGCTAACATGACTGGAGGAGGAATTCTGGGAGTTGAAGTCCACAAGTCTTAAAGTTGGCAAGTTTGGGGACCTCTGATATAGATGGACGGACGATGGTTGGATGGATGAATGGATGGACAGACAGATGTAACTCTCAAATCCAAGGGTCTTCAAACTTAGCAAGTTTAAGACCTGTGGACTTCAACTCCCAGAATTCCTGAGCTAACATGACCAGAGGAGGAATTCTGGGAGTGGAAGTCCACAAGTCTTAAAGCTGTCAAATTTGAAGACCCTTGGTTTAAACTCTCCTTTTGCATGATTTCGATTAGGAACCAACTCCAAATTTTGGAAGCATTGCATAAAGGTCTTTCTGTGTTTTGGGGGAAATGGGGTGCGGGGATGTATCACTGCTATAAAACAAAAAAAACCCCACAATGTCTTTGATGCAAGAGTAAAATATAAACTTAACATGTTAGTCTTCCTTAAGGGATGAAATGGCAGAGCCTCTTTCTCATGTTCTTTTCTCTCGCTCTCTTAAGCCCAAGTAGGATCAACCTCCCTCCAGCCTCAGACAGAAATAATGAAGCAGAATCTGTTGCTTCTGATCAATATGAGCCAGCCGTTGGTGGCAGCAGCCAAAAAAGCCCATGTGATTCTAAGTTGCATTAATAGAGGCAGGGGTGGGATTCTGCCGGTTCGGACTGGTTTGGGTGAACCTCTAGCTCCAATGATCAGCTGGCTCCGAACCGGTTCGCTTCGACAATCATGTGGGCCCACCTGTCCACCCCTGTGCTGTACTGACCTATATCTGCTCAGTTTATTCGTGCCTCAGCTGGGTTACTTTCCTGAAGTAACATTGAAGGTAAGTAATTTGGAAAGCTGTTCATGGAGTGTGTGTGCATGCGCAAAGTGTGCGATTAGCGAACCGGTTGTTACACCTGCACCATCCCACCACTGAATAGAGGGATACAATCAAGATCGAGAGAGGTACTAATGCCACTCTATAAAGCCTTAATACTGCACACCTAGAGTTCTGCATCCAGTACTGCATCCTAGAGTACACCTAGAGTTCTGCATCCAGTACTGCATCCTAGAGTACACCCAGAGTACTGCATCCAGTTTTGGTCACCACACTATAAAAAAGATATTGAGACTCTAGAACAGGGGTCTTCAAACTTGGCAGCTTTAAGACTTGTGGACTTCAACTCCCAGAATTCCTCCTCCAGTCACGTTAGCTCAGGAATTCTGGGAGTTGAAGTCCACAAGTCTTAAACTTGCCAAGTTTGAAGACCCTTGCGTTAGAAAGAGTGCAGAGAAGAGCAACCAGGATGCTTGAGGGACTGGAGACTAAAATGGTATGGTATGGTAACAGGAACTGGGTCTGGCTAGTCTAGTGAAGACAGGACCAGGGGAGACAGGATAGCAGTCTTCCAATACTTGAGGGGCTGCCAAGAGAGGTGGAAGGGGTGAAGCTATTTTCCAAAGCACCTGAAGGCCAGACAAGGAATAATGGATGGAAACTGATCAAGGAGAGATTCAACTTGGAAATAAGGAGAAATTTTCTTGACAGTGAGAGCAATCAATGGAACGGAAGATGCCTTCGGAAGTTGTGGGAGCTTCATCCTTGGAAGCTTTCAAGAAGAGACTGGACTGCCATAAAAATGGTGTAGGGTCTCCTGCTTGGATGTGGGGATGGGGGTTTGGACTAGATGACCTACAAGGTCCCTTCCAACTCTGTTAATCTGTTAACCTCTAGTCTCTGGCAAAATTCTCCTTCCAACTCCCACAGATGTTTTGGAACAACCTTTCTTCTTGTAATTTGGCAGGAGTTACCTAAACAGCTGCAGGAGGTGTGGGGCTGACTCTGGATAGATTTCCACAGTGCTTAGCAAATCTTCTCTTACTAAGTTGCATCATCTCGAATACCATCAAGCAGCATTTTTCTCCAGTAGAGTCAAAGCTAACTCCGTTTTGACTAATCTACCAGATTAATTAACCAAAGGGTGGACTCCTTGAATTTTAACTTGAAGGGGGCTTAGCTGCCAAGGCAATGGAATTCATTCGTTTGCAGTCAGTAAGAGTTCTGTTGGGATCCAGGGATGTATTACCAGGCTTCCCAAACCAGAGACAACATCAACTTTTAATGAAGACCGAGTGGGATTGTGCTCAGGAGATCTTTTGATGCAGGCAGGGTTTTGTTCGAACGGCAGTAAGCTTCTGGCTGAGAAGCATCTGGAGGTACTGATGCCACCAGAATATTTATATATTTATTATTTAAAGGATTTATATGCTTGCCCATGCTCTAAAGCATCATTCTGGATGGCACACAACAATACTAAAAGCGCGAACAAGAAAGCCAAAACAACAACAATCCCATCTGCCTAATTCATCATCTGTGCAGTGACAAGGACAGAGTAGATTCTGTCTCCGTGATACTTCCATTTTTTAAAATCAATTAGAATGACAGAATTGGAAGGGACCTTGGAGGTCTTCTAGTCCAACCCCTTTCTCAGGCAGGAGACCCTCTACTGTTCCAGACAAATGGCTGTTCAGTCTCCTCTTGAAAACTTCCAGTGATGGAGCAGCCACAACTTCTGGAGACGAGCTCTTCACTTACTAATTGTTCTCACTGTCAGGAAATAGTTCTGGATTGGAACTCTCTTTGATAAATTTCCATCTGTTAGTTCTTGTCCTGCTTTCAGGCACTTTGGAAAATATTGATTACTGGAGAATAATCAATCATCAGGTCAAAAAATTATGAGCTTAGGAAAAGCAAACCAAAAATAATGAGTAACAGTCTATTGTTGCAAACAGACTAGCATAAGCTTTCTAATTCAGGTACAGCCACCTCTCTTATGTCCAGTGGTTCTGCAAGGTGACTGCTGCAAAATGGTTGACTCAGCCTTCTGTCCTTTCACCCCAGATTGTTTGGGGGCAATAGGCTGACTCTGTAAACTACTTTGAGATGGCTGTAAATCACTGTAAAGCGGTATATAAGTCTAGTGCTGTTGCAGGAAAACCCTGCCCACAGCCTGGAGTTCGATCCTGACCAGTTCAAGGTTGACCAGCCTTCCATCCTTCCGAGGTGGGTAAAATGAGGACCCAGATTGTGGGAGCAATATGCTGTCACTGTAAACCGCTTAGAGAGGGCTGTAAAGCACTGTAAAGCGATATATAAGTCTGAGTGCTATTGCTATTATGAACATTCAGATTCCTCTATGTAGAATTAGCCATGTGTGTGTGTGTGTGTGTGTGTGTGTGTGTGTTCTCAGTAAGAACTGGACTTGCCCTGAGATTCAAGAAAACTAAACATCACTCTAAGAAGACCAGAAGAAAATCTGACCAGCTAAAGAGGGCAAAGTCCCAGCAAAGCCAACAAAAAACAGAGACCAAAGAAAGAACCGAGAGAAGAATGAAATTATAGGACTTGGAGCACTAAGTATGGATAGAAGAGAATATTTGTAGCTCAAGGTTGAACTGTGGAATTCTTGGTGTCCTAATGAGCTTGGTTGTTTTCCCCTGTGTGTAGGGTACTGATAATATTACCTAGTTTGGTAATGAAATGTCTGTGAGAAAACAACCAAGCTCAGGGAGCACCAAGGACCCCACAACACTAAGAATGATAAGACAGAGCTATTCTTAGTCAACACAGCATCATTTCAGGTCCAGATCCTAAGACCCAAACTTTTAGATCCTGCTAGCATCGATCCTTTTTGCAAGATTTACTCCCTGGAGAGTCAGCTGGCTAGACTCAAAACTCAAGCAGACCATTGAGAACAAAGTAAAGAATCAGTGGGCTTCTCTTGCCAGAAACCTTAGAGCCCTCCCTGGTGGTTTATGCTTGGAGGATGGCCTTTTCTCAAGGATGTTACATCCAATATTGATCTCTAGTTTTACGAGGGCATTCTTTGCCATCTAAATCTATAATGACATCTCACACACCCCCAGTGGCCCAGAGAACTCACATTAATATAAAGGTCCTTTGTGAATCATTTGTGGTATTAAACATAATAGCGAAACTGTTATCTTCTGCGGATATGATGGAGATGTCAACTTCCATTTGCTGAAAATCGTCACTGGCCTTAAATGTCTTGAAGGAAGCAACAGAGCTGCTAGTGCTACAATCCTTTGCTGTAAATAGTTACTGGCAATGGAATAAGATCTGTGCCTTTAATTGAGGGACAAATTCTGCAGAACTGAGTCTCTCTGTGGTTTTCATCAAATGGAGCTTTCCTAAAACCAAGGAGAACTTAAAAGGGGCCTAAATTTGGTGGGTTTCCTTGACAGCAGGACTTCAATCCATCAGAGTAAGTTCAGGTGTTGATTCTATATCCGTGTGCTACTTTAGCTTGTATTTTCCAAACAACATACAGAGTCAGAGGCTGCTACGGGTAGCATAAACCACAATTTCAGGGATTTTAACCAAGCGCAAAGATTGAGGTGGTAACCTTCGATCTTTAGTACACAAATATTCCGGCTCTGTGGAAGAATATTTTTCCCCTCGCTCGCCGAAGAAAATCCTGCTTCTTTGGCTTATGTGCTAAAGGGCTGAAGGATAAAAGGATGTATAAAATTCCTTTGTGTGGGGTCTCAGTGCACCAATATAACTATTATTTGTTTTTGATGGAGATACTAAAAAATAATAGTTTATTTTATCTGCACAGTCACCGGTAGAGGCTGGAGACTGAAATAATACAAGCCACCTCAGTAAGACTTAATAAGGACCAATGGGTTTTTTCCCCTCTACAGAAGGGAGAAGGGTAGAGAAAACTTTCAGGTTTATGAGTCCTGTTGTTGCTGCTATTCCATTGTTTTCATCTTATAAACACAGGTTTAAATATAGCTCTTTTCTCTCTCCAATGATTTAAATGAAAGGAACAGCCGAGATAGGCGTATTTCAAGTCCACAAACTGAAAGGTGACATTTCTCCAGCTGGGTCAGAGGACATGTTTAGACAGACATTTTTACTGTCGTTCTCAGGAAAAGGAAAAGTAGGTTCGTATGGGGAAAAAATAAACCCAAGATCCCACTTTGGGGCAAATGTGGCTGAAAAACGTGATGGGATGACAGCGTCAGAGAGCTGTGGAGGAAGCATGCTATTGGGGTGCCTTTCAGTCAGGATTCAGATATGGGTACCGCAACGAAATAACACACATTATCTTGTTGTTCATCTCCAGCAGGAGTATTGGGGCCTCCTAGGGATACCATCAGCTAAACAGTGTAGGCTGACGGGCCCTAGGAGTAGGGCCTTCTCTGTGGGGGCGCCCACCCTCTGGAATCAACTACCTCTTGAGTTGCTCCTTCCGCCGCGATCTCAAAACATGGTTATTTTTACAATCCGGCCTGGACTGACAGGGGATCAGGTTTTAAATTCGATAGGTTATTTGGCATTGATTTAATACTTTTAAACTTGTTTTTAACTTTTGTATTCTCTGTTTTTATGTATGCCACCCTGAGTCCCTCAGGAGAGAGGGCGGCTTATAAGTCCAAATAAACCTATTTGGATATGTGTGGCGTCCATCATCCTTGGTGACTTTTGGTATCATTGATTATGGCATCCTTGGGGACTGCATCAAGGGGTTAGTTGTGAGAGGCACAGTGATACGATGGCTCTCTTTCCCCCAAGATCACTTCCTCTCATCACTAGCAAGGGAAAGAGGTCTAGACTCTTTCTAGATTTAGAGGATCTAGATTCTAGAGGTCTAGAAAGAGGTCTTGCCTTTGCTTTGCAAGATTTCACAAGCTCTGCTTTTGTCTCATTCCACATCTCCATGAAGACGTTGTGTGAGGTCATCCAACAGCACCAAGTCAGTTAGGACCTCTTCTTCTTCTCTTTCTCCTTCTCCTTTTCCTTCTCCTCCTCCTCCTTCTTCTTCTGCCATATCCATCACCAAAAGTTGGTGATCATGTTGGCGATCCTATTTTGATCAACAGCCGCACGAAAAAGGGCTGCTGAGTTTTATCTAAACCAGTCCCTTAGATTTTGAAGCCACAATGTTCTTCTTCTGCCTGGACCTCGTTTGCCTTCAACCTTTCCCTGGAGGATTAAGTAAGGGTAGGATAGGTACATTTCATTTTCAGAAGCAATGCAACAGCTTCCCAGCTTGGAAATAATACCAATGTATTGAAAGGCTGGAAGCTTGCTGCTGTTTGCGTTCCTTTAAATAAACACAGACCCTCAAAGAGCAATTCCCTGACATTAAATAAGACCAGGGGTGATAAAAGTCACATTTAAAATGAAAATCCTTATCCAAGTTACATAAATGAGTTTTTTTTTTTTTAAAAAATAATTTGTAGCATGGAACAGCTCGCTCTGATTTCTTATCAAGGTTGCCGCATCTCCCCCTCCATTTAAATATGAAGAAAGGAAGAAGGCCCGTCCTTTGTTTATGGCTGTTTATGGCAGCCGTGTTCTTTTAACTACAGGTGTTGCAGCCGCGCTTCCATTTGCAAAATGCCCGCGGTAATAGATGGTGGCTTCGTTCCTGGAAAGATATGATCTTCCAAGAATAGAGCCCTGAATCAGGACCACGGAGAGCTCCCTACATTACCCTCTTCTGGTTTACTGGTTATTTTTCTTCATTGGGCTTCCATTCTGCTTTTGCTTCGGTAACTCAAGATGATGTACATACCACTCTCTTTCTCAGTTTTTGCATGAAAGATCAATCCTACAAAGTGGAATGGCTCAGAGGGACTGGCTCAAAATCATCTCTTTCTTTCTTTCTTTCTTTCTTTCTTTCTCTTTCTTTCTTTCTTTCCTTTCCTTTCCTTTCCTTTCCTCTCTCTTTCTCTCTTCCTGGTCTAAAGAAAGAAGAATTAGGAGGCACATGATAGCAATATTCCAGTATTTGAGGGGCTGCCACAAAGAAGAGAGGGAGTCAAGTTATTCTCCAAAGCACCAGAGGGCAGGACAGGAAACAATAGTTGGAAACTAATCAAGGAGAGAAGCAACCTGGAATTAAGGAGAAACTTCCTTAACAGTGAAGGACAATGAACCAGTGGAACAGCTGGCCTTCAGAAATTGTGAGCGCTCCATCACTGGAGGTCTGTAGAACTTCTTAGTCATCCAGGTCATGGTTGTCCCAAAGGTGCTTTGTCAAGAGGCAACTGGACTTCCTTGTTTTTTCTTTGAAGACGTTTCACTTCTCATCCAAGAAGCTTCTTCAGCTCTGACCGGATGGTGGGGAAGGGAAGGACTGATACTCCTTGCAGACAGCTGGTCATTTGCATCCTTTTAGAGGGTCGTTGAAGCACTGGGAGGTTTATCTGTGTCCTCAGGTTCCTGTAGTCTGCATTTTTCCTCCTCTGGAAATCCATCCCTGCACCATTCAAAGGGTGTTTACCCCAAATTGTGTAGCTAAAAAGTCTGTAGAGATTCTCAGTCATCCAGATCCAGCTGTCTGCAAGGAGTATAAATCCTTCCATTCCCCACCACCCTGTCAGAGCTGAAGAAGCTTCTTGGATGAGAAGCGAAACGTCTTTAAAAAAAAACAAGAAAGTCCAGTTGCCTCCTGAAAAAAAACTCCATCACTGGAGGTTTTGAAGAAGAAATTAGACAGCCATTTATCTGAAATACCGTGTTTCCCCGAAAATAAGACACTGTCTTATTTTTTTTGGCTCCCAAAACACACTAGGTCTTATTTTGGGGTCTTATATATTTATGGTGCCAAATAGTGGGTGTGAGTGTGTGTGGGGGTGTTTCGCAGGTGCACGGTTGCTCCCTGAAAAGTCTTCCTGGAACTGGAGATTTACACTAGGTCTTATTTTTGGGGTAGGTCTTATATTAGGGCAGGTTTAGAAAATAGTGCTAGGTCTTACTTTCGGGGTAGGTCTTATTTTTGGGGAAACACAGTAGTATAGGTTTTCCTGCTTGAGCAGGGGGCTGAACTAGAAGACATCCAAGGTCCCTTCCAGCTCTATTCTATTCCTCTTTCTCTCTAACTCTTTCTCTCTCTTTCTTTCTTTCTTTCTTTCTTTCTTTCTTTCTTTCTTTCTCTCTCTCTCTTTCTCTCTCTCTCTTTCCTTCTTTCTTTCTCTCTCTCCACACACAGAAACACAGAGAGCCAATGTCATAAAGAATATCTTTCACTGAAGTCACCCTCTTCTTTCTTCCTTAGGCAAAACTTCCAAGAGAATAAATTCTTCAGAAATCAGCCTTGTCAGATTTTTTTCCACTACTACCACCACCAACCCCATTTGGGCAACAGGTATTGATCCTTTTTCACTCTGCTTCCTTTTCAGAAAGCCGACTTGGCAGTGGCTGGCCTGACCATTACAGCCGAGCGAGAGAAGGTGATTGATTTCTCAAAGCCATTCATGACTCTGGGGATTAGCATCCTCTACCGCGTTCACCTGGTAAGAGACATCATTTAAAAGCGGTTTGTTTGCACGTTGGAGGATATCTGCATACAAATGTTGTACAGAGCAATAGCTGTGAGGATTTGTCTACTCCAAAAAAAAAACCCACCAACCCCACCCTTTTTGTTTTTGTACTGCATTATTCTGATGTTATTTGAGTGGTGCGGTAGGCTAGAAGTGGTGCTGTGGCCTCACAATCAGGAGGCTATGAGTTCGATCCCAGGTAGAGGGAGATATTTCTCTCTCTGGGCACGATGAGAATGTATCTGCTGAGGGGGGGACCTCCGCACTGGTGACAGGAAAGGCATCCAGCCAGTAAACACTCAGCTCCATTCAGTTGCCCAGACTCCACCCCGCAAGGGATTATGGGGTCATTAAAAGAAGAAGTTGATTATTCCGATGTTATTTAAAACATCGAAATTAGCTCAAGTGGAGGATTTTATAAGGCCGAACATTGATCAAGAGACTGTTTTTTTTAATACTGTGCCAGATATTGTCCGTTGTTATTTTTAATTAACGTTGCAGGAAAATTAGAAATTACACTAATTATAAAACTCAGCAATCAGAAATTAGATTGTGTAGTGGAATATCAAAGCTGGTGGCAGGAGCTAATTCATTTTGGCTGATTTAGAAGACAAGCTAATTGGGGTCAGCCTTGATTAGTACTTGAGTAGGATATCACCTGGGCACACCAAGGCTGTAGACTAAATTGAAAATCAAAATAATCTGCTGATAGTTTCCAAGAGCCTAGCTCGACTCAACAGAACCTTTAGCTTTTGAGGTTAAAATTACCTTTCATGGTAATGTTTGTACTACTACTACCACTACTACTACTACTACTATACTACTACTACTACTAATAATAATAATAATATCCCAATTGTAATTGGAGCCCTTGGAGCAATACCTAAAGGACTGCCTTGCTATTTGGAAATCCTGAATTTATCAGACTTGAATACCATGATTCTACAAAAAACCACCCTACTTGGAACAGCTTATATCCTCTGACGCTACCTGAACAGTTCCTACATCCTTGGTTAGGACTTGTGCTGTTGAGCTACCAAGCAGCCCCAAAGGCTGTAAATCTCACTAAAGATTAAAGAAGAAGAAGGAGGAGGAGGAGGAGGAGGAGGAGGAGGAGGAGGAGGAGGAGAAGAAGAAGAAGAAGAAGAAGAAGAAGAAGAAGAAGAAGAAGAAGAAGAAGAAGAAGAAGAAGAAGAAGAAGAAGAAGACTTGAGCTGTTGAGCTGCCAACCAGGCCCAAAGGCTGTGAATATTACCAAAGAGTAACCATAATAACCTCCTGTTTTGTGCCATGAATTCTTTGCCTTTTGCAAAGTGGTGTGGCTAATTCCCTTCTAGGAGATAGGTGTTCTCCTTCCAGAAGTTCACTAAGGGTAGAAGAAGGAAAAGAATGCTTTGGAGAATGTGGTTCATGGATAGAGGGGCTTCCTAGTTTCTACAAAGCTAAGTTCTTGAATGATGCTCATTGACAAATGTGCAATCAGAACTTACCAAATTTGCAGATGATACTAAGCTGGTAGGAATAGCTAACACCCAAGAAGATAGGCTCAAGATCCAGATGGATCTTGACAGACTAGACACAGGGCCGTATCTAACAAAATGAAATTCAATGTAGAGAAAAGTAAAGTCCTACACTTTGGCAAGAAAAACCAAAAGGACACATATAGACTGGGTGAAACCAGGTTCAATAGCAGTAACTGTGAGAGGGATCGTGCAGTCTTAGTGGACAACCAGCTAAATAGGAGGCAGCAGTGTGCAGTGGCAGCCCAAAAAGCCAATGCAATCCTAAGCTGCATTAACAGAGAAATACAATCAAGATCAAGGGAGGTATTAATACAACTCTACAAAGCCTTAGTAAGACCACACCTAGAATCCTGCATCCAGTTTTGGTCACCACACTATAAAAAAGATGTTGAGACTCTAGAAAAAGTGCAGAGAAGAGCAAGCAGGATGATGAGGGGACTGGAGGATAAAACATACGATGAATGGTTGCAGGAACTGGGCCCGGCTAGTCTAGTGAAGAGAAAGACCAGGGGAGACAGGATAGCAGTCTTCCAATATTTGAGGGGCTGCCACAAAGAGGAGGGGGTCAAGTTATTTTCCAAGGCACCCAAAGACCAGACAAGGAATAATGGATGGAAACTGAACAAGGAGAGATTCAACCTGGAAATAAGGAGGAATTTTCTGACAGTGAAAACAATCAACGAATGGAACAGAAGTTGCCTTCAGAAGTTGTGGGAGCTTCATCACTGGAGGCTTTCAAGAAGAGACTGGACTGCCATTTGTTGGAAATGGTGTAGAGTCTCCTGCTTGGGTGGGGGTTGGACTAGATGACCTACAAGGTCCCTTCCAACTGTGCTAATCTTAAAAAAACACCTCAGCTTTTAACCTACATGTTCCTATTGCCATTTGGTTTAGGCTTTTAATCTGCAAAGTTTTTGTCACTGTCCCGCAACAAGCGATGCCTTCCAGTTTTATGGGACTAGAACTCCCACATTTCTCCATTAGGGAGACAAGCAGTAGAAGCTCCTTTAGACAAATGGGCCTGCAAGTTCAGAGGGCAGCATCTTCACCCTCTGAACAATAATGGTATTTTATCCCAGACTGGTTGAGTTGCTCTCTCTGATCCCTGCGCAAAAATTAGATGGCCGATATATTGTCAGACACAAGCCCAGATGGATGCTAATTCTGTCCTTGCCCTTGGATTGAGCTGTGCGAGAAAGAAAGCCCAGTAATTTCCTCACTCAAAGAAATATATATATAAAAAGGCTTAATCAGAGGGAAGAAAGAATAGGCAGATTTCAGAGAAAAAGGCAGAAAAAGAAAAGGAAGCTTATAAATTCAGTTCCCCTTAGATGGGGTTTTCCTTGCCCCATCCTGTTGTGCCAAATTATTAGTTGCTCTCAGCCCTGAGAGCAGGAGCACAATAGATACTCCAAGACTCAGGAGAAAAATGAGAAATTCCACCTATTCACCCCATGGTTTTGCTTATTTTCTTCTCAGGTTTTCCAGAATGGGGAAATGTATGCCAGCTGGGTCTCTGCCTCTCCACTTATATGCTAGTAGGAAATACTTTTCCCCCCAGAAAGGAAGCGTAATATCCCCTCCATATCCCTCCTCTAATATGCCATCAGCCCAACGGCAGAACAGCATTTGCAAACGGGCCAACGATACGATTCTTCGTGTTATTTTGTTGCTTCCCACTATTGGGATGGAAACGTCACTGAAATATTTGATGGGTGCCCCTAAACCATATGATCGACCAGTTCTCGTGGCGTTATCGGCCACTGAATTCTCTTCCTTCAAACTGTGGTTTTGTAACTGAATGCTATATCCGTGGTTTCTGCTTTCTTGAGTGTTTGAAAAGCCAGTCTCTCAAAAGAAAGCAAACAATGGCTCAATCGAGTCTTTTCAGTAGTTTACAACAGGAGTGTCCTTCAAAACAGGGAGGAGGCAAAATCTTTGTGCCTTGGGATCTTATATGGATATATATATATGTTTTCGTAGATTTTCACGGGTAAAGGTATGTAGGTCTTGGTGTATTCGGGTCTTGTCCCGTGTAAGATTGAGAATACCTTGGCAACGTTTCGACGAAATCTCATCCGTCATCTTCAGGCTGGTGTCTTCAGCTTCGTTCTTCTGGGAGAAGATATATATATCTTCTCCCAGAAGATAGATAGATAGATAGATAGATAGATAGATAGATAGATAGATAGATAGATATAGATAGATATATGCGATGTTACAGAAAAGAAGCAATAGGTTCTGTTTTTCGTTCTTCCTTTTTCAGAGGTCTTCTTAAATTATTATTACATTTATATGCAGCCCTTCTCCAGAAGACTCAGGCGGCTTACAATTGAACAACCCAATGCGCTCAGCAATAGCCTTCCATTGTATATGCCTGCTTATTACTAGGCGGCATTTTACAAAGGTCAGCTTATTGCCCCAACAATCTTGGGTCCTCACTTACACCTACCCTACAGGAGGATGGAAGGCTGAGTCAACCTTGAGCCTGGTGGGATGAGCTACAGTAATTGTAGACAGCTGGATCTTAAGAGCAGGCATTTAACAGCCTGAGCCACCAAGGCTCTTCTTGACTCCTCTTTGTGACAACCTTTGAAATACTGGAATATTGCTATCATATCCCCTCAATCCTCCTTTTGTCTAGACTAGCCAAACCCAAATCCTCCAATATGTTTTAGTCTCTGGGCCTTTAATCATCTTAGTTGCTCTTCTTTGCACTTTTTCCCCAAGGTCTCAACGTCTTTTTGTAATGCAATTTTGTAATTTGTAATTTTTTGCTCAGAGCCCACCTGTGCTTCTTCCTTTCCTATTCCAGCATGGGAAACTGCAGCTGACGTTGTGTTTAATCCATGGTTTCCATCAGAAGCTTCCTATCAAATAGCTGCAGAAGCATTTCCAGCCTATTAAAGCAGCATTTCCCCATCTTCCTTTCCTCCCCATCGAGATGACATTTGGCTTCCGTCTCCTGTTGCTTTGTTTCTCGGTCCTCAGACCTGGCTTGCTTGTACCCTGTTACACACACACAGACACACACAGAGGCTTCATCACAAATAACTGCAAATGGCAGGTTCAAATGGGCCTGTCATTTGTCTCAATTTCATGTGTTGCAATTTAATCAAGTGTAGCTTTCTGACACAGGGACTCTAATAGGAGGCCTCGCTGTTGACCTGCTGTTACAAGCACAGCCTTCTTCCTCTCCCCTTCCATTCAAGCTAATGGAATATTGTGGAGTAGGGTCATTAAATAAGGTCTGGGGGCCCCAGGGGTTTTGCGCATCCTGTCAGCAGGGAGAGGGCTGCTGCATTTTCCAAACCGTGAATCTTTCCCCGGCCTTTCTAGGTGCTCACATGAATGGAGAGCTCAGCTTAACAAACTTGTTGCATCCTTTTAGAGCCCAAAGGTGATTGTACAAGAGGCAGCTGGACTTTCTTGTTCTTCTCTGAAGATGTTTTGCTTCTCATCCAAGAAACTTCTTCGGCTCTGACTGGATGGTGGGGAACGGAAGGATTGATACTCCTTGCAGACAGCTGGTCATTTGCATCCTTTTAGAGGGTCGTTGAGGCCACTTGGAGGTTTATCTGTGTCCTCAGGGTCACCTGAGTGGTGCTCCTGGTTCCTGTAGTCTGCAATTTTTCCTCTAGAAATCCATTCCTACTCCCACACCATTCCAAGGGTGTTCATCCCAAATTGTACAGCTAAAAGTCTGTAGAGATTCTCAGTCCTCCAGGTCATGGTTGTCCCAAAGGTGCTTTTTCAGGAGGCAACTGGACTTTCTTGTTCTTCTTTGAAGACGTTTCACTTCTCATCCAAGAAGTTTCTGCAGCTCTGACAGGATGGTGGGGAACGGAAGGATTTATCCTCTTTGCAGACAGCTGGTCATTTGCATCCCTTTTAGAGGGTCGTTGAGGCCACTTGGAGGTTTATCTGTGACCTTAAGATCACCAGTTCCAAGAAGGGTCAACAGTTCCAAGAAGGCTCCACACCCATTGCACCATTCAGATGACCCTGAGGACACAGAACTGAAGAAGCTTCTTGGGAAAAACAAAGGAAGTCCAGTTGCCTTTTGCAAAAGCACCCTTGGAGCAATCATGGCCTGGATGATTGCAGACTGTCCGTAGACATTCATGAAAAATGGAGAATAGTCTTTTTTTTTAATTTTTATTTATACATTTTCCTTTAATATATATGGGTGCTTAATAAACATTTAATTTAATTAATTTAATTGTCTCAGTCAACTTATATATTAATAAGAATAATATTTGTGATGCATTTTTGAATGTTCAGTTGACCGGGTTTCATGTTTAATGAATAAAGTATATAATAATCTTTACTTGTATATAATATTCTTCCAACTTCTAATTCCTGCCTCTATTATCTAACCTTTTGTGCAACAAATCTCAAGTTAAAAAACATTCTGAATCATCTTTATGCTTTATCTTTAATGTTAACCTATCCATTTCGGCACAATCTAATTTTTTTTTAAATTATATTTTCATCTGTAGGAATTTCCTCGATTTTCCCATGTTGTGGAAATACAATTCTCACTGCTGTCAAAGCATGTAATATTCAATATACATGCCCTGTGTCATATTTTTCTGGCAATATACCTAACAAAAATATTTCTGACTTTAAATCTGTACGTTGCTTTATTGTGTTGACTTGGGTGTCCATCTAAGCTGGACTTGTTCCCATAGCTTGATTGGGAACCATGACTGAAGTATTTGTGATAGCCTAGCTCAGACAATTTGCATGACGGATGTGTTGCCATCAGATAGGTAAAGGTAAAAGTTCCCCTCGCATATATGTGCTGGTGGCTTCCGGCTCTAGGGGGCGATGCTCATCTCCATTACAAAGCCAAAGGGTCAGCGCTGTCCGAAGACGTCTCCGTGGTCATGTGGCCGGCATGACTAAAAGCCTTCAAAGGCACATGGAACGCTGTTCCCTTCCCACCAAATTGGTCCCTATTTTTCTACTTGTATTTTTTTATGTGCTTTCGAACTGCTAGGTTGGCAGAAGCTGGGACAAGTAACGGGAGCTCACTCCGTTACACGGCGCTAGGGATTCGAACCGCCAAACTGCCGACCTTTCTGATCGACAAGCTCAGCGTCTTAGTCACTGAGCCACCATCTCCCACCAGATAGTGAATCCCAATTAACCTACATAAATCCTACCCATTTTAGCCTAGCATGTTCTGCAGTCAATCTCTGTCTTGTAATTGGTTTTTCTGTACAACAAAGGTTTGTTTTTAAATGTGTGTGAGAGTCATAAGAACTGAATTGTGCTGATTATTATTATCCTCTCTGTCTTAGGGGCGCAAACCTGGCTATTTCTCTTTTCTGGATCCATTTTCTCCTGGGGTTTGGCTCTTCATGTTACTTGCCTACCTTGCAGTGAGCTGTGTCCTCTTCTTGGTGGCCCGGTACAGTTAACTTTTCATTCTATGTCTATTACCTATCCTCATAGTGACACTTACTGGCAACTTCTAAGAACTACATGGAGAAATCTAATGTGGGTTGCTTTGTCCATGGTTTATGAGGGATGGAGGAGGATGGATGGATGGATGGATGGATGGATGGATGGATGGATGGATGGGATGTTTATGTCTATTGACTTTCCAATCAGCTCCAGGAAAAAAAACCACAGTTCTTGCTGGAGGTCACCAGGAGACTCTTTTAAGTTGAGTTCAACTCCTGTATTTATTTCCTATTCTACCTTTCCTTCAGGAGCTCAAGGTGGCATTGCATAGTAATTGCTCCCTCCTATTTTTCCTCCACATCCCTTCAGTGACATAGGCTAATAAAAGTGATCAGCCTTGGCTGTGGGTGAATCTGAATCTAGATCTCTTTGGTCCTAGCACAATGCCGTAACAACTGTACTATACTCTACTCAACCATCAGTTTTCATGGTTACCATATGGGTGTGTTTTGGTATTGCCTTGTGGTGGAATTGGTTTCCCCCAACTTCCCAGTCTAGCCTTTTGGGCCCATTTTCAGCCTCCAGAGGGCCTCCAGAGCTGTTTTCAACCTCCCGGAGGCTGGAGAAAAGCCGCCAGAGCCCAGGGAGGGTGAAACCCCTCCCTGCCATGGTGCAGGAGGCCGACTAGACCACACCCACCATGGCCACGGCCACACAGCAACCAGGCAGAGAACCGGTTGCTAAAATTTTTGAAGCCCACCCCTGGAGCAGCCAAATGACATGAACTAGGACTGACGTGTGGGATCATCCAAAAATCCTGGAGCCGTAGCTAGTTTGGGACTCTGGAAGGAAATGAAAACCCACTTCTTGTGTCTACCTCGGGATCCATACTCAAATGACCCCACAATTGGATTTTTCCACAATGCGTTCTGCAGGGGGAAGTTGCAAGCAGTTGCAGAACAACAAAACAGGACATGACACAAATCCCAAAAGAATTTTGGGGTTCTGGGAGTTGATGTCACCACATTTTAACGGCAAGTCTAATGTCCTTAAGAAAATGTAAATAGTAAGATTTTCTTTATTACAAATCAGCTGACCCTTGTTTTGTTTTTTTATTATTATTCATATTTATATGCCGCCCTTCTCCAGAGACTCAGGGCAGCTTACAATTTTTGGTGCACAACCCAATGTGCTCAGCAATAGCCTTCATTCCATTGTATATGCCTGCTTATTACTAAGTGGCATTTTTTACAGTCAGCTTATTGCCCCCAACAATCTTGGGTCCTCAATTTACCTACCCCGAGAGGATGGAAGGCTGAGTCAACCTTGAGGATGATGGGATTCGAGCCTGCACTAATTGCAGGCAGCTGGAACTAAGTGCTAGGCGTTTAACAGCCTGCACCACCAAGGATCTTAAGGCTCTTGATTGCTGTATCAAGCCCTCATGTGACCCATGGGGACTTTTTACTGAGTATTGCCCTACAGGAGCAGAGGCCATTTCAGAGTATTTCTGGCCCCTGACCCCTGCATACTAATATCCTTTGAGTTCTCCTGACGTTTTTTTGCACACCAGCTAAAATTTCTCCTTTTCCACAGTGGCCAGTTGATCTGACAGCTGGTGAGCAGGATATAACTAGGGAGCAACCCATTGCTTATTAAGATACCCTTCGTTGAAACAGAAGGTCACACAAAAACTTCACTGCCCAAATAATAGATGACACAGGATCTTCTACAGAGGAAGGAAAATCCTAAATCCTTCCATGCTGAAAGGCACTAATGGTTTTGTCTGTCCCATAAAATGCAGGCACCCTAATTGCTGAATGGCTGTTCCCTCTGAAAGCAGGGAATCACAAATAGAAGCCAATAAATGTCTTGTTAAGGTTGATTTGAAGTTAGGCTGGACAGACAAAAGGCGTTGAGATATCTAGAAAGGGATGTAAGACATTAGCTTCAACAGACCAGATGGCAGACTGCTGTGTTTGGGTATGAATTCCTCTGCAGAAAATCAGAACTGGGTGTTTAAGCCAATAAAAAAGGAACCTAGATTGCAGACTCAATACAAATCCAATTATGCTGTATGGGGATGAGACATAAAGCAAGGATTTTCCAGAATAAAAAAAACGAGTATACTTTTTATTAGCGACAATTATCTTTTGGCAGCTTCAGAGTGAAATTATCAAACTAGGCTGAGCGTCCTCTCTGGAAAAGCACTGCATAAACAAACAAGCCTCCTGTCTTGTTGGATTATAACCTGTGTTTGCTTAGATACACAACAACAAAAACTGGGGAACCTCTATATTGATTTGATCTCCAGTCACAGGTGAGATGTACTTATAAAGGTGCTTCAAGGCAGCTTTGAAGCTGCAGGTGTACTTCAGGTGACGTTTGTTTGCATTTGGCGTTCACAATTGAACTCCTGCATTTCCACAGGGATAGATCCGATGTTGGCTAGGAGATTTTGGTTGCATGCCTAAAAAAAATAATTAGTGGGAAGAGAGAAAAATATCCTGCTGAATTGGATAGAAAGGGTTCCAAATAAATATGGGTAGAATTGCACCATCAGTCAATTAATAGAGCAACAGGAATGACGTGAAGTTCATCTAAGGCTACGATCATCGCTCATTTTATTCCAAATATAAGAGATCACATTATTTCTAAACACAATACAAATACAACTCTTAACCTTTGATGAATTAAAACAGAAGACCATATGTGCTATGTTTTCTTCAACATGAATTAGAACTATTGGTAAATATATAGCCTCATTCTAAAGATCGGTATAATTTTTTTATTTGACAAATGCCCAGAATTTCTATAAATTAGAAAACAAGAAATCTAAGAAGGTTAAATCTTAAGTTTTCAGAAGTTTTGCTGTATAGGTGGTTGTGCTGGATTATAGCTCTTCCCTGCAACAATTACCTGTTTTTATTAGAAATAGAATTTTCTGGCACCCTACCACTGCAATTCTTCCCATCAAAACAGGATCGGGTCTCTTCAGTTTCCACAAGGGATGCCACAGATTTTCACTCTTTGTAAATGCATATGAAGCCTACACAGCTGTAATGCAGGTCACCTTTGGGGGCCTCTTAGTGCAACTAAAGCTGTCAGATTCATGAGCTCATAAAGGCTTTCAGCAAACCACTTACAACCCAGATGGAGCCTGTTGGCACAAAGATACGCCTGCTCCCAATACGTTTTCTAAATGCGTCTGCCCCAATGACACGGGGCTTCAGACAACCAACATCCAGTGTCAGGTGGCTGACCGTGAGGGGAGAGGGGAAAAACCTTACTTCTGCTAAACAATACCCCTGAGTAGTAACTACTCTTCTGGAATGAGAAAGATGAGGGCTGTGTAAAAGAATGTGCTTTTAAGTCAGGGGTCTCCAACCTCTCGGTCCATAGACGGGCATTGGGCCATGGGCCAGTAGTGGGATTCAAAAAATTATACTACCGGTTTGGTGGGTGTGGCTTGGTGGGCATGGCATGGCTTGGTGGGCATGGCTTGGTGGGCATGGTGTGGCTTGGTGGGCGTGGTGTGGCGTGGTGGGCGTGGTGTGGCTTGGTGGGTGTGGTGTGGCTTGGTGGGCGTGGCAGGGGAGGGATACTGCAAAATCCCCATTCCCTCCCCACCCCACTAACCTGCTTTCCAGCTCCATTCTCCTGTGCAAGACAACAAAAGAAGACCCAGCTGATCAGCTGGGACTCAATGGGAGACAGAGAATAGATGGGGGCAGGGCCAATCAGAGGTGGCATTGGCCGGTTCTCCGAACTACTCAAAATTTCCGCTACCGGTTCTCCAGAACTGGTCAGAACCTGCTGAATACCACCTCTGCTCCCCACCCCACTAACCTGCTTTGCAGCTCCATTCTCCTGTGCAGGGCAACCGAAGAAGACCCAGCTGATCAGCTGGGACTCGATGGGAAACAGAGAATAGATGTGGGTGGGGCCAATCACAGGTGGCATTGGCCAGTTCTCCGAACTACTCAAAATTTCTGCTACCAATTCTCCAGAACTGGTTGGAACCGGTTAAATACCCACCTCTGGATCGTATGATATGCCACTCCATGGGAAGGCCTCCTCTTGAGAAATGATGCATTCAGAGACATTCTATCACTCTTGCTTCTATGTGTTTGTATGCCAGTGTAACTGGATGTGTTGTGTTTTGATGCTGCAGACTGACCCCCTATGAGTGGTACAGCCCCCATCCCTGTTCTCAAGGGCGATGCAATCTGCTGGTGAATCAGTATTCCCTGGGCAACAGCCTGTGGTTTCCTGTCGGTGGATTCATGCAACAGGGATCGACAATTGCCCCACGAGCTTTGTCCACCCGTTGCGTCAGTGGAGTCTGGTAAGAAAATGGGAGGTGGGAGAGAGAAATCATGTGTGATGACCTGCAATCTCTCAAAATAACCCAAAACCCAAAACATGAATTAAAGTCCGGCAATGCCTTCAGCTTAACTGTTTTATTAATCACAGTTTAAAGTCCCAAAAGTAAATAATGAGGCAAAAGGAAAACAAGAACAAACCATCTTGGCAAGAGTTCCGAAGCAAACCAAGATAGGTAATTATACGTTCCAAGCAGATAACCAGGAAAGTCCTTGGGAAAAACTCCAACAAAGATAAACCTCCTTCAAAGGAAACACAAACTTTGACTCCAGCAATTCTGAATACGCAGTTACAAACTTATATACATAGCTCCCAGCTGTAAGCCCTGAGGAGGATCATGGCCCTCTCCTCCCAAGGAGACCACGCTTTTCCCTGATCCTCTCCTCCCTGCGTGCCCTGGGATGGATAGGGGATGGGCCTGGATCCTCCTCTGATTGCTCAGCTGGCCTCTGCCCCTCCCCAGCCTCCTCCACCACCTCTGGAGCCACACTCCCACTCCCTGTTGGCTGTTCCTCTTCTTCCTCGGAGCCGGTCTCCACCAGGGGCATGACATCATGTTTCTTCTTGAGGTGGTTCCATAGAATGTTATTGACATGGGTTATTGGGGGTGAGAACTTTGGAAATACCAACCAACCCATCAGAGTAGAGCTGGAAGGGACCCTGGAGGTCTTCTAGTCCAGCCCCTTCTCAAACAGGAAGACCCTAGACCATTTAACAGATAACAGATAATCAGAGTTGGAAGGGACCTCATCTAGTCCAACCCCCACCCACCCAAGCGGGAGACCCTACATCATTTCTGACAAATGGCAGTCCAGTCTCTTCTTGAAAGCCTCCAGTGATGAAGCTCCCACAACTTCTGAAGGCAGTTTCTGTTCCATGAGTTGATCGCTCTCACTGTCAGAAAATTTCTCCTTATTTCCAGGTTGAATCTCTCCTTGTTCAGTTTCCATCCATTGTTCCTTGTCTGGCCTTCGGGTGCTTTGGAAAATAGCTTGACCCCTTCCTCCTCTCTGGGGCAGCCCCTCAAATATTGGAAGACTGCTATCCTGTCTCCCCTGATCCTTCTCTTTACTAGACTAGCCAGGCCCAGTTCTTGCAACCGTTCATCATATGTTTTAGTCTCCAGTCCCCTATTCATCCTGCTTGCTCTTCTCTGCGCTTTTTCTAGAGTCTCAACATCTTTTTTATAATGTGATGAACAAAACTGGATGCAGTACTTTAGGCTTTATAGAGTGGCATTAGTACCTCACTTGATCTTGATTCTATCCCTTTGTTAATGCAATTTAGGATTGCATTGGCTTTTTTGGCTGCTGCTCCACACGGCTGGCTCCTATTTAGCTGGTTGTCCACTAAGACTCCAAGATCCCTAAGACACATTTCAATCAATCAATCAATCAATCAATCAATCAATCAATCAGAACAGAGCTGGAAGGGACCTTGGAGGTCTTCTAATCCAGCCCCCTGCTCCAGCAGGAGATCCTCTACCGTTTCAGACACGTGACTGTCCGGTCTCTTCCTAAAAATTTCCAGCGATGAAGCATCCACAACTTTTGAAGGCAACTTCTGCTCCACTGGTTGATTGTCCTCCCTGTTAGGAAGTTTCTCCTTCATTCCAGGTTGTTTCTCTCCTTGTTTAGTTTCCACCCATTGTTTCTTGTCCTGCCCGAATAAGTTGACTCCCTCTTCTTTGTGGCAGCGTCTCAAATACTGGAATACTGCTGTGATGTTTGTTTGTTTTTTAATTACATTTATATGCCGCCCTTCTCCGGAGACTCAGGGCGGCTTACAATTTTTGGGATACAACCCAATGTGCTCAGCAATAGCCTTCCTTCCATTGTATATGCCTGCTTATTACTAAGCTGCATTTTTACAAAGTCAGCTAATTGCCCCCAACAATCTTGGGTCCTCAGTTTACCTACCCCGAGAGGATGGAAGGCTGAGTCAACCTTGAGCCTGGTGGGATTCGAGCCTGCACTAATTGCAGGCAGCTGGAGCTAAGTGCTAGGTGTTTAACAGCCTGCACCACCAAGGTCCAATGAACACCAATGTTCCCCCACCCTGCAGTCCTTCCTCTCTCTTGACTAGCCAAATCCAAATAATACCGTGTTTCCCCGAAAATAAGACACTGTCTTATATTTTTTTTGGCTCCCAAAAACACACTAGGTCTTATTTTCAGGGTAGGTCTTATTTTCGGGGTAGGTCTTATTTTCGGGGAAACACGGTAGCAAAGACATATGATGCAATAGCAACTGAGACACTTAATGGCACTCTAGGTTCAGATATTCCCATGTTAATACATTTGGAGAAGCATTATATACTCATATTTCTCAATGATTAAGTGAACCCATTTTCCGTAATCCTTCAAGATTTTTTTTTTAAATTAAATTCTAAACAAAGCTATTAGTTCACCATGCTAGCATGAAATCTGATGATACATTTGGTATCCCCCAGAGTTTATTGGCATTAATGTTTTTGATCTTAGTTGCAGATTGAATCTCTGGAATCTAGGAGCAGCAGAGGGTAAAAAAGGAGATAAATAAAAACAGGCTTTCCCTCTAAGAAAAAACATGAAACTTCTCTATTACATGGTTTTCTGGTTCTTAGCTAGTGTACAATATATCTCAATTCCAGTAGCTGTGTAAAAACCTAACCTCCACAACCTTTGGTTCTGTAACGCCCTTGCGTTTCGTTGTTAAAATAAAGAAGTCAGAAACATCCTGAAACTTTAATAACAAAATAATTTATGCACAATAATAATTTGGGATCCAACTGTTGTGGTCCGCCGGCAGCCTGCGGAGATGGCAGCAGAATCGGACAGTGGGGAGGAACATGGGCCAGTCTAGGAGTCTGGGGAGGACTCGGACGATGGTCCTGCGTCTGATACAGAGATGGGGCCAGGGCCATCTGGGAGTTATGTGCTGACTTCGGAGCCTCCAGAATCTGACAGCAGCGAGGCAGAGGAACAAGGGGAGCCTGTTACCAGTGCGTGTGTGCGCAGAGCTGCCAGAAGGCAAGAGCAGCTAAGACAAAAGGGGCGACTCAAGAGGAAGGCTTGGAAGTGATTGCCCCTCCCATAAAACATAATGGAAATGCAAAGGGGCAGGAACCTTTGCAGGAAGCAACTTTGTTTGCTCTGTTCGGATTCAACCTTGAAGCTTTGTGTGGACTTTGCACTTCGGTTGGTTTTTTATATTTACTTTGGTACTCTAGTTGTTGGCAGCAATTCAAAGGAGATAAAGGTGGGTGCTTATATCAAGAGACTGTTTGGGACTCATTAAAGGCTGGGAATGAAAATAATTCCCAGCATTGAAATAAAACAAGAGTTGTTTGGACTAAACGTGTGCTTAATAACAGTCTCAGGAAACCTTGGTCAGAATACCATTGATCCCAGTGGTAGAAGAAATAAGTCCTGCAATGCTGCCTTCTGTATCCAACCCTACTTTTAACAGCTTCTGATGTGCAGAGGAAGTAGCATTAGATGAGCAAAATCAATTCTTCCTCCAGATGTTTGAGGATTGCATCTCAATTCCCGGCCTTCAGCCAGAATGGTGAGAATTCTGGGTTGCTCTTTCTGCACATCTGGAAGGAATCAAGTTCCAACAAGCTACTTTGTAAGATGTCCATTGATTCTAGAACACATGCCCTTATTTTACACAGATAAAGGCTTTTCCCCCCCACTTAATCCAGCCCGGACTTGATATATTGACGTCTTAGATAGTCATGGATGTTTAGCGCCATTCAGAAGGGAAGGGATTGCTCTTAAGTTGCAAAGCCCAGATCATTCCCATTGTGTCTTTTGCTTCTTTTTTCTTCCACTCAAGGTGGGCTTTTACCTTGATCATCATCTCCTCCTATACGGCTAACCTAGCAGCTTTTCTCACCGTGCAGCGCATGGATGTACCCATTGAATCCGTCGACGATCTGGCTGATCAGACAGCTATTGAGTATGGCACAATCCATGGAGGCTCCAGCATGACGTTTTTCCAAGTAAGTCCTTTGGGTTGCGAGGCCAGAATTCATTTTTAGAATAGAGTAGGGTAGGGTAGGGTAGGGTAGGGTAGGGTAGGGTAGAATAGAGAATAGAATAGAATAGAATAGAATAGAATAGAATAAGGAAAGAAGAGAAGAGAAGAGAACAGAATAGAACAGAAAATAGAATAGAATAGAACAGAAAATAGAATAGAACAGAAAATAGAATAGAATAGAATAGAACAGGAAATAGAATAGAATAGAATAGAGAATAGAAAATAGAATAGAATAATTATTTATTGGCCAAGTGTGATTAGACACGAGGAATTTGTCTTCAGTGTATAAGCTCTCAGTGTACATAAAAAAATACATTCATCAAGAATCATAAGATACAACACTTAGTGAGTCACAGGATACTAAATAAGCAATCAAATCATACTAGGTAACTAAATTAAACAATATAAATACTAAAGATACCAGCAACAAGGCTATAGTCATAAGTGGGAGGAGATAGGTACCGTGTTTCCCCGAAAATAAGACACTGTCTTATATTTTTTTTTGCTCCCAAAAACACACTAGGTCTTATTTTCGGGGTAGGTCTTATATATTTATGGTGCCAAATAGTGGGTGTGAGTGTGTAGGGGGGGTGTTTCGCGGGTGCACGGTTGCTCCCTGAAAAGTCTTCCTGGAACTGGAGATTTACACTAGGTCTTATTTTCGGGGTAGGTCTTATATTAGGGCAGGTTTAGAAAATAGTGCTAGGTCTTACTTTCGGGGTAGGTCTTATTTTCGGGGAAACACGGTAATAGGAAGGATGAGAAGAATAATAGTAATACAGTCTTAGTAAATAGTTTGACAGTGTTGTGAGAATTATTTGTTTAGCAGAGGGATGGCATTCAGGGAAATACTGTCCTTGTGCATAGTAGTTGTTCTGGTGTGCAGGGCTCTATAGCGTCGTTTGGAGGGTAGAAGTTGAACCAGTTTATAGCCAGGATGTGAAGGGTCTGAGATAAATAAATAATAAAGTCCATCTCTGGCTCTGTAGGAAGGTCTATCCAATCGACGGCCGGGTTAGGCTTATCTTTATTGTTTTGTTTCGTTAAGAACTCACGGTACCAGACGTATCAAAGAATGTGGAATTACATGTATTCTAAGCAGCCGAGCGTCTTTGTTAAAAGCACGGAAGAAGGCATCGCCCGGGTGCTCAACTCCAACTATGCTTTCCTGCTGGAGTCCACCATGAACGAGTATTACCGCCAGCGCAATTGCAACCTCACCCAGGTCGGGGGCCTTCTGGACACCAAGGGCTACGGGATTGGCATGCCAGTCGGTAGGCAGCGAAGTGAAATTCTAGCTATTCTGAGCTGTCTGCAGAGGTTCAGGGCATTAATAGATCCTACAGATTCATGAAGGGACGTGATGGCTCAGTGGCTAAGACGCTGAGCTCGTCGATTAGAAAGGTCGGCAGTTCGACGGTTCGAATCCCTAGCGCCACGTAACGGAGTGAACTCCTGTTCCTTGTCCCAGCAGCTTCTACCAACCTAGGAGTTCGAAAGCAAGTCAAAAAATGCAAGTCAAAAAACAGGGACCACTTTGGTGGGAAGGGAACAGCATTCCATGCACCTTCAAAGGCATGTAGTCATGCTGGCCACATGACCACAGAGATGTCTTCGGACAGCGCTGGCTCTTTGGCTTTGTAACGGAGATGAGCACTGCCCCCTAAAGCTGGAAATGACTAGCACGGATGTGCAAGGGGAACTTTTACCTTTACAGATGCATAAAACATCAGAAGCCCTTCCATGCAGGGACCTCAGCCCTAAAAAAAACTTGGTCAGGTTATTCCTTTGCCCCATTGAATTGTCTGATGGTTTTGCTTGCTGAACAAATCTCTTTGAACCTCTAAGATAAGAAATAACCCATATTTCTTGTGGAGGTTGGGAGGGAAAAGGAATCCCTCTCCCTAATGAGAAACTTCCTAGTCTTATATGCACTGGTTTTATTGTAGGAAGAGGGAAAAATAGGAACACATTCATAGCAATGTAATTACTATTATGGAAGTACATTTTGTGATGACCCAGGGTGGGATACAAAATAAACACAGTCACAAAAAACAGGTAAAGCCCCTTTTATTCCTTCACTTTGCTTCCAAGCTCCAAATATCCTTGACTAGAGACAAAAAACTCCCACATGAGCAGTTACAAGAAGGAGGAAATGCTGTTTAAACTAAAAATGCCATTTAAATTATAAAGAGTAAAAAGCAACACAAACCAGGCAAGATAAGGGCTTGAAGAAGTCCACAGATATCAGAACACACACTGGGAAGGACGCCAAACTCAGAGAGGAACAATAAACTAGAGATATTTCCATGCTTTGTTTCCAGCACTGACCCATACGCATGTCTGTCCTCTTATCCAGTTGTCACAGCTGCAGCCCATGAAGAGGATCAAGGCCCACTCCTCCCCTGTAGACCACGTCTTTCCCTTATCCTCTCCTCCCTGCGTGCCCTAGGATGGAGAAGGGATGGGCCTAGGTCCTCCTCTGACTGCCCCGCCGGTCTCTTCCCTTCCCCAGCCTCCTCCACAACTTCCGGAGCCACACTTCCACTCCCTGTTGGCTGTTTCTCCTCTCCCTCAGAGTCAGTCTCCACCAGGGGCATGACAAATTTTCCCTAATACAAAAAACTTCTAAGTTTCAGCAATGAATAAATTGAGACAATGTAGGAAATACCTTCGTTCTTTTGGAATGCGCTACGGCTTCAGAGAGTACATCAAGAGAGTTTTAGAACAGCTTCCCCCATTGTAACTTTAAAGACTCAGGCAAGAATAGATTTTAAAAGATTTTATTGTACCTGACATCCAAGATTTCCTGCGATGTTTCATAAAGGGAAATGGACATAAATGGAAAATGGAAATCCCCCCAAGACAGAATGAATAGAAGAAGAGTGGATTATTCTTTCAGTCTCTGATTTGCCCCCTTGGCTTTACAGGTTCTGTTTTCCGTGATGAGTTTGACTTGGCCATTCTCCAGTTGCAGGAGACCAACCGTCTGGAAATCCTGAAGCGAAAGTGGTGGGAGGGCGGACAGTGTCCTAAAGAAGAGGACCATCGAGCCAAGGGTAAATAACGAGCGCCTTCTCTGAAATGTATTCGAACATAAGTAGCCTCGAGTTGGTAGTTGGGCCGTTGGGCTGAGCTTCAAGCTTGGCAATTTGGTTTCAAATGGTTCGTCACCATTCGAGGAGACGTCGTCAGTGTGCACATTCCCTCTCCTTTTTTTTCTTCCTTTTCTTTGGGGGGGGGAGACTGAATTTTGGACAAAGGGGAAAAAATCTGGCCCTTAGAACCAAATAAGCCTTAGACTCTAGGTTTGCATAGTATTCATTTATGCTGGTTTGGGGGGCAGGGGAAACGAGCATGGTTCATAAAGGAAAATCGATGTTTGGAAACTGTCTTTGCTTCAAATCTATGTTTTATCATAAAGATGAAAGAACTGGGAAGTGGGCGGGAGAGGGGGAAGGCACCTTAAAAGCCATTTTGAAAGGAAATTGGTTCTTTATATCAATGCCTTATAATCTCTTCCTCCCTCCCTCTGTGTGTGTAAACCTCCGATTGCCTCTGTGTGTGTGTGTGTGTGTCTTTACATTGATTTGATTTTTATTCAAATATATGTTATTTCCTAATGAAAGTTCAGTACTGCTTTTAAAATTCTTATTCTCGGTGGAAATTCCAGGCCAATTCTGCAGAGACAAGATTATGTTACCGGAGACTTTTAAATGCTTCACTGGTCAGCCTCAGACATCCAGAGACCAGGGAGAGCGCTAATTGCTTTATCTAGACATCTGAAACACATAACTAAACTTCAAAGAATAAAAAAAAATAAACCCATAAATTATGAAATAGACTCCTGTGAGAGAGAAGCGGGGGAGGAGGGGAGGAGAAGGGGAGCACATAGGGGACCCCTCAATAAAGAGAACAAGCTCTGACAGATCTCAACCCTGAGCTACAAATATTCTCCTTCATTATGTAATGTATATCGTCCAGGTCATTTATTCATAAGTCATCTACCCAACATATAATGCTACAATGCCAGAATAGAAGCTGTAATAGAGACTTTGCTGATTTCCTGGCTGTGACAAATGAAGCAAAAAAAAATTATGTGTGTGTAATCAGATGTACGTTTATAATATTTTATATTTTATATTTCAAAGATGTTGAGACTCTAGAAAGAGTGCAGAGAAGAGCAACCAAGATGATTAGGGGACTGAAGGCTAAAACATTTAAAGAACAGTTGCATGTCTAGTTTGATGAAAAGAAGGACTAGGGGAGACATGATAGCAGTCTTCCAATATTCAAGGGGCTGCCACAAAGAAGAGGGAGTCAAGCTATTCTCCAAAGCACCTAAAGGCAGAATAAGAAACAATGGATGGAAAGTAATCAAGGAGAGAAGCAACTTTATTTATTTATTTATTTACTTATTTATTTATTTACTTACTTATTTACTTATTTATTTACTTATTTATTTACTTATTTGATTAGTCAATTGCTTACAAGATAATAGGTATAAGTATAAACATAGTTATAAATACATGGATACATATAAGAAAATAAAAGAAACAATAGGACAGGGACGGTAGGCACTTTGGTGCGCTTATGCACGCCCCCTACAGACCTCTTAGGAAAGGGGTGAGGTCAACAGTAGACAGTCTAAGGTTAAAGTTTTTGGGGTTTGGGGAAGAAACCACAGAGTCAGGTAGAGTATTCCAGACATTGACCACTCTGTTGCTGAATTCGTATTTCCTGCAATCAAGTTTGGTGCGGTTAGCCATGAGTTTGTATCTATTGTGTGCTCTTGTATTGTTATGGTTGAAGCTGAAGTATTCATTGACAGGTAGGACATTGCAATGTATGGTTTTATATATTATACTTTGATCGGACCGAAGACGGCGTAGTTCTAGGTTTTCCAGGTCTAGAAACTCAAGTCTGGTGGCATAAGTTATTCTGCAATGAGTAGAGGAGTGGAAAACTCTTCTTGTGAAATATTTCTGGACTTTCTCTACTGTGTTAATATCAGATACGTAATGTGGGTTCCAGACTGATGAGCTGTATTCAAGTATAGGTCTAGCAAATGTTTTGTATGCTCTAGTTAGTAGTGTGATATTACCAGAGAAAAAGTTACGTAGGATTAGGTTAACAACTCTTAATGCTTTTTTGGCTATGTAGTTACAGTGGGCTCTAGCACTTAGATCATTTGAGATGAGTACTCCAAGGTCCTTGACAGAGTTTGGATCATCAACAAGGTCTTGACTATTCAGCTTGTATTTTATTTTCTGATTTTTTTTGCCAATATGTAAGACAGAGCATTTATTTGTTGAGATTTGGAGTTGCCATTTGTTTGACCATTCTGATATATAGTCAAGGTCTTTTTGAAGGGTAGCAGAATCATCTGTGGTGTTTAGCTTTACATCATCAGCGAAGAGAACGTAATTGCTCTTAATATGATCAGAGAGGTCATTTATGTAGAGTATGAAGACAGTTGGACCTAGAACACTGCCTTGAGGGACACCACTGTTGACTGGTACAGAATTTGATAGGAGGTTTCCAATTTTGACCATTTGTTGTCTGTTTGACAGGAATGCTTCTATCCAGTTATGCAGGTGTCCAGAGATACCATAAGATTTTAGTTTTAATAGTAGTTTGTCGTGTACCACTGAATCAAAGGCTTTACAGAAGTCAATGTAGATTGCATCTATTGTTTTGCCCTGATCGAGTTGTGTAGTCCATATGTTTTTGCAGTGTAAGAGTTGCAGATTACAGGATAGTTTTTTTCCGAAACCAAATTGTTTATTAGAGAGTAGGTTGTTTGTCTCTAAGTGGAGGATAATGGATTGGTTAATAATTGATTCCATGACTTTACAGGTGACGCAGCATAAGGAGATTGGTCTGTAATTTTCAACTAAGCTGGGGTCTCCCTTTTTGAAAATGGGGATGACTGTGGCTAGTGACCATAAGTTTGGCAAGGAGCTGGTCCTGAAAGATTTTTCAAAGATTATGCTTAACGTAGAATTCAGGCAAAATTTCTTGACAGTTAGAACAATTAATCAGTGGAACAATTTACCTCCAGAAGTTATAAATGCTCCAACACTGGAAGTTTTTAAGAAGCAATTGGCTAACTATTTGTCTGAAATGCTATAGGGTTTCCTGCCTAAGCAGGGGGTTGGACTAGAAGACCTCCAAGGTCCCTTCCAACTCTGTTATGCTATTCTAAAGTGGTTAGGGCCTCATTCTTGTGTGAACAAGGGGTCTCAGGGCAATTGTCACTTTAGTGTACTGCAGTATAAGGTGTATGTTATAATGCCCCCACCAAGGCTGGAATAGAGAAATTCTGGCAGGAGACAAACAACCTTAAGAGTTGCTGTTACCCCATGGGAGAATTAGAAATCACGTCCTTTGCTTTGAAGTGCAACAATTGTTAAAATAGCATTGTGTAGGATGAAAATGGAAAGGAGGGCAGCCTTTTCGATTTGAGGAGTGATGTTTCCACTATCCACTTAGAGGCAACTGTTGGGAGATTGTTCTGACCCAAACTTGTTCCAGGGAAACAAACACAAAACGGAGGTAACCGCAAAACCTTTTAATGATTCTTTACAAATTCCGTTCCTTGATGGTTAAAAGGCTGTTTCAAACTAATTGTCTCTGATAAGAACGAGCCTTGCCAAGGTTGTGCAAGGCTGCCAAGAACACTAGATAAAGTTGCCAAGAAATATTTCAAACACAAAGAGTCTCCAAACACCAACCAAGATATTCTGAACGTCCACAAGGCTTGAAGTGCAAAAATTTCTTTGCTTCCTGCAAAGAACTGCAGTTTCTCAGCTCGCTTTCACCTCTTAAGGGAGGGGCCATTACCTTGCAGCCTTACTCCCGAGTCACCCGTGCTGCTGCAGATGCTCTTTCCTTCAAGCAGCCCTGCGGACACACGCACTTGGCACAGGCTCCTTGGGGGATCTCTTTCTCACTGCTGCCAGCCTCCACAATCTCTGAAAGCAGCATTCCACTCCCTGATGGTCCTGGCTCCATCCTTGCATCACACGCAGGCCCCTCATCTGAGTCCTCGCTCTCCGAGACCTCAGCTGTCCACACCTGCTGCTGGCGAACCACAACAAAGATGCTACAGAAGCTTCCAGGAGTTATAATGACTTATTCTGTGGGTGCCAAATTCCCTTCTTGGAGGGTTCAGACTTTTAATGGGCATCTTTGTGGAAGAATTGCTGCTTCTGCCACTGTGATTTGCTACATGGCTGGAACAAATCCTGCTTTGAACACCTGAAAGCGCATTGGGCAGACACCAAGAGATATGACCATCAACTTTCGCAAATAAAACAACCAGACAATGATTTACGAGGAGGAGCAATGAGGCTTTCTTCTAAAAAACTGGTGGGACTGTCAATAAATCTTCGATTCTCACATTTTGATTTAGTGCTCAGGAGGAAAGAGACAACTTTTATAGGTGTCTGAATTGATTAAGAATTGTACTCGGCGGCTCTGATACAAGCTAACACATCATTTGTGAGTCAGTGTTCTGCTCAATCAAGGGAAGTCTATCCAAGTCCCAGTAATAATCATTCACAGCCAAAGGTGAATTGCCTCCAGCAAGAATTATAAATACAGATATATGCTGCTTTGGTCTCAGCAAGGTTAATCTAGACTTTGGTTTTAAACCAGAGCTGCTAATAAAGGACATGAGATACGAGTCGCATATAATTCAGTGCATTTTATTAGAGAAAAGAAATCATTATTCCATAGACCGAACTCAAGAATGACTTTGAAGCCAGGCAAAAGCACACACAACATCTCCAATTCTTTGCGTGGGCTTGACCTTGGCAAATGTAATGGCATTTCTTTATTTTACATATTGACATAGATGCCCATTTACCAAAGGCATCCTTGGCAGAAAATTATACTGATTGGCTGCAGCAAAAGTCTTTGTTGCTTAAAATCTCAAAAGTTATTTCTGACGTTCATTGAGACAGACAAAATGCCTATGAATCCATATATCCAGATATATGTGAAGTAACCATATGATGCCTCATTCAGAAGGGTAACAGAAATTCCAAAGTTTTGTCTTCACTTTCTCGTTGATTGCTTTATTTTTTCTTCATGTCTTCTTGTATCAAGCAGAATTTCAGTTTTCCATGCTATTAAAAAATGGTGGCATCATGTTAACATGGATCAAAATATGGTCTCTTTTGCATTATTATTCTTGCCTATTGTTTTGATTTGATTCGATTTGATTTGATTTGGATTTATATGCCACCCCATCTCCAGGGGGACTCGGGGCGGCTCACACAAGAATATAACATACATACCATAGTTAAAAATATTAATCCAATCCAAATAACGGATAAAATTTCATGCTAAAATACCCAATTAAAAGCCCCAATCTGTCAATCCAGGCCAGCCTGTAAAAACAGCCAGGTCTTTAGATCGCGGCGGAAGGAACGTAGGTCGGGAGCCAACCACAGCCCCAGGGGCAGCTGGTTCCACAGGGTGGGCGCTCCCACAGAGAAGGCCCTCCCCCGGGGGACCGCCAACCAACATTGTCTGGTCGACGGCATCCCAAGGAGGCCCTGCCAGTGGCAGCACATTGGAACTCGATGCTGGTAGTTGGATGTTTTGGTTTTGTCATTTTATTGAACCTGTTACCTTCATGTTGAGATATTTGCTGTCCTGTTTGCTAAATTTCTAATGTTGCCCTAGGCAAGATACTCGACTTAGTCATTTATTTGACTATTATTAGTTTGTCCCTATTCCATTTGTTATTTGTTTAGGTATATCTGGAGAGAAACAATATTTGCCAGATGATTTAAATGTAGATATTTTATAGCTTAACCACTAGGGGTATCTTACAGAGACCAAGTAAATAAATCCATTCACTTAGGCTTTAGTTTTATAGTTATTAGTCATGTAAATATTTTACAACTAATATAGTTTAATTAACTTTTAATACTACTGTATAATTTAATAGAATAATTTAATATTCTATTAAATATAATAGAAATACATCTGTGAACATTTCTGTATTTTATACCGGTACTTATGCTGGATGAAGACTAGAATAAAAATGAATGAATCAGTGAATGGAATGCATAACACTTTGCATCAGTATTAAATCAACCTTGGCAAGTTTAAGATGGGTGGACTTCAATACCTAGAATTCTGCAGCCAGCCCTGCTGAGAATTCTGGGAGTTGAAGTCCACAAATCTTAAAGTTGCCAAGGTTGGAGACCCCTGATTTAAATACAGTACAGCAAACCCCAAGGAAGGACTGCTGGCAAATATGCCACCATAGTTACCTATTGAGGTCGACCTGTTGCCGTGGTGACTGTATGACATCATGGAAAGCCTGTGCCTCACTTGCCAACCAGGAAAGGAGGAAGGTTGCACTGCCAATCTCTGCCGGACCCCATCTCTTGCATTGGCCCTCCAATAACAGTTGCCACTGCGTGCCAAGCCAGATGCCAGTTTTGAACAACTATTCTTTGTCTACTACTATGCCCTCTCCTTACACAACTAATCCTGCACTCCTGGTCTATGGGAGAGACATTCATCAAGAGCATTATGTAAGTGAAGCTGTGGACAACGATGTGCCAGGGAATACAGAGATGCTGGCACCATTACCAATGTTTACAATAGTAGGGATCTTCTCAAAGCTGAAATTACCAGGAAGCTAGAAGAAGAGCCCTCCCATTACAAGCTAAGAGCAGAATCAGTCTATGGTTATGATCACAAAGATTGGCTTCATACTCCTTGTGCTAATATTGATTTAACCACTGAGCAGACAGACAGAAGAGACACTGAAACGTTATCTTTTATGTGCTGAATGAGAGGGCCCGATGACTAAAACATACAATGGCACTCATGCTGTTACGCATCTTCTCGAAGAAAAAGAGCAGGATTTAGAATGATCTGTCCAAATTAGTCCGTCGTTGCAAAGGAGGAATAAAACTCAGCGAGAAATGAACTTCTTGAAGAACAGGTAGAATATATCAGGGAAAAGATTCATCAACTGCATTATGAGCTGATTATGAAATACGAGCTGTTCGGTTCTCTACCAGACCTGCTGAAGAGAGAATGAGTCAGAATCCATCTGTTCGACTCCATTGAAGAGGAATGAATCATTCTCGTCGGTCCAGAATTATTTCCATTTCCATTTTCTCTTCAAAAGAAATTGAAGAGGGATTTGAAGAGGAAAACGTTGTCCTTGGATTGGAGGACTGACAAGCTGAAGACAAGCCGTTGCTTATGGAGAGAGAGAGCAACGACTTGCAAATGGTTGTGTGATGGTGCAGCGCTCAACGATGCCAATATTCAGATTGTCAGGATTTCTGAAGAAATAGCTTTAAAAGACTGGAGAAGCAGCTTGACAACAGGATGAAATCAGCCCTCTTCCTTCTCAGGTAGTGGATCTATAGAGAAAGGCAAAATCTTGTGCAGTGGAAAATGAAGAACTTGATCCAACTTGTGGGAGCTAAAGATGTCCCAAAGCAACTCATAGCTGAATGATGAAAGCTGGAAGAAATGTGCAGTGTATGAAAATGCTTAATGAGGCACAAGAACTGTAGAACCTTAAGAACAAGACAATGTCAAATGCTGTGTCACACCATTGCCATTCATTAAAGCTGTTTTCCAATGAGTTCCTTGGCTGCAGAAATGAACGGATCAGCGCAGGAGCTGCATCTACAGATGATAACTGATTGCTCTGGCTTAAACCGGCGCAGGAGTTTTTGACACAATACAAAACATCAATCAGGTGATAAAAGAGAGATTCCCTAGCTCCATCACTAGTGAACATTCCAGGATCTGGCCAGTTTTGCACAATGCATGCAGTCATTTCTATCTGTGTCAGCACACCACGATCCAGTTTCTATGGAGGAGATATTTCAATATTATGATAGACGTCAAGGCTAATAGTATCATCCTTGAAACTGAATCCACTGACTCTAGAAATGAGAACAAGAAAAGAGGAACACCAGGTTCTAGAGACCTGGAAGCAAAGCCCTCAAAGAGAGAATTACCTGTCAGAAAGGAGGGTTTGTTTTTGAAAAATAGGAAAGAAAGTTGAGAGGATTAGGTGATAATAAAGCTCCCCATCCTTTATCTGTTCTCCTTAGTGACTATGGTCTCTTCTCCATCCACAGGAAGGAGGAAATAATGGTTTCAAGCTTGGCAACTCTTAAGATGTGTGGACTTCAATTCCCAGAATAGTTCCATAACTTGGCGCAGAATTCTGGGAGCTGAAGTCCATACATTTTAGAGCTACCAAGGTTGAGAATTGCCACTTTAGAGATAGATATCCTCATTGTTTGTTTGAACTCTTCTGATAGTAGGAACCACTCAAGAAAGACTCCAATATATTTCTAGGGTATTTTTTAGCAGAATACTCCGTTTTTATGAATTCAGTTTGAATTCCTAACAGATATTATTAACTCATCAGTACTGAAAACCAGTATGTTGTAGCATGTTATTACTGGGCGTTCAAATTACCAACTTACTATGTGTTCTCTAGTTTAATGTGCTGGGTTATTAAGGGCAATGCTTTTATTCAAACTTTGCATGCAAGGAAAAGCTAGCTATTATCCTGGACTGCCATTACATTATGTAGCGTATTTGCATAATATTCCAAGGTTAATTTAGTGTTAATCATGGGTAGGAGACTTTCCCACATGCTGCCACACAGTCAATCACACAAACCACTACTTGCAGATTGCAACAGCAATCTGTGGCTTCTTAGAAGTTACTTCATCATACTAATGCTGTTTCTGTTTCTATGTGTGTTTGTGTGTGTTTTATGATAGGTCTAGGAATGGAGAACATAGGTGGAATCTTTGTGGTCCTGATATGCGGTTTAATCGTAGCAATTTTTATGGCAATGCTTGAGTTCTTGTGGAGTCTCCGACACTCTGAACATTCTGAAGTAAGTTTTTGTTATAGGTGCATGTTCTAATATTTGGTTATGTGTGTTGCATCAAAAGATCATCTAATCTATATATATAAAAGCGAAATACCAGTCACGCATCACCACAATCTCTCCAGAACCATAAAGCCTACAAACTTGAAATTTGGCCGTATGTTCCTCTGGCTTCTAGGTGCTCACTAAGAAAGGATTTTTCGAAATGACCATCAGAGCATTAATATTTCCTATATTATTATTAACACACTCTAATGCTAAGGAGTTCTACTCCCCCTCCCCACCTGAAAAGAAATCTCTTCCAAATGCAAAACACAAGCAGAGGAGAGGAGTTTCACTTTCAGTTTTAGTTTCACAGCACCAAGCAGCTTTAGTACAGAACAGTTGAGCTAAGCCACGCCCAGGCTCCTTGCTTTCTCCTTCTTGCTCACACAGCAAATACTGTTTCAGATTTCAAACAGCCCTCAACTCTGTTCCACACTGACAGGATGCAAGCCAGAAGGATGCTGGATACCGATGGATGCTGGTAGGCAGAGGCAGACTTGTTTTTTCCTTATTTTCCTCCCCAAAAACTAAGCCCGACCACATACTTTCATAGCAAAGCATGGGTACCTGCTAGTGTATGTATAATAATGAAGAAAATATGAGGTAACCTTGATAATGCGTAAGTCAAATAACTGGTAGACCTGTCACGTAGGCTTTGACCTCCATGAGTCTCTTAAGTGTCTTTAAAACTCTGATCATGGGAAGTTGAGACTATTCTGTAATTTGAAATACTGTCCTCCTTCATCCTTGTTAACAATGATATGATTGATTGATGGCCCTGAGGACATACAAAGCTGTTTCAGAGCAAGAACAATATCTATTCGGGAAGCTCTGCTCTTGTTCTGAATTAATTTTTGGGTGTCCATGTCTTGGCTGATATCATCACACCACCAAAGGTGATGGGCTTTATAGGGAAGCTGAACAGCTATTTTTCAGACTAAGGTTAGTCCAGACTAAATCGTAGCAAAAGAGTATGAAGAAAAGTAGCCTTGAAAGAATTCTAAGATTTTTTTTTTCATTACACAGTCTTCTTTTTTTCACCAAGATGATTGCTGGAAATTATCTGAGTTCAACAGTTAAGAACAAATGTGTCAAGATATTCAGAGGCCTACTGAACAGTCAGAAAACATGAAGTAAAATGGAGAGCAGAGTTTCTAAATATATTGAAAGCTGAGAAAAATGGAACATTATTCACAATTTATAGTTTTTCATACTATAGTATAAAACAATATACTATATATTAAATCATAACTATAATTTTTAGTTATAATTTATTAACTGGTTTCCAATGGCTTAGTGTCATTTTTTTTCTATTGCATCATTAGATAAAAATGCTCTTGAGTTAGACTTGTTGTTGCTGTTAGTTGCGAAGTCGTGTCTGACCCATCGCGATCCCATGGACAATGTTCCTCCAAGCCTTCCTGTCCTCTGTCATCCTCCGGAGTCCATTTAAGCTCACGCCTACTACTTCAATGACTCCATCCAGCCACCTCCTTCTCTGCCGTCCCCTTCTTCTTCTTTTGCCCTCAATCGTTCCCAGCATTTGGCTCTTGTCCAGTGAGTCCTTCATTCTCATTAGGTGGCCAAAGTCTTTGAGTTTCATCTTCAGGATCTGGCCTTCTAAAGAGCAGTCAGGGTGGATCTCCTCTAGGACTGACTGGTTGGATCCCCTTGCAGTCCAAGGGACTCGCAGGAGTCTTCTCCTCCAGCACCAGAGTTCAAAGACCTCCATTCTTTGGCACTCAGCCTTCCTTTTGGTCCAACTTTCACAGCCTTACATTGCAACTGGGGAAGCCATAGCCTGGACTATACACACTTTTGTTGGCAGGGTAAGGTCTCTGCTTTTTAGTATGATGTCTAGATTTGCATAGCTTTCCTCCCCAGGAGCAAGTGTCTACTAACTGCATCATTACAATTTTCTGGTAGTGTTATGGACGTGGCTTATTGAAGTTGTTTTTGTTGTAGGAGTTCCCAATTGAACCCCAAAACACTGCAGTTCTTAGGTGGTTCCCACTGACACTGAAACCTTGTTGTTTTTTAAACACTAGTATTCTAATATTTTGGTTTTTGTTTTACCCCTCTTAGATATCAGCCTGCCATGAAATGGCATCAGAATTGCGTAGCATCATTCTCTGCAGGGACAGTTTTCACCCCCGTCAAAGGCGAGTGGCTATTCTTCGGACTCGCCCCATTATACAGGAAGACCGAAGAGCCCGTACGGCTACCACTACCACCCTCAGTAATGGCAAACTCTGTGGTGGTGGGGATCCTGACCAGCTGGCACAGAGACTTGCACAAGAAGCTGCCCTGGTGGCTCGAGGTTGTACCCACATCCGGGTGTGCCCCGAATGCCGGAGGTTCCAAGGACTTCGTGTCCGGCCAGGACCAGATTCCCTCATGCAAAGCGACGAGAATTTGGAATGGGAGAAGGTGACAAACAGCAGCGAGCCCGAATGAAGCAGGGGAGATGGCCAAAACAGAAGCTAATGTTCCATTTTACAGAACATGAGACTTATACACACAGTGTTGAACTATTTTTAAATTAATAAAGTGGCATCCCGGCTTCTTGAGAGCATATCAAAGCTTTAGGCTGGGAGTGAGCCCAACGGCAGACTTGTTACTTGTCGTCTCTGAGGGTCTCTAACGTTCTTCTTTCTACGAGTACTGGGGGAAATCCCTCCCAGCTAAACTGGGAAAAACACTTCCTCAGAATGTTTATCCTATAGAATTTGAGGTATGGGATATGAAAAAAAGGCAAAACATTACCGAAAGAAGGTCATTAAACTCACACATATTACGCCAGGTGTGGGGGGGGGATATAGCACCCTATGGACGTTGTTAAACTGTTGAGAGATCTACTTTCTTTTAGAAAGGGAGAATAATCCATTTTAGTTTTGGTGCGTCGAGATTATATCAACCCAACTGAGCTGAGCTATCCTAGCTTTGCAGCAGGTAAGTAAGAAAAAGAGGATTGTGGAGAAAGAGGGAAAACAGATGTCTTTCCTACAAGTTCATGAAAGGGAGGTCTAGTCCAGGGGTTGGCAGCCTTAAGCATTCAAAGAGCCACAAAGGTCCTAAGTGGAAGCCCCCTATTCAATCCTGGAGCCAACCAGAAGTCCGGTTCCCCCACCATAGAGTCTCCTCCTAGCACAGCATACTTTTTCCTCTACCTGTCCTAACCGAAAGCCCCATCAATTGTGGAGCCAACCAGCAAGAGGGAGCCGCAGCAGAGGGATGAAAGAGCCACATGCGGCTCCAGAGCCATGGGTTGCTGACTGTTGTCTAGTCAAAGAATTACAGATAGGAAAAAGCATCCAGCAAACTAAACTCAGAGGCTTTTACAATGACTTTTTCTTTCTTCATTCTTTCTTAAAAGCTCTGCTTAATAGCTTTATAAGAAAGCAAGGCAGTACAGCACAGGGTTAAACAGGGAACAGGAAAAGGGATTTTTTTTGTCCTTTCTCCCCAGTAGAATGATTGAATAACCATGCCAGTTGGTGAATTTCTGAAAGTCAAATCTTAACCCTATTTTTTTATTAAAAGATGCATCTTCACAAATCATTTTATGAACAGTAATGAGACAGCCTGGGGAAAACCCAAACTTTTGTATTATCACTTTACATCTGCAGAATATCTCAGAGTTCAGTGTTCCAAACTGGTTTGGAAGGAAGATCAAAAGGAATCCACCTCCCTGGAAGGTTAAATGAAGATAATGGGTCAGCAATCAGGAAATCCCTTGGTTGATGTGGGTTTTCATATATGGCTTCTATTTTCTAAAAGGCAATTCTATGCAAATTTTTACCATTAAAAAATTATAGAAAGGGGGGGGGAGAAATCAAGGTGACAATGAACAATTAGAAATCAAAGATGATCCTGTCTCATTGTTGGGTTGTTGTTTTTTAATGTGTTAAATAAAATATGTCCTTCCATGAAGGAGCTTTCCCCTTTATATCCCTGCTATTCAGAGGAGCAGGAATTTGAATACACAAGGTCATTAGCTGCCTATAGCTGGAGTAATTTATGGCATTCTTGCTATTGACATTTCAAGTAGTTTGTCTGCCAGTCAATTAAGCTAACATTATATTGTCCTTGGTCCCAAACTTAACTCCAACCAGCCTTCACTCACGGCATTCAAGAAACTGAAATTCATCTAAATCTGTATTAAAACTATGACTCGGTTGTGCTACAATACTGCTTATGTACATTATTAATGATTTCCCCTGAGAAGTGAGGGAAAAAAACAATCAGCTAAGTTCTCCTAAATAATTTATGATATATCTAACAACTTCAATAGACACAATCGATTTTCAACTGTAGAAATAGGATCCCAAGAATTATACGTAGCAAATGCTGAAGTAACTTCTTCTGGCATATAAGTGTGAAATACAGAAAAGTGTGCTTTCTGTTCTTGTATTTTAATAAGAGAAATATGAAAACCTTGACACACTGGTGAGTAATGTGGGAATGAATAGTAAGAAACTTTTAGGACAAGAATAGAGAGAGGTTTTTTATGATTGTGCAACTGTACAGTATATACAGAAGGGAAATTCTGTTTTAACCCCAGAGAGTAAGCAGCAAAATCATAATGAAAATGAGAGATCTTGATTAGTTTAATATGTGGATTTTTGTTATTCTGCTTGGTATAACTATGAATTTATTACATTTATATCCCACCTTTCAGCTAAGGAACTCAAAGCAATTAACTACTATTCTTCTTTCCTTCATTTATGCCATGATGATAACTCCACTAAAGTAGCTAGTGGAGAAAGAAAGGATACTAGTGAGCTGCATAGCCATATTTTGACCTAACCCTAGTCCAATAATTGCCATTTTAGTATTAACTTGCTATACTTGCTTATAGTTAGAAACACTTGCTATAGTCACTGCATGGTTGTTGCAAATATGGATAGAATCTTAAGTCGCTTTTCCCAAATATGAGATGAATTATATTTTTTGAATAAGAAAAGCACTGTTGGATTAGATCCAATATCTGCCTCATCCAGGGCCCTGCTTTGCATAACACCCAATAAGTAGCTATAAGAAGTTCATACGCAGAAAAATGAAAGCTACAGTCTTCTATCATTGTTATTCTATATACAAATTCCATTGGTTGTTCTAGTCCAGGAATGGATAGCTGTCCCAGTGATGTTTTTGGGCTACAGCTTCCCCCCTTAATTACCTCCAGGTCATGCTGGTTAGAGCTACGATTTAAATTCATTTCTCTATGTTTGTGGCAATTGTCAATTCCTGATCATACCTTACAAATCAGCTCACATTAGACATTTGGGGCAGGCAATGAAAGCAAACAGGCATATTTGGGTTACAAGGCAGGGAGGAATGACATATGAAGACTAAACCAAAAAAAAAAATCCCTCTCGGACGTTTCTCAAGTACCAGCAACACTCGCTGATCAATTCTACAAACAAAGACTGCTGTCATATCCACTTTCCTGACAGACCAACATGCTTGCCCAGACAGAAGGGAATAGTCATCAAACGAGCATGGGTCTTTTAACGTTTATTTACAGATTTCCCAAAGGGAGGAAAAAGAATCTCATGAATAATTGAATCCGAGCTGCCTTTTAAAGAGTTGAACAAAGTGAAAGACTGCATTTTTTTTCAAGCTCCAAAGCACTTACACATTCCGAGAATGATTATATATGTGGCCACAGTGGGACATGCCTGTTTAAACTGCATCACTAGAACTGGATTTTGCAAATCCTAAGGTTTTTTTCTTCTTCTTCTAAACATAGTAACTTTATTACAATAGTGTCTTGCATGGAGATTTTATTGACAACTTTCGCTGTGACTGTTGTTCCACTTCTATTCCCATTTGATGCCCGTCTTGAGGCTTAAAATGTAGCCATCCCATTTTGCAAGGAAGTATCGGGTAGAACTGAGATAATAAGCACTAATCCTGTCATTATCTAAATGTATATTTAGGCCCTGTGCAAGCTATTATTTCTTTAATACAGCAGGTTTTGGGGATAAGCTATCCGTAGACATCTGTTTATGAATGCGCAGCTTGTAGTACTGAAGCAGCCTCGGCATTTTATTCAGATATTTATCTTTGTAAATTTATAAAGCCTTCCAACTCCACAATGATTCTAAATATGCAATACTGTAGCACTTACAGAATTCAATAGCTGTCCTGCTCTTTTCTCACAGACACACTGCGACCCTCGGTTCAGTTCAAAAATACTTCAGCAGCAATCTAATGCACAAGGACACACACAAACACAACCCAGAATCATTGCTTCCAAACCTTTTTGAGCCAGGTAATAACTTACTGAGCTTCTCTTCATCAGAGAATTGTTAGACACAGGATCGGAGCTAGGAAATAGCTGGCAGCAGTGTTCCTATGTAAATTAACATACATACATACATACATACATACATACATATATATATACACACACACAGTATATTACAGTATAAACAATACACAGAGGTGATTCAAACTGTTCACAATCTGGACCTATGTTTCTGAATATGTCATTGAATTTTCCTACGTGTACACATCTTGCATCAAATGGTTTATACCTTACTTTTGTGTCTGTAAATCACAAATCAGAGTTTTGAGTTTGAAATTCCTGAGAAATTAGCAGACCAATTAATAAAATGTCTTTTAGCTGAGGGCAACTTCTCTGGTGCTTGCAAGACAGGTAAGAGACAGAGAGTTGTTTTATTCTGCTCCTGGGCGCTCTGAGCACAGAGTAAAAGCAGTTTTCACTGACCTTTCTTCTTACTCACATGTAAATGAAATTCAGGCTTTTGTTAATTTTTCCTGGGTCTATTGATAAAATGTGGTAATTCTAGAAAGATCTCTCTTTAGATCCCAGTGGGAAGAGAAGATTAGATCAATTCAAATATAATGCCTTTATCCTTTTTTAATTGTTTTACTGTACCTGCCACCCATTACAGACCTTCAGCTTCATAGCCCCAAGAGGCACCTAAGTGAAGATTGTACACTTAGGTTAGCTAAGTCTTCCTCTGTTCCATGTTAAAATGGCCACTTTGGGCTTTTGCCAAGTCTGGCTCTTACACAGGTTATATGAGACTCCCCTACGATAAGTAAAATACTAGGAGCTCCTTCTGTAATGAGTGTTGGATGAGTTTTGATTTCCAGACGAGTTAATTTACATTCAACGTTAAAGAGATTTATTTTTCCCGTGGAGTCCAGTTTGAGATTTGACTTCTGGATGCATTAATATATTGATGAGAATGATGGGTTATCTCTGATCTCGGTGGATGCAATTACTGAGATTTCAAGTTCAGTTAAATCAAAACAGAATGCTTTTGCAGTTCCCAGCCCATGTGAAGAGATAAAGTTTGCACTGGTAACAAGGGAGGTGGGACCAATCTTTTTATTTAGGTCACTGTGTCTGCTAGGAATGACAACTTTATCTTCACTGGTTTCTTAAAAAGAAAAACACAATGGCCTTTTCACGCTGTGAAAGAACAGAGAGAGCCTTTTCATTTTTCTACTGTACCTGGTTATCTTCGAGAGGAACGTTTATTTGCTTTTTATACCAATTCTTTTCTAGAGTATTGAAAGCAAACATTGCAGATAAATAACTATTTTATTGAATTGATCTTTATTGTTCCAATTCATGTGTGCTATTTGTCTCTGTATCTTGAACTGCTAGCAAAATGTTGTAGGCTTCAGATTCAAATTTTATTACTTCGAAGGAACATTTTTTCAATTCAGAAATCCGTCATATCTTCTGAATCAGCCTCCTTTGCTTCTACATTTTCTTCAAACAATATATATTCTACTTTCCACTCTCTGCATAAGATGCAATTGTAGTTTTTGAACTAGCTTTGTAAGATAGCAATAGCAGTAGTACTTAGATTTATAAACTGCTTCACAGCACTTTATAGCTCTCTCTCTCTAAGCAGTTTACAGAGTCAGCATATTGCCCCAACAATCTGGCTCCTCATTTTATCAACTTTGGAAGGGTGGAAGGATGAATCAACTTTGAGCCAGTCAGGATCGAACTCCTAGACCTGGAGTGAGCAGTGAGTTAGCCTGCAGTACTGCACCCTAACCACTGCACCACCACGGCTCTGTGACTAGTCTGCAATGAAATATTGGATCCTAAGAATCCTTGCAAGAAGAAATATGACTGCAAAAAGAATTTAAGTACACTATAAGCCCATTTTCATTCCTTGGTAAAATGACAACGGTGAGTTTCATAAAAGTATTAAGATGACAAATTAAGATTAGGAAGCATCCCGCATATTAAACAGTTCATATTTAAAATATACATCAGCCTTGGAAAATAATACATATTTAAAATGGAGGAAAAGCCACAGTTCCTGTTAGAATATAATAAATACAATTGGATAACAGAATTTACTTTGATACATGAATGCTATAAGATACTAACTCATTCCCTCAGTCACTGAGCATAGTCATGGACCAAATATTTGTGTACTGAATAATCATAAAGATATGAAAATGAAGAAGACAGGAGTAAGCATAGGGATAGGAAAAATGAGAATTAACTTCACTTAATATAAAGCACTGAATAGTTTCTAGCAGAAGAGAGAAATGTGGCCAGTAAAGATTTTTCCACAATTGCATTAGAAAAGCTGTGCTGGTTTGGCATCTCATTTTCAGTACAGGGATAATAATACATATTTCAGGATTGTTTTAAGTAATACCAGTTAATGTACAGGTATATGATGCACTTTTGAACCCAAAAATAACGAAAGAGGAATTATTAAAATATGCTTAATTTATTTTAACAATCTGCTAATCTTTCTGCTTCTCCAAATTTTGTTTTATATTACAAAATATAATTCAAAGTACCATAATGCATGACAGTAAATCAAGCTGATCTAAGTACTGTATTAAAGTTAGTATAGTTTTTAATTAATATGCCTAAATTATTTTTAAATATTTTGCAAATGTGTAATTGGTTTCTTCAAATTGAGGTTGCTTTACTTGTGAAAGAGAAAACCTGTCAGAATTTGTCTGTGATCTCAGGTAACATTGATGAGTTTTGCACTTCAGCTTTTCTAAGCTTAGCCCTGAATGAACTAAGGTTGAATGTAATTTATTCCACAGCCAAATGGGAATGCAAATGAGTGCAGAAGGACCTCTGTGATTTCCAGTGGAAAGCTACAATAACTGATTTGTCTGATCAAAAAACATAGTTGTTCCAGATTCTATACCCATACTGCATTTATGAGTGACCTTAAAAAGGAAATTCCTATTCTCATTTGCAGGAATAAACTGGGATACTAACACTTATGCAAAGCCTTCAACTCGATACCTTGTCTGTTTATTTGCTCTGACAGGTTTAATTTTTAAGCTGTCTGAACCAGTAAGGCCTTGTAATGTAAACTCTAGTATTTGAAACTGATAGCCTTCAGTAGTTTTAAAAAAAACTCATTAAAGCAACACTGACTAGGTATCAGACCCATCAACAATCTCATGCAAGTGGTGGCATCCAGAAATATTGGTAAAATGGTTTGCTCACCAGCTACTGTCATCCTCACATACTCTCAGGTGATATTTTTATTTTTATTTTCTATATTTTATTCTCTGCTCCAACAGATAATTTGGTTTAGCATTCAAAAATCAAAACCATCCAGTACTTATTATAAATATGGTTGATGTACTTTCAGTTGCAGGAAAAAGCTAAAGAGACCCAAATATTTCCTGGGTTGCTTAGTCAATATTTATTTATTTATTTATTTTATTTATTTATTCGACTTATATGCTGAATTAATAAATAGGAAAGGTATTTATACCTTTCAAAGAAAAATTGGAAGTGGGGCTCTATTCCTTTTAGAAATTGAAAAACTAGAAGGGAATTTTGGCTTGTTCCTCTTTTGATCCCATAATTTGTAAGTCTGGGTCAATTATTTGAAGAAAGATGGAGAAAACCGAAGACCAGTTGTAAAATACACATAATTTGATGACCTTTGTGAGTTTGAATATATACTGAATATCTTAGTTATTCTTACTTTGAAATTAGCTTCATCTATGTATGAATAAAATCCTCCTGTCTGTTTGGTATTGGGTGAAATGCTGCTTCATAGGGCAAAACTTTTTCAACAAAGTTACTTCAAATGTGGTTAATTTATAGAACGCTGGGACCCAAGAGAATGAAATTAGGGGATTGTTTAGCTGCTTCAGCACTACTGTGCTGTTCAGTGCTAGTGCTGTGTTGTTGTGTAAGTCTCATTTTCAAAGTTCCCTGACAGTTTCCCACAAATCAAGGGGGAATCCAGGAGGAAATGATTGTCAGCAATCCTATGCTCCTTCCCACTTTTCCATTAACAAAGCCTTTGCTGTTGGGAAGCTTATAATGACAAAGTCAATGGAGATATGGTCCAGTCCCCCTGCGGTAGCACAAAGATTGTCCATTCACACAGGTCCTTGCTCCCTCCTGCAGGAAGGGAGGGAGGGAGGGAGGGAGAAAGGAATGAAGGGATGGGAAAATGGGAGGGAGGAAGGAAGACTAGAGTATGTGGAAGGGAAGAAGGAAGGAAAGGAAGGAAGGAAAAATGGGAGGGAGGAAGGAAGATTAGAGTATGTGGAAGGGAAGAAGCAAAGGAAGAAGGAAGGAGGGAAGGAAGGAAATGGAAGGGAGGAAGAGATAGATAGATAGATAGATAGATAGATAGATAATAGATAGATTAGAGATCAGACAGTCAGACAGACACAACATGATTAGATACAGACAGCCTATACTAGACAGACAGAGAGAGAGAGACAGACAGACAGACACACAGACAGACATAGGCAGATAGATACAGACACAGACATAGATAGATAGAGACAGAGACAGACAAACAGATAGACACAGACATAGACATAGAGACAGACAGACATAGACATAGAGACAGACATAGAGAGATAGAGAGATAGACAGACAGACAGACATAGAGATAGAGACAGACAGACAGACACAGATAGATAGATAGATAGATAGATAGATAGATAGATAGATAGATAGATACAGTCAGACAGACACAGACATAGAGACAGACAGACAGACAGGCAGACAGACATAGACAGATAGATAGACAGACATAGAGACAGAGAAGACAGACATACACATAGAGACAGACAGACATAGACAGAGACAGACAGACATAAAGAGATAGATATAGATATATATACAGAGAGAGAGAGAGAGAGATACTGAATTGAGAATTCTGTGATTTGAAGTCCACCCAATTTAAAGTTTCCAATATTGAGAAATGCAGGTTTAAGACCCTTCAGATGTAGCGAACGCTGCAGTTAATTCATCTCTCTCCAGGGTTAGTTATACAAAAGCCACTGATCAAAGTAACATTGCAGAATATTTAGGGAGCACCAGTAAGCCTTGACACCAGCAGCATCGGTCATTTTGGTGTGAAAATAAGCACTCCCTGTGCAATTGAAGAAGGGGACTCATGAAGTCCCATCCCCATGTTCCTGAGCCCTGGCCAAGAGAAGCAGCTCCCCTTCATCTCAAACAGGGGTCCTGCCACTCCTAAGAAAGAAGAATTTTAAGAGGTGGGAAAGCGTCCAGCCAACATTCAGGGTTATATTTAAAACCCTCAACCCGCCTGTCTCAGCAGAAAACAAATTACTGTGGCGCTTCTCAGGGACACTCTTGGAGTAAGTTACTTTTCAACCTTGTGTAACCCCCATTTAGCATTGATTTCATTCAGACTCTAAACCAGTTTCAGCACCTGGCGACCGGACAGCCACGGCAGATGCTTTTTTAACTGTAAACTAGGATGTTCAAGGCCAGCCAGCTTTTGTGGCTTACCAAGGGTCCATGTTTAAGCCAACAAATCAGGGTTTAAACAAGACAGGAGATTCCCAAAGGTGCTTTTGTTTTTTTTCAAGAGGCAACTGGACTTTCTGAGGTTTTTCTTTGAAGACGTTTCGCTTCTCATCCAAGCTTCTTCAATTCTGATTGAAGGGACGGACTGATCCATTCCCCACCATGCAGTCAGAGCTGAAGAAGCTTCTTGGATGAAAAGCGAAACGTCTTCAAAAGAAAAACCAGAAAGTCCAGTTGCCTCTTGGGGAGTGGGAAAGCGCCTTTGGGACAACCATGACCTGGAGGACGGAGAATCGCCATAGACATTTATGATCTGGATGGCTGAGAATCTCCATAGATACAAGCCAGGAGACTCTATTGTAGACAGCGCCTCAGAAAGCGCAATGGAAACGACCGTTATCCCCCCCCCCCCACACACACACACACTCTCTTTAGGGCGTCGTGCGGCTGATGGTGGCGGGGGAAGACTTTCAAACGGAAAGAGGCGGGAAAAACCGTTGGGTGGCGCGGCTGCCGTTGGGTCCGGTAGGCCCGCGGGGCGCATGCGCGCCTTTCGCGTACCTTCCCGGCGCCGCCGCGTCTCCCGGGCAACGGCGCGTGGCTGCCATCATCTCACGTGAGGGAAGTCACGTGATGTTTGGTTTTTATTTCTCCGGCTCCCTCCTCCCCTCCGGTCGCGCGCGCTGTCTCGCTCCTTCCTTCCCATCCCGAGCGAGCTGTTTCCGGGTCAATGCAGGACGCGGCCGCCGGACGGGGAGCGTAAAAGCGGTGGGGCCCGGTGAGGAGGGGACGGGACGGCGGAGGGGTGACGGTTGGGAAGGCGAGAAAGGAAGGGCCCCGCATCCCCCGCCTGGCTTGCCCCTGGCCTTGCCCTGCTGAGAGGCAGGAAGGGAAGGCGGGAGAAGGGGCGGGGAGGCGAGAGAGAGAGACAGAGACAGAGGCTGCGGTCCAGTGGAGCCTCCTTGTCCAGCAGCAGTCTACCTTGAACTCCTAAAGCGCTGGAGGGGGGCGAACCCTGGAGGAAGGGGAGGGCTGACCCCCCTCTTGGGGAAGGGACCCTGGTGGGAAACAGTGGGGAGGGGAGGCGAGGGGGGGGGAGATGAGAGAGCCTGCGGTCCAGTGGAGCCTCCTTGTCCAGCAGCAGTCTACTTTGAACTCCTAAAGCACTGGAGGAAGGGGAGGCCGTACCTCTCCCCCCTCCGTCTTGGGGAAGGGGCCCTGGTTGGAAACAGTGGGTTGGCGGGGAGACTGTGGTCCAGTAGAGCTTCCTTGACCATCAGCAGTCTACCTTGAGCTCCTACAGCGCTGGGGGGACATCCCCCTCTCGGAGAAAGGGCCTTGGTTGGAAACAGTGGGCTGAAAGGGGAGGAGATGAGAGAGGCTGTGGTCCAGTGGAGCCTCCTTGTCCAGCTGCAGTCTATCTTGAACTCCTAAAACACTGGAGGAGGCGACCCCCTGACTCCCCTCTCCCTCTTGGGGAGGGGGCCCTGGTTGTAAACAGTGGACTGAGAGGGGGAGGAGCAGATTGCCCCCCACCCCATGTAGACAAGGGACAGTCAGAGGACGCTCCCCAAAGTCCTGTGGACAAGAGGGGGAAAGGAACAGAAAGATGCTGGTGGCTTTCTGGGAAGGAAAAGAAAAAGGTAGTGGATCCTTGTTGGTGGGGGAGCAAGAGGCCTGCAAAGAAGATCGCCTCTCCATCCCCAGATGTATTCTCTAAACACTAAAGATGGAATTGGGTCCTTCACAAGGCCCCCTTCCGTCTCCCTGGGAGCAGCTGATAGGTAGCTGGTGGGAAGAGGAAGGTCAGCATCACCATAGTTAGCAGTAGGGGGGAAACAGGCCTGGAACAGGAAAAAAATAATTAAAAAATCATTGGTTCAAAGAGGTGAGAAGCAACAGTGGCCCCAAATGCCTGCTTCATTTGCATTTCCACACATACTACAGTTTCCAATCGTTGATTATTGGAAGAAAACAAAAAAAACCCTCCCATAGAGATGTTAAAAAAATGAATTTCATTTTTGATTTGTTAACCTCTGAAGGCCTTTATGAGTCAAGGAGCTTAGTAAATTAATGCTTTTCCATAGGCCTTTCAGATAAAAAAGGAGCATTGATAACATTGGTACAGATAATAGTAACATCGTTGCAAATAATAGTAACATTGATGCATTGCTACAGAAACTATTTTCTTTGGGGAGAGACTAAGGCTGTCATATGGTAATGGTGATAAGATCAGGGGCTGTTGCCTCTGGCCCCTCCAGTCTTGAAGCAGGATCTTGTATGTTTTTCAAAAACACCGTAATACACAATTTACCTTACAGAAAGTATCAAGCAGTATCCCATCCTTGACATTAATCCTTTAAATGCACATGGCTGTGGTTTCCTTTCCATCTCCAGCCATTCAAATGGTTAATGTCCTTGAATAAATATTAACTATGATAGCATGTACTTGAATAATTTGGTGAGTTATTAGTATGTTGCTTTCAGCAATGTGAGAGGAGGTGCAGAAGTGGGGGGGGAAGCATGCATCTCCTGTTGTATCATCCAAGGACCATCTGGTCCATCTATTTCGGTGTGTAGAACATGGCATCTGGTTTTCAGAAGAATCCAACCTCTGCTCTCAGGAAAGGCAGTACCTTAATGCTACCTAGCTTTTAGCATTTAAAAGAGTCAACTATAATTTTTCCATGTTGCCATTTATAAATAGTGAATCTATTGATCACCTCTTTGCATTGCATGAAGAATGCCTTATGTTGAATTCTTCCATATTCTATTTAAGAAAAGTAGAGGTGACAGGAGAATTTTTCAGTGGAAACTGGTAAATCCACCGCCAGTTAGAGTAGGTAATTCATATACCGTAATCTGGTGGATCAGATTGTCAAAAAGGATGTAGAAAAAACTGAATCCCCAGGAAGACAATATATACAGATTAGACTAAACTTAAGAGATAATTCTGTAAAAGACAATGTCATCTGTACTTTATGACAGTTATAGGAGTCTTCAGAACAGCCATTGGTTAAAAAAAGGTTTAAAATAGTCCCTAAAGTTTGTATTTTATCAGGAATTGGACAAATAAATACCATTTCCTGTATAGGTTCTTGTAAATAGGATCATGATGATATTTAATGTGCCCTTACATCTCAGATTGTCATAGCCAGAAAATGAGCTTATTTATTTCATAGTATAGAGCAGGTTAATTCAGAAAATGAACCATCTCAAGCAATTCATAGTAGATCCATAATAGATCCATGTTAGGGTTTGAACTTTCTGTTAAGGTTTTCCTATCACATTGATTTATATGCTTTCATCATTTGTAGGGCATAGATTTAAATGTCACTTGCAGGGGGTAGTTATACTTGTCCTCTGATGGTTAGCTGTATTAATTTATTGGCAAATAGGTGCACCTGGTGAGATTGTATTACCTGTTTCCTGGTAAAAATGTTTATTCCCAAACTAAAGGCAAGTGGCAGCATCTTATTGAGTAGCGATAACATTCTTCCTGTTTTCTGGCTTACAAATTGAAACTGAGATTGAAGGCTTAACTCTGATCAGGGCTTGAGAGTGAAACCGTTTCAAACCCATTTTAAGATCTTCCTTAGTTTCATAATGGAAGAAAGGCAGTTTGAAAGATGTAACATCACCTGAGAGTAAATGGAGTTCTGTTATAAGATTGTTACTTTATAGGTGTGCAAATGTGTAGCTAATGTACCTAGATCCCTGTCCTCCTCATCACAGCTTCCCTTATTCAAGTATTAATATTGTTAGAGACAAAGTATTTGCTAAATGCTGTTGACAGTTCTTCACCTTGTCTAATATGCTTGAAAATATTTTCACTGGCTTTTAACTACCTTGGAAAATGCATAATTTTTTAAAAATCCTAAAGAATTTATTTTAGTAAAATGGAAGAACTGTTTTGCTATATTTGTGGCAAGTGTTGTCAAAGGGCCTCATTTTAAGTGTTTAAGAATTAGCTGGTTTTATAGATAGCAGATGCCTCATCTGCATTTAATATTAGATATTTTTTTAAAATTAAGTTGCATTCTGGGAATGTTTGGTTTTCTTAGTTGAAGCTTGATTTTTCCAGAGAAGGAAAATGGATTATTAACACTCAGAAAACCTTCGTAATGGTATAATAACTATTTTTGGGAAAAGCCAATGAATGTTTCCACTCATGTTTATTTTTCTATTCTCCATCCCCAAGACTTAAGCCCTCCTTCATTTGTTTCTGCTTCTTCTCCTTCATTTGTAACCAAAGTTTGGACTTTGGTTACAAATGCTCCTTTTCAGAAGGAACAAAGGTTACTCTGTTTCTGCATTTTAGAATTATTTTCTGTTGATGTTTTGAAGTATGATTACTTGGATAAATCCAAGTGATCAATACAACAAGCCTTTGTAATGCTCAGAAGCTATTGTTAAAGTTCAGTCTATGAAATACTTCCATGTTGAATGACACTTTATGAACCTTTTAGAGATTTATTTTTTTGGAATGGACTGAAATTAGCTGTTAGACTAAAACTCTTAAATGTTCACTTTTTTTGGAAAAGGTTTGGTTTTGTTTCAAGCGTGAACACTGCACGCTTTCATTGTATACAGCCTGGGGGCTACATGTGACCCACCAAGCAGCCTTTAAAAAATAAGTACTGCAATAAATTTAGAGCTGTCACTGCAGCCCACTCTAGTACTTCCACTGCTGTGGAGCAGCTGATCAGTATTTCTCTGCAGCACATAACAATTTTCGATATTACCAATGCAGCTTTTCCCCCTCAATGAATTGTGCAGGGCTGGAGAAGTGTAACCACTACCAGCACCTTAATATGACCAGCAGCTTATCTTTCTTCCGAAAAACATTCAAAATCCAAGTTTTAGATCCTATGGAATTATTTCATGAACCTTAGTGTGTGGTTCTCAACAACTCTAGGACATTCAAATTGTGGATTCAGTTTTAAAACTGGGAAAGGATTTGCCCTTTAAGTTTATATTCTAGTTTAAGGGAATCCCAATTAGATCTGCATTCTTTTATGTTGGCTTTCCCAAGCCATCCAGCTAATATTTTTTTTGTTCTTATTGCTCTTCGGATTTTTATTTTAAGGCAGTGGGTTGTATTACTATTTTGCAAACTGGCATGATTCACCAGAGAAGTTTAATATTGAAATCTTTTTTTCCTTGTTGGTTAATTGGATGGGAGCATAATGGTACAGTTGTACAGAGAAACCTTCATTTATGAAACGTTGATACAACTATCTTTGCATACAGTGGAACAAATTCCCATGGACAATTTGTGTAATGGCATCACATAAATGATGTAATTAGTATAATGGTATTATGTGAATGATGTAAATCACTACAACGACTTACTTTCTGTAAGTTCTGTCAGTAACAAATCCTCTCCCTGTCAAATTAATCCCTTAAAATAAATTTTCTCCATACTTTATCTTCTTTGTCCCTCTTTTGATCAAATAATTTTCAGTACCATGCCACTGTTCAATCAGAAAAGTAGCAATCCATCATCACCACTTAGTTGTTTTTACAGTGCTTATACACCACCAAGTTGAACAAGTCCACACATTAAAAAAAGATTAAAAATACAGAAATCAATCCCTCTAAGCCCAAACTCTGCAGTAACAATAAACAAAAACAAATTGTTAGCCCATCAATAATGTCAAGAAAATCCATACAAATTACCTACCAAATGCCCAATTAAAGAATATGACCTCAAAAGAATATACCTTGCAAAATACTCAGAACATAGGATGTAGCTCTGAAGGACACAAGATTCCAAAAAATGAAGCCACTGCAATGATAGATGACCTTGGTGTCCACATGTCTCTGCTGTGAAGCAGGAAGGGAACCCTAACCCTCCAAATGTTGCCTTTGTAAGCTGGGCAGATTCTGCTTCGAGGATCAAATTGCTAGCTGTTGACAGTCTTACCTAGCATAAATTTTCTAGTTCCTGTTCACAAAACAATGAGATTGTAGGAGGAAAGCTATGCTAGTCTATAAAACTCTCGTAGCACTCGTTCCGAGTCACAGATTTTATTCAAAGGCATGAGCTTTACATGAGTTGCAGCTTTCAAAAACTTATGCTTTTAATAAAATTTGTTACTTGGAAAAGGTGCTGTCAGATTCTTGGAAAAAATGTGCGTGTTAGATAGCATTGCTTGTTGAATTCACTGATGCTTGTTTTAAGTTCCCTCTTTTCTTCCATTCTTTTATCCCTTCCTGTGCAGGAAATTACATGGCTGTGTGATCTTTTCCCTCCAGAAAAATATAAAATGAAGGGCTAAGAAGATTCCCAGAAACTCATACATGTAACTCCCGAGAGAGCTGATGCTGAGACTAAAAAATAACCATCTGGTGTAAGTAGGGAACATCTGAGACATTCTGCACTATTTATTTTTGTGGGATCAAGTAATCCACCAATCGAAGCTCCTATGATTTAAAGAATTTGGACACTTTTTCCCTTCAATCTCCCATGTGAATGTCCGGCAGGGTTTAGTTCATGTTTCCATCACTTCATCTGGTATAATTCCAGGAATGGAGGGAAATAACTTGGTTAGTTGCTGCTACAATTGAACAGTTGGGTGATCAACTGTACATCGCTCACACATTTACCTTCTGCCCATCTCTGGTGTTGATTAATTCTTCGGTATCTTAATTTGTGTGTTATTTCTATTCCCATCTGCCAAATACTGACATTTGCAGTAAATTGGAACAATACAGACATATCTTACAAATTGAATGTTTTATGCCCAACTTTGATTCACACTAGAAGAATGAAGAAGAAAGTGGTGTTTGTACAAGTTTATAAGATTTCAAATGACAAGATACTACCTTTATTTCAAGTTTTTTTATTGGTTACTCTAGATCAGGGGTTGCCAAACTTTTGGACCTCAGGAACCACCAAACTCATAATTTTAAATCCCAGGGACCACTAACCGGTTCTGTGGGCATGGCCTAATTTGTGGGTGTGGTTTGGTGGTCATGTGACTGGCTGAGCATTGCTTGTATGTAAATATTACAAAATATTTATATAAATATTGAATTTTTTTATAAAAAAAGAGCAGCTTTTACCCAAAATCAGGCAAAGCAGGCAGGCAGATTGAGTTGCTCACAGAATCATTCAGTGATCTATCTATCTGCCATCGGCTAGCTCAGTCTGTCACATAAAATTTGCTTGCCATCAGTCTGCACTGAATAATAGAACCTTCAGTCCTAAGGGAGGTTCGGCTGTGCTTAAAAGCAGAGCCAAAGATCTAAAGACTAGCTAGAAAGCAAGAAATCCAACCATTTCCTGCTTCCTAGCTAATCTAAATCTCCCGGCACAGCAGAACAGCTGATGGTCAGAAAAAGGAAAAATAGCAATTTAGCAGGCAACTTTGCTGGGTAAGGAGTGAGTGGGTGGGGAGGGTTCCCACGGGACATGTGGGCGGCACAGCCTTGTGTTTCTGCACAGCCTGGATTAACTGCTTTGGTGGGGGTGCTCTGGGGGTGAGATTTCTCTGCGGCCCACCAAAATTTTCTCGCGGCCCACCAGTTGGCGACCACTGCTCTAGATAGTATATTCTGTGCTGATTGAGTATTGATTTTGTGACTGAATTCAGAAATTCACAACAAGTTTTACTCTCTGTTCCTCTTTTTTCCACAAGCATTTATTTTGATAGTGGTTTGAATGGTTTAAGGAACTAAATTGCACAGCTTTGTTTTGCCCATTTGGTCCCACTTACCTCTTACTGACCTTCCTGAGTGGCCACAAGAAGATGCTTCAAAGAAGCCTCATACAAGCTCCTCACTGTTATTGTAGACATTTCAAATGCCATTTTTCAAGCTGGAATATCTAGGCCAAGGGTGTCCAACCTTGGCACTTTAAGACTTGTGAACTTCAACTCCCATAATTCCCTGCTCAGCATGTCTGGCTAGGGAATTCTAGGAGTTGAAGTTGCCAAGGTTGGATATACTTGATCTAAGCCTTCATCTCAACAGGGGCCACACTGAACAGTTCCTTCACTATTTGATTTTGGAGTAAATTTGCTTTTTTTTAATAACATCCTTACTGTATGAGGCTTTCCAAACGTTTAGTGAATTTAACATATTCCCTCACCCAAATTAAAATGTCTAAAGATGTGTTTTAAGTTAGACAGTGGAAGAAAGGCATTTATTTCCCATCTTTTGAACCACAGCATTTCTGGAAGGGACAATGGATCAGCCCAGCGGAAGAAGCTTCATGCAAGTTCTTTGTGAAAAATACAGCCCGGAAAACTTCCCTTATCGTCGTGGTCCCGGAATGGGCGTGCATGTCCCGGCTACACCTCAGGGTTCACCTATGAAAGGTACAGCTTTTGGCTGCATTTTTCTTTTTGACTTCCCTAGAGCAGGGCTTGGATTAAAATGTACTACGTTCACTCTTGGTTCTCCCTCTTCTGTGAGAGGGATGGAAGGGAAATGGAGTTTCTTTCTGGACTGCAAAGAATTTTTGGGTGCACTGACTGTGCATTCACTCCTTCCTCCCTGACCCCCCACCCTCACTTCTGATTTTGAATTCCTGTCAGGTTGATTTATATTGCAGACATTCCCAAAGAGGAAATACAAGCCAGGTTATTTGGGTGGAATTGACAGTAACTGAATGTGATGGAAAAGAACAAAAATAAGTTGAGTCGGTTGGGGACAAAATGTATGTCACTCAGAGTTAACCTTTCCAGAGACACCTTAAGGGGAAAAAAATTCTGGTTATTCTTCTGATTTCTTCATTCAAGTACCTCAGAAAGATGGAAAATCTGTGCTGGCCCTGAGTCAAGGTTATGTTTTTATTAAAATGCTTCTATCCAGCAGAATATCACAGAGTATGCAGCATACTGCTGTGCATACCCTCCTCACCCTTTTTATTTATTTATTTTTAAAGAAACTTTATTAGTCTTTTGTATATTTTAAAAATAAAACAAAAAATAAATATCATGACATTAACAGTTTTGTGACATCCATCTCGTCCATTTCTATCTTTTGTGCATATTTACAAAGATATACAATTTTGTGCGAATATATACATTTAATCTATAAGTTGCTTTAATTCCTTCATTTTCTGTCTTTTTCGATCCAATTATACCATTTTCCCCAAATTCTATAGTATTCAGACTTCTCTTTCTCTTGTATCATTAAAGTCAATTTGTCCATTTCAGCACAAGCCATTATTTTTTTAATAATCAGTTCAGCCGATGGTATAGTTGTGCTTCCAGCATTGAGCATTTTATTAAAAGCAGCCGTTAAAAGGTGCAATACAATATATTTTGTATTTTTTCCACATTTCTTTTTGAATGCCGCTAACAAAAATAGTACTGGTTCCAATTCTGCTTTTCTTATTAGCAACTCCCCTGATGAAAAAGGCCAAATTAAAGTTTTCCTTTATGCCGATAATCATTGCAATTGTCCCAGGAAAGCATCTTTTATATGAAGAAAGAAGACCTCTCTATGTGCTTTTATCTTTCATTTTGTCTCCAAAGTTACTATTATTTTGTTAGATTTTTCCCCCAGAGTAATTTGGTTGCATTGATTTCTGAAACATCAATACTGCTTCTGAAGTACCTACTGAAAATATCATTAGGGTAGATGATAAGAAACTGTGAAAAGGGCTCAAGAACATTACTTGGTGTTCATAAAGTGCAAATGTGGAATCTAGAGAAGGATTCAAAGGAGCGGTTTATTGTGTTTTATCTTTTGACATCGTCATCCCGAACCAAATAACTACATTCATAAGCTCTTAGGACATTCTAATTTGCAGTTTTATGTATTTAAGAGTCACTTTTCACTTTCATCCAGCAAAGAGCATCATGGGCTGCATACTAATAAAACAGTATCTTTTAAAAACAGCCATATTAGGTGTAGTTCATCAGACAACATAAATGGAATCTAATTTTTATACGGCATTTAAAAAAAAAGTATTCTGGATCAGATTTGGTTGGATGGACAGGTGATACATTGCTCTATTAAAAAACGAGAGACTCCTTATAAGGGCCTCCTGCTGGTTCTGCTTTTCCAGACCGTCTCAACCTGCCAAGCGTACTGGTGTTGAACAGCTGTGGGATCACCTGTGCAGGAGACGAGAAAGAGATAGCTGCCTTCTGTGCTCACGTATCTGAACTGGATCTTTCTGACAACAAATTAGAAGACTGGCATGAGGTAAAGCAGCTTATGCGAACTTCATTCTGAGTAGTAACGAGAACAGTTGTCTTTGCTGCAGGTAGAGATGACTGCTCCAGATGGATTAATTTTGGATGCATCTGGAATTATTGGAGCAAATGTCCCTGCCCAGGGTGATCCAAGGACTTGATATCTGGAAGGTTTAGTACAGAGGTCTCCAAACTCGGCAACTTTTAAGACTTGTGGACTTCAACTCCCATAGCTGGCTGAGGAATTCTGGGAGTTGAAGTCCACAAGTCTTAAAAGTTGCCAAGTCTGGGGACCCCTGGTTTAGTACTTTCTCCTTCCATTTCTTCCCCCAAACCTCAAGCTTTCTCAAGCAGGCCACCCCTTTTTCTTGCTCATCTCTCCTCTGAAGATTCTCTTCAGAGCTCCTTTAGCCACAGCTTCTACAGTCTCATAATCTCAGCTACCACCCAAGAGTGGGAGGGAAGAAGATGTTCTGTGTTTTGCTGTCATTTTTCTTTCTTTGGGGCCCGTTAATGCCTGCATTAGAATGAGGTTTGGACTGGGCCAGGGGAGATGCAGTTTCAAGCATATAAAATCTTGCTGGATGACCCTGGGCTATTTCTACTCTCTCAGTTCAGCCAACCGTACCCACAGCTCTTGAAGGGATAAAATGAAATGATATTCCCATGTAACTCACCTTCCCCTCATTGGAGGGAAGGCAGAATGTGATTTTTAACCGTGGAAATTTCTAATTGTTAATGAAACTCCTTGATTCTCTTACTTTTTATAGCTAAGAATTCTAAAAGATCCCACTGACTCTCATTATTGTTGTCCCTCTTTTAGCCCGTGTGTCTTCAAAGAAATGGATCCAGGTTTGCCCAAAATTTTGCATAATTGTTCTAAATGCGCTCCAGTAGTTTGTATATGTGTTTTCCTCCGTGTCTCCCTGTGGCAAGGCTTTGGATTATAATCAGCCAAAAAAAAGGAAAGGTTGTTTTATTGCCTTTTGCCCATCTGTTTTTCATTCTCAAATGTTAAAAAAAATTAGAAAGTTGTTTGCAGAGGGGGAGAAACCCGAACATTAATCAATTTCAGGAATCAAAATTATTTACTAAAATGGTATTTGGCGCATACAGGATTGCAGAAAAGATGGGTAACCCTGGATAAAAAGTCCTTTGAAAAATGTTGGCACCTGTAAGTTATTTCTTTTCTATAGTCGCTGTTCTTCTCTTTAGAAGCCTGCCAGGTACTGTTTTTCCCCCCTTATCAAGTCTTTTTAAGAATGTAATTAACTGAACCACTGAGGGGAACAAGCAATTAACCAATCAATCTAAATCTCCAAATGGCTACTGGTATGAATTACAGATAACTATCTTGAATGCTGTTAGAATCCTTATCATTCTTCAACTCAGGGAAGTGGACTGGAAAGGTTGCTAGGAGGTTTTAATATTATTCGAGATCTGATTACAGATTTTTTCCCCTTCTTCCCTTCTCTTCCAGGTCAGTAAAATTGTGTCCAATGTCCCTCACTTGGAGTTTCTGAACCTGAGTTCCAATCCTCTGAATTTGTCAGTTTTAGAAAGGAAGTGTGCTGGATCTTTCTCTGGTGTTCACAAGCTTGTGCTCAACAACAGCAAAGCTTCCTGGGAAACGGTTCACACTATACTGCAAGAATTACCAGAGTAAGCCTAAAGGGAGTAGGGTGTTGAGGGTTAACTGACAAGAGATATTAAGGAAGGGGGAGGACTACAACAGTTAAACTCAAAACACAAATTTCAAAAAATAAAAGTGGGCCTTCTAATTGCTTTCTTCCAGACTAATAGTGGATGGGGCCCTCAAAAATATGGTATCTGTTTGACTTTTTGAATCTTACTTTGTGCCAGCTGACAGATTGAAATCTCCAAAGGAAATCCAATCAAGAACTGTTGATTTTAAAATTGAACCTAGAGTTTGTTACAAAATCCGGAGTGTAGATTTCCCTGTGTATACTCTGGTTGACTCTATTTGGTTTCCTGTCTTGATTGGTTTCCACGCATGTCTGGGTGCATTGCAATTTTCAGTTTTATACCTACTGGCTATATTTCCATCAATTCGTTACTCTACAAATTAATGGAGGAGTTAAGGCACTCTACAAAAGGTAGTGGAAGGTTTTACTAGCCCATTTGGCTACCAAAAATGGTTATTTTAGCCTAAAGGAAGGAAAGTGAAGGAGCTTTCCTGCCTGATTGCCTGATTTTAACAAAAAGCCACGGTTTTCAAATCTGTTACAATTATTATGGCAGCTTCTTGTCGTCGTAATTTTATTTACATGTTACTGAATGGTGTTCCAAGAGGTTCAGTCTCTTAAATTTAGTTTTACTCCCTTATAATGAGGATAAGATGCTGTTGTAAGATTATAGCTTCAGTGTGTGTGTGTGTGTGTGTGTGTGTGTGTGTGTGTGTATGTGTCCTGAAAGCTTCAGTATATCTTAAACTCCATATACTGGCAGTGCAGTAGATCCGGCAAAAAACTGGGTCCGGAAATATACCACTTATCTATTTGCAAAGTTCTTTTTTTTCCATTGAGAAGCCTTCAATAGCATATCCATCCTTAGGCAGAGAACATCACAAAGCCACTTGTGGTTTGTGCAGATCTATCTACTTCCAAAGTTTTAGACCACATTTGGACAATGTTTCCAAACTGCTGCTAAGCTGCTTGGTGCATTTATCGGTAAATTTATCAAATTAACGGATACTGCCAGTAGGGCAGTCCGTGTTCTGCCTTTCTGCTCGTTGGTGATCAGAGAGCTTGCTAATGGACATGCTGGCTTTTGATTGAGGCTAAATGGGGGGGGGTGTAGAGAGAATGCAGGACAACTTCCAGTTAAATGTTCCCTTATACATATTTTATAAGGCCTGGGTTGTCTGGCAGAGGTTCCCTTCAAGCTTGGCAACTCTGTTTTCCTTCACGTGGGACCAAAGCTTATTTAATCCAACCTTCTGCTCTCAGGCTAACTAACCAAATGCAGATGCCTTCAGAAATCCAGAGATGGGATTACAAGGGCAACAGATTTTTTTCCCCCAGCAATTTTCCCCTAGGAGGAAATGTTTGGAAATGCTTTTTCTGCTGCTGCTGCTGCAAGTACCGTATTTTCCTGAAAATAAGATCCTGACTTTTTTTTTTTGCCACCAAAAAAGGCACTAGGTCTTATTTTCGAGGGATGTCATCCACTGACTAACCTCACTTGTGTGCATGTCTCCCCCAGCCTCCTTTTTGCTGTCAGAGGCCTTCAAGAACTTCTGCAGCTGGTAAGGCTTACCTGAAGGCCTCTGCAGCCAATAACAGAGCTCCGGATCGATCTGGTGCTTTGTTATCAGCTCCAGAGGCCTTCAGGAAAGCCTTGCTGGCTGCAGAAGAAATGGGCTGTCAAGGCAGGTGTCGGCGTGTGTGAGACCCGGCTACAGCTGTCCAAAGGTAAGTAGTAGGGCAGCTCCAACCCCCGCCCATCCCCACCCTAGCTTAATTTTTACCTGGGCACTCTGGAGTGGGCAGGATCTTAATTAAGGCTTACTTTGGGGGTAGGGCTTATAATGGGCACATGTGTAAAAATCAAGCTAGGACTTACTTTCAGGGTAGGTCATATTTTCGTGAAAACAGGGTAATAGTGATATAGCTCATCAATGTGTCTTCCTTAAACCAACATTAACTTGATTGCGTAGAGTTTTTGCTGCATATTTTGATTGGAATTTTCTCCCTGCAGCTTGGAGGAACTCTTCCTGTGCCTTAACGACTATAATACAGTGTCTTGTTCTCCAGCTTGTTGTAATTCTCTCAAATTGCTCCACATAACTGACAATAATCTCAAAGACTGGACTGAGATCCGGAAGCTGGGGATAATGTTTCCATCGCTAGATACTTTGGTTCTGGCCAATAACAGTCTGTCAACCATTGAAGATTCTGAGGATTCCCTGGCAAGGCTATTCCCAAACTTGCGATCCATTAGTCTGCACAAGTCAGGTGAGACCTTGGATGAAATATAATGGAACGATATAGGAGGCCTGTTGGATCGGAACAAAGGCCTAGCTTATCCAGGCTTCTGTTCCCAAACTGCTCACATAGATATTCTGGAAAGCTCACAAAAGCTCAGCTATTGCTGAGCACACTGGGTTGTATCCCAGAATTGTAAGCGCCTGAGTCTCGGAGAAGGGCGGCATATAAATGTAATTAAAATTAAAATTAAAAAAAAGCATCCTTCTGCTGTGAAGAGGCACACTTTTCCTCATGGCTCCCCTGTTAGGCAGGGAAAATCTTTGTGGCTCAGCATGAACATAGAGGCAGAATCCAAATTCTCTCTTGGTCACATGTTTATTCAGACTGGATAAAGGTGTGGGTCCTATAAGACTGGAAGAATCTTAAATACATTTTAGAGCAAGCATAGTTTTCTTAGTTTCACTTAAATCACCTAACAGGAGACACAACTCACAGTAGATAAGATATAGAAATTACAAAGATACTTGTTCACACATCCTATGGTAATGAGCGCCTACTCAGTTGCAAGCTTTATGGTTTCTTTAACGAAGTCTTAGTGAGTCTAGAGGCCTTAATTGTTTTATTTCTGTCATTTCAACCTAAGAATCTAAATCATCAGGCCAATTATCAGAATCCTGATTAACACCCCTGGGCCATTAATCATTTTATCCTGAGAATTTTCCCTGCTCTGTATCCTAATTGGCAACCTTTACTATCTGTTTTTTTTAATTGTGATTCCTATAGTTTCCATAAGTTCTGAAATAACTTTCTTCATGGCAAATCACTCAACCTTTTGATCCTGTGTAAGCCGAAAAATCTAGTATTATGGAAAAGATAATTTTATTAACTCTCTTCATCATGCAGTAAAGTTTTTAGCAACTCATGTGGCACTAATATTTAGTGAGGCTTTAAAACCTTTTGCATAGGTTCCCTCATTAGTGTGTGTGCATGCAGTAAAGGAGCACCTAATGACAAGCCAATTGGCAAAGGAGTTGGCCCTCTTGAAAGATTTATACTTCTTTTTGTGCCCATTGCTAAATTAAACCTCAACACCCTTTATTTGTGCAGGCAAATATTTTTTGTCATCTCCCTTTACACTTTATTAAAGCATGTTACTCTTGTGCTTAATCAAATTTTAATGATTGATACCATAGCTATGTCAACTGGCTCTAGATGGTTTATTGCCATAGACTTAGAGATGGGGAAGAAAAGTATCATTATTCCTTAAGAATAACTCCATCCAATTGCTTCCATTTGTTTGAATTGTGATTCCACTGGATGATAATAACAAGGTTTTACTGATTTATTTAACTTACTACCTTTGTACTGCTGGGAATATGAGAATGTACCATATACCAAAGCCTTAACTTCCCAAGAAATCTAATCCAGTAGCTGTGTTTTTACCAAAATACATCAGTCTCTTTCAGTAATTAATCACCAGCTTCATTGGAGCAGCAAAGGTGGAAATGAAATGTTATTTTCAGAGAGTGGAAGTAATTGAACAACTCCCCAAAATAATCTAACTTATAAAGGCTGACATTTAAAACAAAAACAAAATATAATTCATAAGATCAGCAGGGAGAAATCTCTGTTCAGATATCATTCCCTGGTAACAGTAATTTTCTATTACATTTGAGAAATGTTTAACAGAGAAACGTTTGAAAAATGTGTGCCTGCCTTCACCCTGAGCCATTTCTTTTTCTGTTCTGTTCCTCATCGCGTTTCGGCCTGACAATAGTTTTCACGCAAGCACAGCTTTGACCTACCATACGTTACACCTCTTCAGTTGCCAGCTTTCCTTTCCTGAGCCTTCCCTTTCTTTAAAGCAGGTCTGCATTCCTGGGAAGATGTGGACAAACTGAATGCTTTCCCCAAGCTTGAGGAAGTGAGGTTGCTGGGAATCCCTCTCCTTCAGCCATATACCAATGAGGAGCGGAGGAAGCTGGTAATAGCCAGGTCTGGAGATTTTGTAGTAGATCCAGCCTTCATACGATTAAACATTGTGTGTGACTTAAGTCTAAGGGGCTCAGTCCCAAAGAGGGACTTGGAAGATAGTGGGCTCCTGTAACTTCACAGTTTTGTGAGTGAATCAAAAAATGGGGAAGGGGAGGAGGGAAGGAATCTATGGGGTGAATTAAAATTGTTCTGTGTAATATAAGTGGCAGTGGACTGGCAAACCACCTTATGGAGCTCTGTTGTAAAGGACTACAATAACAGCCTTGGAGGGGGGAAAAAATCATAAATCTCTTGTGTTTGAAGACTGCTGCATCTTTGTGGCCATTTTTGCTTGATTCCCAATTGGTGTTTTTAATGCTCGCTATACTGCAGACTTTATTTATTTAAAACCATTATCTACTATTTCCTTTAAAAAAAAAATCTCAGTGGTTTGGACTAAAACTGATCCCTTTCATCTTCACATCTAGCCTGGGGTATCAGGCAGAATCAACAAGGCTACACAGCAAAGCCCTAATCTCAGATGAGTCGTTTAACTTGCACTTCAGTGTCTCACTTTACAGCTTTGCAGACAGGGAGATGACTCATTTTGGCTAAGGACAGGAACTAAGACAGGCCTTTGTCAATCAATGGTAAAGAGAGAGGACCCTGTCAATGGGCCCACTTCGTAGTCTTCCCCTGTGGTGCTTTGTGTTTTGCAATGAGATTACAGCCATTGCATATATATATGCCGGTCCTCGTCATCTCACTGAAATCTCAAAAGCCACTGATGACAGATGTTAAATTAATGTTGAGTAGTTTAGAGGCAGTTGCTTGAGCTGTGCTCTGATACTAGTTGTACTAGTTGTGCTAGTTGTACTAGCTGTACTAGTTGTGTTGATTTAAAAGAGAAAAAAAAACCTTTGATCCCATATTCTGCAGTTCTGCATTCATTATTTTCTTCAGTGTTTAAAATGCCTAAAGTGAGTGCACCTGAACTGGATGCTGTCCTTTAGGTCCCAGAGAGTCAGCTATCTTTCTATTCATATTCTTCATCTGGAATGATTGGAGTGACAGGTTAACCCAGGGACTACAGAACATCTCTCTATCTCTCTCTGTCTCTCTCTCTGTCTCTCTCTCTGTCTCTCTCTCTCCCCCTCCCACCCTCTCCCTCCGTCTCCCTCCTTCCTTTCCTCACACACATCAGTACTGCAGAATGGGGAAGCAGTAAATAGAAAATTTCTACAGCCTTTTCTTAAGTTATCAACATTTTATAACCTGCCTTGGAAAGTCCACAAGAAGGAAGGCCTTTAGGAAATCATCTGATACATTTATAATCAAGTCATAATGCTCAATTTTAAATCAATTTCTCTCTGTATGGAGCCCTATAAAAATGCAATGTCCCCGACGGCTATATTTTGGGTGTCAGATTCTGCAGGAATCTCCCGAGAAGACAAATATTTGCTGCTGATTATTTGGGGATTTTTTTCCCCTTCCCTCCCACCTCAACTTGCTCAGCTGTTAACATTTTCTCGTCTGGTCTTTGGCAGGCTACCATCCATCACTAAGCTGAATGGAAGTGTCATAATGGACGGAGAGCGAGAAGACTCTGAGAGATTTTTCATCCGCTATTACATGGACTTCCCACAGGAAGAAGCTCCTTTCAGGTGAGGGATTACTACCCAGAAGTTTGTGGAACAAATTAAAAAAACTTCGGCTGTTTGGCGTAGTTTTGAAGAGACGAAATATAAATTGAGGTGTCCCCAGTTCAGAACTGTGCGCTAAGTCACTCACCCGATAAACCCTAGGCAAGCTGCAGAGCCTCGCTGAATCTCATTTATCTTCTCTGTGGAGCCTCATATATATTACCGGTTTATCTCGCAAGGCGCTGCAGCGCAAATGAGTAAATTACCATTTGAACAGCTACAGATATCGGTAAGCACTTTCAGGGCTCAGGAAAGACAGTAAATAACAGGCCAAGGCTGAACGCTTTATTGCCGATATTTGTAGCACATTGTTAATGAATAATTAAGAGGACAGTCGAGCTTTGGCTGTCAGGAAGGTTGCAATCTGAAGCAAGAGGAAGGAAGGGGTAGAAAGAGAAAATGGAGTAGAACGATACGACGCATGGGTGTGGGTGAATTAACGGCTAGAAGGGGGCAGCTAAAGCCAATGGGCAAAGAGTCATCCCAGCTTGGCACAGCATGGACCCAGGCCACATCGATTGCATTTTCAGCTTTTTGACCCTCACTTGCCCTTCCTAAACCAGATATTGAGGCTCTTGAATGAGTTCAGGGTGAATTGTCAGGCAATTCCAGAGAAGAAAAAGAGATTAAAAAGTTCGGGGCAGAGAAATCTTAAAAGGTCTGTTGAACACTCGACACCATTGAGTTTCCCATGATTTTTGGTTTGGTTTTGCCTCAGCAGGGTTTCCCCCTCCTCCTCATCTGTTCCAGGCAGGTTAATATAGATGGCAAAATTGCCTTTTGTCTCCCCCATTCTCTCCCCATTCCTCAGTTCATAGCCTTTGAATAACCCTGGGCTTCCCTCCCCCAGCCTGATTGTTCAATGGCCCCTTTGTCCAGATGCCCTCATCTGTGTGGGGTCTTGAAAAGACCTTCGCCCTCAATGGAGACTGGCTTTGCAGTCCACCAAACCAGCATGACATTTCAGGGCCCTTTGAATAGCTGAGACGGCATCCCCAGAGAATTGAGCCTCAGGTTCCACATCCTGCATCTTTAATTCATGCTTGAAGTTCATTTCTCGTGACTTTTCCCCCCCCAAAAAAACTCTGTTTCTATCCCCATTTCTTTCTGATTACAACCCTCTTTCCTTTCCCTTTTACGTTCTTTCTCTTTCCTGCCTTTCCAAGATTGATATGTAATTTTTTTAGGACCCCATCCTCCAAACAATTATTAACAATTGTGATATTAATAGTAACATCGCAATCGTCCCAAAAGGAGTTATTTTCCCCCCCCCCCCTTCTTTTTGCAAACTGATGAACTGCCATCCTGGTATCCAAGGTATTAATTCACCAGATCTTTACAGCTTGTTTAAAATGCCCACACAGATTTCATTTGCGATAGAATTGCCTAAGAGTGAGATTACAAATGAAAAGATCTTTTGTGTCGTTTCTGACTGCTTAAGTGCTCTTGTTAGATTCCCGAGACAAAAAGACGCACTTCCCAGACACAACTAGAGTAAAGATGAGCTTAAAGATTCTACAATTTGGGAGCTTGAATACAGTCAGGTTTAAGATGCTGAGCCAAGGGACCACAAAATTTACACAGCAGCCTCGGACCAATTACTCATTTTAACCCAGCACTGTTTTAACAGAATTGTGCCTTTGGGGGTAAATTGAGTGGCCTTGTGCATTCTAGCTTGTGTTCCCAGGAAGAAGACAGGAAATGAATTTGTTAAATGGAAACTTCTTCACTTTGGAATACAAGCTAGCTTTTTTTTTAAAAAAAAAGAACAGATTCCAGCAGTTTTCAAATCCAGTTGAGGAAAATAGCGTTGCTGCCCCCAATAATTCTGCATTGTTCTTATCTTTGTTTCATAAGAAGAGATTGGACAACCATTTGTCTGGACTGGAATAGGGTCTCCTACTTTTGAGCAGGGGATCGGACTGGAAGACCTCCCAAATCCCTTCCAACTCTTGTTATCTGTTATCACCTGGTGAGAAGTTTTGGCCTCAGGTGGGAGTGGGAGAGTAAAGAATTGTGGAATCTCCAACAGCCTTGGATGCTCTTTTTGTTTTGATGACAATGGTCATGGTCTACCTCTCTGGAAGCAAGAGCCTGCAGTCAGCTCAGTGGGGAAACAAGCCTTTTTCAGAGCTGTTGCGGAACAAGCCGTGGATCCCATTATACAAGGAGTGACGGGATGAAAGGAGGTGTTGAAACCCGTCCAGCAAGGCTGCCTTTCACTTTCCACCATTGACTTAGCTGCCGTCAGCCATCGCAGGGCTCGGAGAACGCGTCTTCCTTATCTGCCGAATCGTCGCTCGCCAAAACGGACCAAGTTTTCTCTCCGTGTTCATTGCGGAGCCGAGCACAGCAGCCCATTCTCCGAACACTCGGCCTCTGTGAAAGCTGGCTTTGTCCGAGACACTGGGCGAAACCGAGGGCGCCTTCATCGCCCCCCCCCCAAAAAAAACATACTGCAGACAGACAGAGGCTCTGCTGTTGGTGGAATATCCTTGCCTTTAACACGAGTCCCCTGGGAAGGCCCTCCCTCCCTGGTTGCCAGGCCCCATCATCCCCTGACAGAAGCAACGACACAGCACCGATCACGGACTCGGCCTGAGCCAAGGAGGAAACAAAAGGGGCTTTCAGTCTAAGGGCATCCCTTAGAGACTCTGAAATGTTATCCCCTCCCCAATCTTAACCACTCTTTGTTTTTATCTTTTCAGCTACCTTGGACTTTGGGTTGACTTTTTGCCACTTTCCCAGCCCAGCCGAAGAGATGCTGTATCTGATGCTGTGGAGAGGGAGAGGGAGAGGAAACGTGGCCATCCAGATGCTGCTGCCCCCATCCAGCCTTGTCCTCCCTTTGCAAATGCCAAAAGGGACGGAATTCAGAAAGGCAGAAGCTGAACCAAAGTTATGCCATTAATAGCTGTAAACATTTCAGCTTGACTCTGTTCCTGCACAAGCTATGACAGCAGGATTCACTCTGCCAATAAATGAATACTAAGAGACAGAAGAGAGGTTGGGGAGGAGGGGGGGAGTATGTCATGGGGTTCCCACCCCCAGCCCCCTGAGGATGTGGAACATTGATCTCTGCACCATTCAGCAGGACGGCTTGGCAGGACCGTGTCGAAGGCACTATATCTGCGGAAGTTTTGTCACAGGGCTACCACCATACAGGTAGTCCTCAACTTTCAACAGTTCATTCAGTGACCGCTCAGCACTGGGAAAAAGGGACCATTTATCACACTACCATTGCCACATCCCCGGGGTCACGTGATTTACATTCGGATGATTGACAGCTGACGCACATTTGTGACGGTGGCAGTGTCCCGGTGTCGTGCGATCTCCTTTTTGTGACCTGACAAGCAAAGTCAATGGGGAAAACCAGATTCACTTAACAACCGGGTTACTAATTAACAAATGAGGTGAGACAAGTCGTAAAATGGAGCCAGCTCACTTAGCAAACCTCTCACTTAAACAACATAACAACATGGGCTCAATTGTCATAGGTTGAGGACTGCCTGTAGTTCATGCACATTATGAGATTTTGGAATTGTACCTGTACTGACCCTAAATGTATGTGGTCTACACGTTGGAGTGGAGAATATTAGCTGATTGAACTGTGACCTGACACCTTCGCCAAGTTGGGGAAGGTGGTGCCATGTCCTGAATCAAACCATGGAGAATTGGAGATGGCACAGGCCACTGGCCTGCAGCTGATTAGGATGTTCAATATTGCTCAAAATGGTGTGGATCCAGGATCCTGAAAGTAAACCACCTCTCAGTTCATTCTTTAATCTCCAGCGAGGCCCTTTTTAGTTCGTAATGGCTGACTGTTGTGTTTTCTACATTGTACCTGGGTCCTGAAACTAAGTAGTGCATTCAGCCCCATGACTGTTGACTTTCTGGCTGCAAGTGCATACAGTTTGCTTTAAGGAACATTTTAGGTCTTGTCCAGCCTGTAAAAGCAGAGTTGATCTTCCAGTTGCTAAAAAGCTTTAAAAGAGTTGAGTTTCTTTCCCCTCCCCGTATGTAGGATGTTGTTAGTTGGCTTCAAAAGGTTGGCACAAAACACCGGGAAAAATATATATATATATTTTTAATAAAGCAGGGATCTTCAAACTTGACAACTTTAAGACTTGTGGATTTCAACTGCCAGAATTCATCCTCCAGTCACGTTAGCTCAGAAATTCTGGGAGCCGAAGTCCACAAATCTTAAACTTCCCAAGTTTCAAGACCCTTGTAATAAAGCAATATATTCAGCAACCTTTGTATGTTGTATCTCTGCCCCATTTTCGTAGGTATCAGGAACTAGTGACAAAATACGGGAAGCTGGAGAAACTGGCGGTGGTCGACCTGAGGCCTCAGAGCAGCGCCAAAGTCGAGGTTCACTTCAAAGACCAAGTGAAGGAGATGAACATCCGCTTAGATCAGACGGTGGCGGAGCTAAAGAAAGAACTGAAAACGGTGGTCCAGCTGCCCATCAGCAGCATGCTGGTCACCTACTTCGATAACGAAGACCCTTTTGGCCCCGAAGAACTGAAGTACAACTCGAGGGCCCTGCACTCCTACGGCATTCGGGATGGAGACAAAATCTACGTGGACTCCAAAGCCAAGTAGCCTCTCCTGCTTCAGAAGGCCTGCTCCAGAGTGCGTGCCCGCCCGCCCGCCCCACCCACGTAACACCCCCAAGGGACTTTCTGACGGGGCTGTTTCATTTGGGTTCATTTGGTTGAGATTTGGGGAGTGCGTCCGATCGCTTCTCTAGCCCAGGTTAGTGGGTCCAGATCTGTGAGATAAAAGCAGCAGGATTCAGTGGAGGTGACAGGATGCTCCTCAGAGGCGTGACATCGAACAGGTGGGCTGTTTCCCTTTGGCCTCTCCCAGCTGCTTCAGTATACACTTGTAAGCCCGGAGGTTATTACAGCCACTCGAGCCAGGGAATTCAGCCTTCCGGCACGCCTAAGCGTAAGGTACGTGTGAAAGAGATTCTGTGCAGCTCTTGTTCCCGTGGCACTTGGACTCCCAATTACAAACGGCTGCACTGCTGTCCCTTCACCTGGGTGGTCTGTCATTTCTTTCTTCCTGGGGGGCCTTTTTTGGAAGGAAAGGGGTTCTTCAAGAAATGGGCCTGCAGGATTATCCGGCAGCATTCTGGATTCCAGATAGCTGAAGGAGAGAACTCTGAGAGGTGCTTAACGTGCGTGTGCACACTGTCTCCCTCTCTCTCACACACACACAGACACAAAGAGAGACATACACACACCTACAGCTTCCAAAGCACAGTAATAAGGACACACTAACAAAGCTGCATTCCTTTAGATAACCCTCCTGGTTTGCCAGTTCTCCAAGGTAGCGTAGATAAACTCTTTCTGCACAGGACACATTGGAAGTTAAACGGATGGCACGTTGACACATAGCCAATGAGTCGGGCAGCTAAGCAGAACAACTGATGGATCTGTTTGATAGAAGTCATTGCCTGGTTGGATGCTGAAGCAAACTACTTTCATTCAACAGTTTGCTAAGAGATCACAAATCCCTTGTAGTGCTGGTATATATATATGTTCAGCTCATTATTACTATGATTTACACTTCGGGTGGCTTGAATGCATCTCCCTCTCAATCCCTGCACCCATAAGTTCATCCTTAGAATAAATGTGTGGCAGGATTAGCTGAAGGATAGACACTGTTTCCTACCAACTAGAAACCTTCCATAGCTAATTTTAACCTGAATTCCAAATTTTGTATCATGATACATAAATGGAAACCAAAATCCAAGACAGCTTGGTTCATTTTTAGTCCCATTTTTAAGCCAATGGAAGCATACAAAACCATTCCTGGTCCTCCCAGGTAGGTCATTTTTTATGCACGCGTCATTATTCTGGACCTGTCCCTTTATATGGTCCATGATTCGTGCAGCTCCATTAGGATGAGCTTCTGTTATCTACCTTGAAAGCAATTCTATTTTAACTTGGGATGTGCAGTGAGCGTCTGATTACAGCCACTGCAGCGAAGACGATATTAAATGCTTCCCACCGTTTTCTTAGTCTCCCGGTCTCTTGTACGGTTCTGCTGGGAAATGCATTAAAGTTGTTTACTTTGTAAATCAGGCAGGGGCTGCCCTTCCTTCCTCGTGTCAGTTTGACAAGCTGAAAGCAGCTCAACCCATCCATTTTACACATGTACATTTAAATGTCCGTGAAGCTGGCTGATTCTTATTACCTGTGCACTTTTGACCTCAGCTGGTAGCTTTTATGCTCTGAAAGCAAGATTTTTTTTTTCATCCCCTGATTCTGCTATTCCCTCTTGGGGCTTCCTTTTTATATAAATTGCAGAGTGGGGGCGGGGGGTTTCTCCCCCCCTTCTTTCTGGTATCTGTACCGTTGGAAAGCAAAAGAAAGATCTTTTTTGCTTGCTCATTGGACAGGAAGCATTGCTACCCTCTGTACATTAAAGAGAGGGAATGGCTTAGACAGAATAGCATTCGGACCGCCACCCCTTGTGAAGCCACAGCTCTCCATCAAATTATGACTATTGAACGTCACTCCAGAATAATAATAATCTGGATTTTATAACTATAGCAAACTGAGGTTCTTTCCTCTCCATTTACTTAGCAAAATGCCCTTATGGTAACATTGTGATGCCATCCCAAATCAGCGTTTTATTTTTGATCAATGCGTTGTGTGTGTGTGTGTGTGTTTAACACATGCTGTAATGGGGAATGTTCATGTCAATAAGATATTTTATTATAAAGATTTATGGAAAGATAGACTTGTGTAATAATATACTATTATTTTAGCGGTGGTCTCAAATACCCTAGTGGGGGTTGACAGCCTGGTTGGGTGCAAAGGGCCAGCCATTGAAATTTATGAAACATCCATTGGAACTGTATTATCTTCCTCTCCACTCCAATGTTGATGCTATGGTAGTATTGTTCATGATCCATGTAGTTGGTATCTTAGAAAGAAACATTAAATAGGTCAGGGAGAGAGACAGCAAAGGAATTCCACCCAAGATTCATATTTTTGTGCATATTATTGAAAAAGAGTTAGTCTTAAATCCTAAACCTACTTCCTTAACCTTATGTCTCCTGTGTTGTGACTCTTATAGACTTCTGGAGAGCAGTTAAGTTAAGAAAAAAGCTGTATTTAACTTATTTAAATCTGCAGGTTATATAACTTAGGCAATTCAAGAGGGTTTGCTTAAGTTGACATTCTGCTAGGTATAATATAGAGAGACAGGCTACAGCAAGACAGCCTTCAGACCTATGATCCCTCGGGTTTTCTTCAACCATTTCCGTTTTTGTTTTAAAAGACCCATAAACAAATGCTTTGGAAGCTGAGGTCTGCATCTAATACATTCTGTCAGCTTTCTGCAATTATACAGAATTGGCACATAACTATGGGCAAAAACTGTTGGCATTGGGAGCAGCCAAGCTACATCAAATATTTAATCTTTTAATTAGGTACGTTATAGGAGGATAAACGCAGCATGAAAGGGAGAGTAATGTAATGGCATTCTGTACCAATGTCCTGTTCAACTACATTTTTGCATTGGATTCAGCTGCAAAATCTGTGGATCATCCTGGTTTGCCAATAGCATCAAATTCGCCACATTCTTCAACCTTCTGGGTTCAACCCATAGTGCTGATTGGTTCACTATTTGTGCTTTTTTAAAATGCTGTGTACAAAAAGGAGATGCAGAATCAGACTTTGCCAGTTCTCAGCTCTGCTTTCCTCCAGTGCTAATGTCACACTAGATTGTTTCTGACTGACAACTGATTTTGACCATTGGCGTTTTGCTTAAAATGTTAATATTATCATTCAGTTCATATTGGGCTAGTCATCGGATGAGAACGGTCATAAGCCAGATGCCGCAGCTATCTGCTGTTGAACACATGAAAACTCCCCTTCATGCTAGAGCAGGGGGTGTCTAACCTTAGTGAGTTTTAAAACTTATGGACTTCAACTCCCAGAATTCCTCAGCCAGCCATGCTGGCTAAGAAATTCTGGAAGTTGAAGTCCACAGGTCTTAAACATTGATAAGGTTGGACACCCTGTGCTTAGAGGCTTCCTCTGCAGATAGTTAAGAAGCCAGGAAACTAAATACTGTATTAGAGATCATTTGTATTGCCAGACTGAATGGGCCCTAAACTCACCCACGTCCAAAAATCTGGACAAAAAAATGAAAAAATTGACTTCTTCTGGATAAAAAGAGCAAGAAGATAGACTTTGTCTGAAGTTATATTCTGAACAGCACTATCAAGTTCACCATTGGGCAGTGAACCCCGTTGGTAGGAAGCTGCGACTCTACCTACAAAAACTCTGGGGTTTTGGGGCTGGGGTTGGGGGCAAGGTTCTGGTCACCGGAAGGAGTTTATATTTTCCCCCAAAGACCCCTATTTATGAAAGGTGACCCTTTTTAAAGATAAGTGGGGCCATGTCAGAAAGTCCTCCTTTCCACAATCAGGTTAATCTGTAGATTTCATTGCATTAGAAAATAGTGTGATTATCTGCCATTTTTAATGGTCTTGTACTGGAAAAAAAAACCTAGGGAACTGGGAAGTATTAGCTTTGGAACTCAGGGGGCTGCTTATCGCCGGGTAGCAAGCCATAGCAAGTGATACCCAGCGCATATCTGGGTTTGGCAGTTGCGCATGGTATTGAGCAAAAAGAAGGCTCTTGGTTGGCATTACTGTGGGTGAGTAAGTTCTGTGCATGTTAGAGCTCAATTTAGCCTTCACTTTATGCAAAATATAAAAGTTGTAGCTAATTCTGCTTCTGTGATTAAGTTGAGCGAGAAACTTGTGATTTCCCCCATCCCCCTTTCCAACATGGAATGCTGGGCTGAAGAATGGGCAGGGGTGTGTGTGTGTGTGTGTGTGTTCTGGTGAGACCCCAGTATTATTGGAGAAATTAAAAGAATAACCCAAGCAAAATGACATAGGCCTAGACTCTGAAATCTCTACCCTAGCTTTGAGTATTTGAACTTCCGGTCGGAGTCCCAGAGAAAGCCGTGTATATATGGATCCACTGAAGTTAAAGGCATTTGCAATAGACCCCGTAGCATATTTACTCATTAGCAATCTCCAGGGTTGCAGACTCTTAACACAACTGTATGTCTCAGTGATTTTGGTTCTGAAAAGATCACATAGATTGCATCCCCATTTTCATATTCTGAGCCTTTTCTCCCCACTACACCTTGAGTCAAAGCAGACTGCCTTTGCTCTGCTGAATTCCATGAACCAGTGTTTTTCAATCGTGGCTGCTTTAAGACCTGTGGGCTTCAACTCCCAGAATTCCCCAGCCAGTTGTGCTTGAGGATGTGGAGAGCTAGTGAGCCTGGATCTGATTAAGGTGCTGTTTCCTAGGGAGCCCTACTTTGCACTAATGCCTAGGTAGAGAGTACTTTCTAGAGGGAGCTGCAGCTACTCTCCAGAACATGGTTGAGCACCTGGCTGCACCCTGTTCGCTGCCCTAGTTGTAAAGATTTGGAGTAGACATGTAGGCTACAACTTGGGAAAAAGTGTCATTGAATTCGAGAGCTAGTTTTTGGTAGAAAACGGGGGTTACACCAATGGAGCAAGGCAATTGAACGTAAGTAATAGCGTGACATCTATGTAGAATTACCATTAGGGAGTATCTCTTCTGAATCTACTCCTGTTTTACTCTCTTGCTAGCACAGACCAAACAGTGAGGAAGAGGACAGCTTAGTTCACTTCCAAATCTAACATTTGACTAGGATCCTTGGTTTAAGTCATTTGAAAGGGCAATACAGGTCAACCTTGGGACAGCTGGTAAGGCACAGTGACATGCAGCGATCCCTTATTCGAGATACATAGAGCCTGAAGTGTTTTCTGGATCTATTTACCTGGAAACATCTCTGACAGGATGGTTAAATAAAATAATTCCACTAAAGTTTCCCTTTTGTTTGTATTCCGACTCATGTACTTTTGTGGAAGAAAGATAATATCCCTTTGCCAAGAAACAAGCATTGTATTTCAGTGTTCAAGAACTTGCTCCAAATATAAGGCAGTCAATTGAATGATATCAATAAACTTTTAAGTTTTGTAAAAAAAAAACACCAAAAAAAGTGTGAAAGTACTTTATTTACATATTTCGTTTCTAAGCCATACATTCCGATGCGCATGGATCTTGCTGGATTAAGGTTGAGTTTCTCATCTCTGCTTGTGGCTGTGCTCTGGGAAGACTTCAGAACTGTCCAGAAAGTCAACCTCTGGCTGTTGAAGTCAGTTGGTCTGTTTCCTGAAGCCATTCCCAGACCTGAAATAATTTTTCTTTTGATTTTCTTCGAAACCAAAAGCCTGAAGTAAGAAATCTATGCAAACTGTAAGTCCACATGAATTCATGTGTAAATCCACATGAATTCCTCCCCTACACATCGATTTGGGGTATTCTACAAGCTTGGAAAAAATTACTTTGACTCCAAAGGTCCTTCTCCCTGCGCGAGTTTAGTTCTTACGCTCTTTAATGCTAATTTGGTAACACTATATAGACCCTCCCTCAGTAGTACAAAGGAAGGGATGCTTTCTTTTTTCTCCACTACCTTTTTTTTCCCCTAAGTGAAAAGTGATTCTGATCAAAACAGCCTCATTCCTAGTTCTTCCAACCTTGACATCTCCTTTCTGGATCTCCTGGAAAGTTTTTTAAGTTTTCAGAAAGAGATTGCTTCAGAATTGCAGCCCGTTTCTGATTCACCTTTCAATCAGCGAACATACCATTATAGACTCTTGAGATGCAAAAGGGACTTGTTATTCATTGAAAAGCATTTATTTAGTTTTGTCTTCAGATTTTTTTTTAAAAAAGGATTTTTTGGGAAGCATCAATCATTTCAACCGTTGGCAGACGGGTATTGACATGCATCCTTCACTGACCTAAGTTTTCCCAGAGTTGATCAAAACGTGGTTTCAGATTTCAAGAAATAATTTTGCTTTGCTCAACCACAAACCAGGTTGGTGATTTTGTTTTCCGTATATTTATATGCCTCTGTTTAAAATCTGTATTTCTTGTTTTCAAAGAGATTTCTTTTTTTAAAAAAAATTCTGCATTGTAAACTCTTGTCTTGGGGATACGAATATGTGTTTGTGATAGCGGTTTGATGTTGCTGTTGTTTTTTTGAAGACCAGCCATCTAGTTTGTTTTTATTTTGCTTTGATATCTCAGAAGCCACATAAAGAACAACACATTCTCTGCAATGAGAACACTGAATGTAGTTGATTGCGAATTGGATGTGATAAGTCTACTAATAGCGGCTTCTGTTCCCAATTACATAGAGGAAAAGGCAAAGCGTTCTGCTCCCTTGTTCCCTTATCGTCCCACTTAAATGCTTCTGCTAGATGAGATATAAGTCCTTAACATAATATAATTTCTACATTTTGTAATTAATGCATGGCTGTCATACATTTCAGGAAAATTAAGCTGCATGCCTAATGAGGCAGCACATCTCTTCGGGCATGTACACACACACACACAATACATAGACAGGTTTTATGCAACATGATTGAATAGTCTTTAAAGACTCAGCCAAGGTAAGAGATACTGGTGCAGGTAGAACAGGGATTGTGTGCAAATGCGCAGTCAGAAAGACAGAAAAAAAGAGTTTTGAGCACTGATATCAGGCTGCTTCCCTCCTCTTGCCAGTTTCCCAGGACATGATAGAAATAGACAACTGCAACCAAGCCCTACATTAACAAAGATGGTTACGTGTCTATGAAGATTGTTAATCCTCCAGGTCATGGTTGACCCAAAGGTGCTTTTGCAATAGGCAACCTCGCTTGCTTGTTTGCTTGGTATTTTTCCCCTTGAAAAGATTTTGCTTCTCCTCCAAGAAGCTTCTTCAGTTCCTTACAGCTGTAGAAGCAAAATGTTGCCTTTTGGAAAAGTACTTGCTTTCACTGGAATAATGCCACAGTTGTTCAGAACAAAGTCCCATTTTGTTCAATGGTCTTTGGGGCGGTATGACTATTGGGCACAGATTCTGCGCGGATGAAATTTTGCTAGCTTCTTCAATGGTTACAGAGGTTGCTAGCAAGATAACGTGTTGAGTTGTGGATCGCTAATGTGCGTGCGCTGATTTTCAAATCAGTTGGGTAGAAGTAGAAGTTGAGTAGGGAATTCTGTCAAAAGACAAACATTTTTATGACTGTATATAACCACAATCCCTTGCTTCTCCTAGTTCAGATCTGGAACAGAAACCGACTTCCACGATAAAATGTGAGCTTTATAGCACAGAGACTTTACTCCCTCCCAAAAATTAAGTAGAAGCTTGTTAAGGGCTCTACAGTTCTTTAGTTCTGCATTTTTCAGGAGAACATAAATTTTGCCTCCATGGTAATGTAACTTTCAAACGAGGAGGGTTGGCAAATAGTAATGAAACGGTGTGTACTTTACCTTAAAGTCTCTTTATGTGCTCAATAATGTATGAGAAACTCTTCCACTGGGCCCCCCAATAATTAACAGATCATCTAGGATGTATGTTTTATTTATGTAATTTTGCTTTTAGCTCCTCTTTCCTTGCCCCTTCTCCTAACACACAAATTCTTTGCAAGATGGGTATGCTTATGGCACAGAATATTAGCTTCTGAATCCTGGTTTGTATGTTCAAATTCCCAGTCAAGAAATGTTAAGTATTCTTCAGCTGGTTTGGGAAGGGAAGAAGGGAGGATTGGTTTAATCAAGGTTTAAAGTCTCTGCAACAAGAGCACTCCATGCTCAATAATTGGCTCTCATTTTAGTATACAAGGAAAAGCTAATCAGCCAAAAGCTTTGTACTGGAGCGATCACAGAGAAACTGAGGTTGTTAAAGGATTGAATGTTTCCTCTAAGTGATGTTCCCGTTAAATCCTATTTACTGCTGACCTTGGAAACTCTTCGGTCCTAACCCATCATTAGGCTACACTTTTCATTTGAACCCATCATAAAAAAAGCAATTTACAGTACCTCTCCTTCCCCCTCCCAGTTAACAAGGATGTTGACAGCTCCTGGGCTAATTGAGAAGGTCTAAGATCTGCAGGTGTTTAAAAAAAACCCAACAACCTTCATTCCCCAAATTTCTAGGCCCATCAGTCAATTTGGACATTCCTTGATTGACATGCCTTTAATGGAGAATTAATGAACTGATCCCTGTGAATTGTTACAGGTTACACTTCTCTGGTTTTTGGTTTCTTCCCTCCCTAGGATGAATTATCCATCATTCTTTAGCAGCTGGGTGGCCTTTACATTTCTGCTTCTACAGTATCCAGGTTAGTATTTCAGGTTTTCAGCGTGGGATACCGAAATGCTCTCTGTTCATTCCGACAATCCCCGAGATGGAAGGCATTAGGCAGATTACATGAGAACCAAGGAAAGTGTCCATCAGGAATCCTTTCCTTTACCACACATCCTCTGCTTTGTCTCTACGATTCTACCAAGAATACCTTCTTCAGACCTGTCTTAAGATCGTTTCATTCCGGTGTGACCTGAGCCTGCTACAAATACATGTGAATGTGACTACCTGGTTAGCATTGTAGATTCTACGGCCTACAGGAATCTACAGGAATTGCGACTGATCCCGTCTTTATGGTTTTGGAATTGGTGTCCATCCTAGAAAGGCATGTTTGCATATGCCGGGACCCAGTTCCCGTACTGTTGTAGAAATTCTACTCCTGGCAAAAAACGTAGAATTAAATTCGAAGCAATCGTTTTGTTATCTCGCAGGTGGATTCTGGTGAGGCTTCTTACCTGTATAGCACCTGGAACAGGTCAGAGAAGCCAAGGTTTCAGCTTAAAACAAAAAAAGGTATGAGCTCAGGTATAGGAGCACGACAAAATCTGAGGGTTTTGCCTTAAAATTTTACCCCTTCCCCATTTCTCCTACATCAAAAGCAAAACCTTGAATCTTTTCATATTAAAAGATTATATCACTCTGTCCCCAGGAAGCCTCTGAGCCAGTTTTTTTTTAAAGTTTTTAATTCATCAAGTGTCTCCCTCCCACCCATTTTTCCTTTATTTTTTAATTTTGTTTCATTTGGCAATTTAATGAGATTTTAAATTTAAACTCTATCCCACTCCAGTTGCTTGTGATATATCTGGCTCTACTGATGTGTTTCCTTGCTGAAGCTTTTTTTTGTTTGTGTGTTGGCTCCCTTGTAAGCAACTGTGCAGAATTTCGTAGGTCAAAAAGGTTAGATGTTGAGTAGTTTCCTTAAAAAAAACACAACAACCTCAATTTGCCATGATTTTGCAGTAGTTTAAGACCCTCCCTGGGAAAATTTCTTCTCCAAGTGGCTGTTAATCCCAATTCTGATTTTTTTTTTATATAAGACCCCATCATCAGTTTGCACTTTGGTGTCTGTTTTGGCAGGGTGGGAGGGGAGGGAAAAAACATTTTACATTGTAGAAAGTCTCTGTAAACCATTTGTAGGGGGGCTAATGCAACTTTTAAAACGGGATGCAACTCTAACCACAGTCTTTATTTCTCCTTCCATTCAATAATCCTGTCAAATTCTCAGACTGCCATTTTCTTGGCAAGGTTTTTCAGAAGTGCTTTTCATGGCTCCCTTCCTATGGCTGAGGGAGGATGATTGGCCCAAAGTCACCGAGCCAGCTTTCATGCCTAAGGCAGGACTAGAACTCATGGTCTCCTGGTGATTGGCCCTAAGTCACCCAGCTGGCTTGCATGCTTAATGTGGGACTAGAACTCCCAGTCTCTAGCCCGGTGCCTTTCCCACCACTCCAAATAATAAGAGCCTTGGTGGTGCAGGCTGTTAAATGCCTAGCACTTAGTTCTAGCTGCCTGCATCCCACCAGGCTCAAGGTTGACTCAGCCTTTCATCCTCTCGGGGTAGGTAAATTGAGGACCCAAGATTGTTGGGGGCAATAAGCTGACTTTGTAAACATGCAGCTTGGGGGAACCAAAAAGCCCTAGTAATAAGCAGGCATATACAATGGAATGAAGGCTATTGCTGAGTGCATTGGGTCGTGCTCCAAAGATTGTAAGCCACCCTGAGTCTCCGGAGAAGGGTGGCATATAAATATGAATTTTAAAAAAATTGGCTCAACAGCCCATTACTAATGCTTAAAACAAGTATTGAAAAATTGACCTAATTCCATATCTAGAAGGGAGAAAATGAACCTTGAAAAATAAATAACCCCACATTTAACAGCTGTGAGTTGAGATCTATCTGTGCAGCTATTTTCGCCGCAGTCAGATGCTTTTCCTTATCCGTTGTCTGGCAAAATAACCTCTGCTGCAACTTGCAAACACAGTCCACGTCCATATGCAAGAAAGATGCGCCATCTGCCAGGTTCTCCAATTTTATGACACCCTCATCGAAAGTTTGCATGAGGGCATTTAGAACAACTCTTTGGAAGCGCACAGACTCACTGAGGCCCTGCTTTATAGAGTAAAAACCCTCTGCAGTTCCTGCTGCTCGTCGAAATAAACAAATATCCACGTTCTACTGTAAGCTTGCAAAAATTCAGCAATAAAATGGTATTTAGACAACTGATGCCACTCTTCTGCAAGTCCTCACTTGCCTTCAACACCCATCCCACCTGTCTCAAGTCTCCCTGAGACGGAAAGTACAGCTATCCCACCGGCCTATTAAAAGATCAGCAACGTTAAGTCCTCTCTCCATCCTCAGATACATCCAGCTGATTACTAGAGTCATCATCATTTAACGACCCCATAATCCCTTGCGGGTGGAGTCTGGGTAACTGAATGGAGCTAGTGAGTGTTTTAATGGCCGGATGCTCTTCCAATTGCCAATGGGGAGTTTTGTTCAGCAGATAATATCCTCATTGTGCCCAGAGAGAGAAATATCTGCCTTTACCTAGGGCGAACTCACAGCCTCCTGATGAATGAGGCAAGAGTTCCACTTGTAGGCCATCGCACCACTCCAGCTGATTACTGATTATAATTTCATTTTAGTCTTCATTAACTGATACTACCCTAGCTGATTAGTAGAGTATTATCAGTTAACAGACTAAGACTGAAATGAATTCATAGATAAATAAATAAAGGTGACCCTTGGACTGCATTGTTTGCAATCATCCGCCAGGGTGAAAGAATGGAGCGGGTTCAGAGGAAGTAACAAGGGGTACAACATGGAATGTGGTTGGCACTAGAATAATTATTTTCTCTCTCCGTGTATCTCTGTTGCAGCACAGACTATGGGCATCTTGTACCCTTTTTGGCCCAATGGCACCAAAACCCCCAAAGTGGATGACGGCAGCTCTCCAGAAATCAAGCTCTCCTTCCCCTTCATTTTCTTTGGCGTGCCGTACAGGACCATTTTTGTAAGTAAAAGCACCACTTGGTAAAGCCAAGGGCGCCTTTCCCCGCCATTAACATCTGCATTTTAAACAGCGCTCTCTGCCAGCCTTCCTCGGAGAAGAGGAAGATTAATGGAGTCCTCTCTGCCAAGTTCTTACACGTTATGAACAAGAGGGTCTATTATTAAGAAAATCAAGGGTGCGCTTAGGAGGCGAGGCGTGTGAGGGGCAAGATTATAAAAGCCCAGCAACAGCCTTGTGCAGTTGATTAAACACTCAAAACGACACGCAGGCTTTGGCATGCTAAGCGTTGAGCCGGTGGCAGGAAAACCAGAATACGTCAAGGACCTGCAGAAAAATAAATATATTTCTTTTCTCAGGAAATTATTTCTGCTTTGGGGAGTGGTTGTTTTTTTTTTCCTTAGCAGCTGCATCATTTACTCTGCCTCCTAGGTTGCTGCTTCAAAAGAGACCATTCTTTTTCCAAGGCAGGATTGTGAGGAGAGTACCAAACTCTTTCATGCACACAGATGCAAACACACACACACACACACACACACAATAAATTCCAAATTTGGAATCTGGCTTCTCAGCAGACATTGGTCCATGCCACAAAGGCCACCATTTGTGCACTTGGCAGGCTTCTGAATTTGTGGGTCAGAGTGAAATAGGGCTACACGTGGTGGGGAATCATATTATGGCCATGGGAAATTTGGGGCCTGGGGTTCTTTTTGCTTTACAGTGGCAATGGGCCCCATGTGGTTTTGTTTTGGTAAAAGACAAGCGGGACAACTTTCACTTAAATGAGTTCTCTTCAATGGGTCCCAAAGGTGCTTTTCTCCCAAAAAGCAACTGGACTTTCTTGTTTTTTTTCCTTCAAAGCATTTCACTTCTCGTGCAAGAAGCCTTTTCCGTTCTCTTCAACGTGGGCACAACAGAATGGAAGTCATGGGACTTCAGAGCCACAGTGTGGCAGTGGTTAGAGGGCAGTACTGCAGGCTACTTCTGCTGACTGCCAGCTGACTGCAATTTGGCAGTTCAAATCTCACCAGGCTCAAGGTTGACTCAGCCTTCTGTCCTTCCAAAGTCAGTAAAATGAGGACCCAGATTTTTGGGGACAATAGGCTGACTCTATAAACCACTTAGAGAAGGCTGGAAAGCACTGTGAAGTAGTATATGTCTAAGTGCTATTGCTACCTTCCTTCCTTCCTTCCTTCCTTCCTTCCTTCCTTCCTTCCTTCCTTCCTTCCTTCCTTCCTTCCTTCCTTCCTTCCTTCCTTCCTTCCTTCCTTCCTTCCTTCCCTTCTGACCAGTGGTCAGAATGCAGTATGGCAGGCTAACTCTGCCCAAAGCCAGCAGTTCGATCCTGACCAGTTCAAGGTTGACTCAGCCTTCCATCCTTCCGAGGTGGGTAAAATGAAGATCCAGATTGTTCGAGGAAAGAGGCTGACTCTGTGAGAGGGCTGTAAAGCACTGTGAAGCGGTATATAAGTCGAAGGGCTATTGCTATAAGATTTGAATTCTGTGTTTCATTCCTCTGTCAAGGGGTCTCCACTCTGTCCCAACCTCCAAACACAGAGGGGACATAAATTTAGAGCTCTATTTCCATCAAATAATTGGAGAGCCTCTACGTTCAACACGCCTTGCCTCCGCATGATTTTGAGCTGACATTGTTACTTCCTGCTAACCGCATGTCAAACTTCCCTCCTGAATTGCAGGTCAACAACAATGGAGTGGTTTCCTTTAATGTGCTGGTCAGCCAGTTCACCCCAGAATCCTTCCCTCTAGCTGATGGACGGGCTTTCATCGCCCCTTTCTGGGCAGATGTCCACAATGGCATCCGGGGAGAAATCTACTACCAGGAGACCACTGACCCGGTGCTGCTAAAGAAAGTCTCTAAAGACATCAGGAAGTATTTCAAGAACCTGCCTTCCTTCACTGCCCTGTCAGTTTTTATCGCTACCTGGGCTGAAGTTACTTTCTACGGAGGGAGTAGCACAACCCCGGTAAGGTCACCATCTTGGTTCCTGCTAACAACTAACCTCCAAGTTTGTAGAAGAAGAGCTATGTTAATTTGCTGGGTAGGTAAGAGTAGAGTAGGGTAGAGTAGGGTAGAGTAGTAGAGTAGAGTAGAGTAGAATAGAATAGAATAGAATAGAATAGAATAGAATAGAATAGAACAGAATTAGGAAAGTGGAATGGAATGGAACAGAGGAATGGGACAGAACAGAACAGAACAGAACAGAATAGAATAGAACAGAACAGAATAACAGAGTTGAAAGGTACCTTGGAGGTCTTCTAGTCCAACCCCCTTCAGACAAATGGTTATCCAATCTCTTTTTAAAAACTTCCAGTGTAGGAGAACTCACAACTTCTGGAGGCAAGTTGTTCCACTGATTAATTGTTCTGACTGTCAGAAAATTTCTCCTTAGTTCTAAGTTGCTTCTCTCCTTGATCAGTTTCCACCCATTGCTTCTTGTCCTGCCTTCAGGTGCTTTGCAGAATAGCTTGACTCCCTCTTCTTTGGGGCAGCCCCTGAGATATCGGAAGGCTGCAATCATGTCTCCCCTAGTCCTTCTTTTCATCAGACTAGACATACCCAGGTTGTCCTGCATTGGACAACCATTTGTCTGAAATGGTATAGGGTTTTCTACCTGAGCAGAGGGTTGGACTAGAAGACCTCCAAGGTCCCTTCCAACTTTGTTATTCTGTTAGCTGTGCATCTCACAAAACACAGCTGTTTTGCTAACCCATTTTATTTACTTGCCACATTTATTTATTTAGCCCATCTTGGGGTTTAAGGTGACTCTGAGCAGTTCATGCTTTGGATTTAGCATGCTGGATGATTCCCCCTCCCCCCACCCTGTTTGTGTCTTCTTTTGGTTGTGAAAATCTGTGCAAAAGCAGCTTCACTGAAACTATATTCTCCAGAGTAGGGCATAGGATGGGTGCATTCTTCGGGGCGGTGATGAGTGAACGGTGAATGATCTCAGCTGATCCACAGAGGATAGTAAATAAAACAGAGACATCATCCTGACAAATCTATAAAAGATTTCGAGGAAGCGGGGCGGGTTCATGGGGATTGGGGATGAATCAACCTCCCTGCACCACATTCAATAAATCCTAGGCTGCCATCTCCTCCCTTTCAAATCTTGCAAGGTAGGATGAGAAAACAGAAGTGTATATTTTTTTCCCCGAATGAAAAACACCCCATTTGCTGACCTCGTTTAATCATTACGTAAGCTACATTACAAGTAACCGACCTAATGATGAAGAATTGCACCAGCAGCATTCTTAAGTATCCTTGGCGTGTTTCAACCATTAGTTCTCAAAATGGGCAGCGGTTTAAGCGCTAAAATGTCCAGCCCTCAGCGATGTTGACTAGATATATGAGACGTCCACAATGATGAATTCGGAGAGGCACATCGCATGGGAGGGGGCTGCACAATAGAAATTTGACGGTTTTATTTAAGGAGACCAGCTGAGCCAGGGCTGTCAAAGTTGATTTCATTGAGGGCCGCATCAGGGGTTGTGTTTTACCTTGGGGACCAGGGTGGGTGTGACCAGAGTGGGCATGGCCACCTTAATATCACTCGTGTCGGGGGGCGCCTGTGGTGGCCCAAGTGCTCTGCCAGCGAAAATGTGCTCCCAAGCTCTGTTTTCTCTGGCTGAGGCACTGCAGACTGGTCCTTTGTTATTTCTAGGGTGGCCCTGTGGGCCAGATCTAAGCACCCTGCAGGCCACATCTGTGTTTTGACCCAAACCCTTTTCCAATAAAACAAATACGAACCAAAGGGAACAGAAACCTTTTAATGAGTCTTACCAATCCCCGGTTAAAAGGCTGCTGCAAGCAACTTTGATAAGCATGAGCCTCGCCAAAACTGTGCAAGACTGCCAAGAATCACAGATAAGAAATATTTCACAACACAAGAGTCTTTAAATACCAAATTCAGATACTGGAATGTCCACGAGGCTGAGTTTCAAAACGTCTTTGCTTCCTGCAAAGAACGTTGGCTTCACAGCTGGCTTTTATCTTCTTGAAGGAGGGGCCATTACCTTGCAGCCTTACTCCCAAGTCGCCCGTGCTGCTGCAGCTGCTCTTTCCTATGAGCAGCCCTGCGTGCACGCGCACTTGGCACAGGCTCCTCGGGAACGTCCTTATCGCTGCTGCCAGCCCCCACAATCTCTGAAGGCAGCAGTCCACTCCCTAATGGTCCTGGCCCCTCATCTGAGTCCTTGCTCTCCTCAGCCGTCCACACCTGCTGCCAGCTAACCACAACAATCTGGCCCCCAGGCCTTGAGTTTGACACCCCTTAGCTAAGCGCTTCCTAGACTATTACTGGGGAAATGTGACTTCTTGAAGGCAGGTTTCTCTGGGTTTTGCAAGGCCAGTTGGAGTTTAGAATTTAAGCATATTTTACGGGGAAATCCATTTTCACACGTACAGCTGTTACAACATCCCCATGGTCACGTGATCAAACTTCAAGTGCGTAGCAACTGACTCATATTTATGGCGGTTGCAGTGCCCCGGGGATACGTGAGCCCCTTTTGCGACTTTCGGAGAAGCAAAAAACTACCTGTAGTTTCCTTTTAAAAAAAAAAAAATTAGGTTAGAACCTCTTTGTGTCTGTGTGTCTTATAATACATGTGGGTATATACATAATGTTTGTATTTATTTATCTTGTCATTTGTGTAGTGTAATATTGGAGGTGTAACCCTTTAAGAGCTGTATGCAATGAACTTTCATTTTTAATGCACACCAATTAGTGTACATTCAAAGTGACAATAAAGTAATTCTCTTCTATTCGCTTCTACTCTTATTCTATTCTATTCCAATTCATTCTATTCTATTCTTATTCTATTCTATTCTATTCTTTTCTAATTCTTATTCTATTCTTCTATTCTTATTCTATTCTATTCTTATTCTATTCTTATTCTATTCTATTCTTATTCTATTGTATTCTTTTCTATTCTATTCTTATTCTCTTCTCTAATTCTTATTCTATTCTTCTATTCTTATTCATTTCTAATTCTTCTTATTCTATTCTTTATTCTATTCTTATTCTATTCTTATTCTTTTCTATTCTTATTCTCTTCTCTTCTATTCTTATTCTGTTCTTATTCTTATTCTAATTGTCAAGAGGTCTGGAATACTCTACCTGATTCTGTGGTTTCTTCCCCAAACCCCCAAAACTTTAACCTTAGACTGTCTACCGTTGACCTCACCCCTTTCCTAAGAGGTCTGTAGGAGGCGTGCATAAGCGCACCAAAGTGCCCACCGTCCCTGTCCTATTGTTTCTTTTATTTTTCTTATATGTATTCATTTCATGTATTCACAATGATGTTTATCATTGTAAGCGATTGACAAAATAAATAAATAAAACAAACAAATAAATAAATAAACAAATAAACAAACAGATAAATAAATAAATATCCCCATAGACATTTTACTTACAATTAACATAGCCCGTCCATATATCTTTACTTCTCTTCTGTCACATTCTCGTCATACGCTAAATAAATATTAATAACAGGACTGTGACCAAGCCGACAGGGAACAAACACGTTTGCAAGAGCCAGGTCTTCCCTTCCCCATGAACGTGCCACTTTCTGAGATCTCTTTGCCTTTTTTTTTTTAAATTCTTGTTTTATGCCCTGTGTTCAAAGATGGAGCTGGAAGCAAGAATAGAATTGGGCGCATTCAGTTGGGTGGGTGGGTGGGGCGTGAGCCGCTTCCATTTCTATCTGGCCCTGTTTGCCTTCAAAATGAAAGCAGAGGAACACAAAAACCGGCCAGGGTTAGCTTCAAAGAGAGAGTGCTGCAGTTTGTGGCATTGCATTTTTATAGGATTATCATTGTATTGCTCTCTCATCCCTTTCCTGGGTGAGAATGAGTTATTTTCCAGGGGTGATGGAAGACAGCTATCTGTTTAATAAATACATAGTTCGGAAGGAGCAGTGGGATGATTGTAATATCCCAATTTGAAGCCCTGCCTTGCCAGGCAGCTGTAAATCTTTCTCAATGGAACCAAAGTTCTAGGTCCAACTGGATTCAGCCCAGGGGTGGGATTCAGTTTTTTTAACAACCGGTCCTGTGGGTGTGGCTTAGTTAGTGGGTGTGGCTTGGTGGTCATGTGACTGGGTGGGCGTGACTTGGTGGTCATGTTATTGGATAGGCATGGCCAACTCAATATCACTCACATCAAAGCATGCATCTCCTCGCCTGGCCTCTCATGACTGTGGGGATGCTGCAACAGTCGTAAGTGTGAAAAATGGTCATAAGTCACTTTTCAGTGCCATTGTAACTTTGAATGGTCACTCCACACAAGCAAAGTACCAGCAAAGGAGGGGAAAAAATTCCAGAGAAGTTCCTGAGACAGGAAGTCTAGTCCTGTCAAGAATGTAATAAGGGTTAACGGAGAGGCAGTTTCTGTAAGCAACACCAGAATGTTTCCTTCCTGCCTTCCTTACAGGATTAGGCCAGTAATTTCTTCTAACAACTGGTTCTCCAAACTGCTTAGAATGTTAACAACCGGTTCTAGCGAATAGGTGCGAACTTGTAGAATCCCACCCCTGATTAAGTCTGTTCTGACCCAGCCTTAGCAGAAGCAAGAAACAGACTCCTTGTCACGAAAAAGCCCTCTTTATTTACCTCTTGTGAATTAATGGCATTCACCCACCAAAAAGTATAGGCAATAGTCCTTCAAAGAGTTAACAGCAGTAACAGACCTTATCAGTTCCTTGTGATAATTGCAAGGCCATGAGCTCCCAGCCAAAAGGCTGCAAATTAAGTTCTGGCAAGCAGTCTCTGTGGCACAAAACACAATGAGCAAAATCTTCAGAAAAACCAACTGTTGTCTCCTCTGACAACCACTCCCCTTTCCTTCTATTTATTCCCCCAGCCAGAGGGGGGCCATTCAGCGTCCACGTGTGCTTTGCTTCCCGAGTCGACTCCCTGACCTCCACTATTCCCCTCTCCTAACAGCTCTGCGCATACGCGTGTCTGGAACAGGCCTCAGCTGTTCTTCCTCCTCACTCATCTCAGCCTCCAAAGGCAGCTGCCTCTCCTGGCTCTACCTCTGCATCCGATGCTGAGCATCCATCAGAGCCTTCCCCAGACTCCAGAACTGGCTCAAGTTCCTCCCCAACTTCCTCATTGTCCAAGTCTGCTGCCCGCTCCACTGGCAGCTGGTGGGCCACAGCACAGCCCAGCGTGTAGATCTTGGTTTCTGCAATACATTTTTACAGCAAAGTGTGCAACGGTGGGATTTCTCCCGAATCTCTCAGTCGATTTTAACCTCCCTTGGACTGGAAGACCTCCAAGGTCCTTCCTGTTATTCTGTTGGCTTCTGAAGAAGCTATCAAATCTTGGAGGATTTAAATATTGCCCTCCCGTGGTCCTTTTCCATACTGACTGGTAGGGGATGCGGAGTCTCACAAAGCAAACCTTAACTAAAAATCCCACAAATCGATGGGATTTTTAAAAGATCCAATGAGGTTCAAGAGACCTTAATTAAAGCATAAGCAGCTGAAATCTCCTAGGGAAGGTACAGGATCTTCCTTCCTCCTTTCCTATCTATGGACAGATTTATTTATTTATTTATTTATATTTGAACTTGTATGCCGCCCCATCTCCGAAGACTCGGGGCGGCTCACAACTAAAAACGCAGAACAATAAATATTTAAAAAGACATTAAACTAACAAGCCCAAATATAAGACATAACAATACAATAAAATATATTAAAAAACCCATCCCTCCCCCCAAAGGAGGGTCACAGCCCGGTTGGTCAAACAACCAAGTTTTTAATTCGCGGAAGGTACGGAGATCAGGGGCCAGACGGAGCTCCAGAGGCAGTTGATTCCAGAGGTCGGGGGCAACAGAGAAGGCTCGTCGTCGGGGAAGTACCAACCGGCATTGGACCGCCGATGGAACCCCGAGGAGTCCTTGCCTATGAGCCCGCACAGGGCGGCCGGAGCTAGCTATTGGAAGAAGACGCTCCCTCAGATATTGGGGACCCATGCCGTGTAGGACTTTGAATGTTAAAACTAAAACCTTGAATCTCACCCGGAGTGCAATCGGCAACCAATGCAGGCCACGCAGGAGGGGGGTAACAGATTGACCGGATTGGAAAACCAAACCACGTATGTAAAACCCCTATGATCTGGTTTTTTTTAAAAGCAGAATAATCATTTCTTACTTTGCCTCCCTTAAATATAAATGAGTAAAACTAGATTCAGGAGTTACGACACGTACTTGCTACACCAACCAACCTGATTTTAATTGCGCCAAATGGTGTAATAATGCTATTAAATTCAGTAAGTAAAGCAGTTGGTCAGAAGGTGAGGCAGGGAGAGCCAAGCTGTTGCATCAGGTGGCTATAATGAGATTTTTCTATATAAGTGCTTGCCATGGAGAGGCTGTAACAGAAAGCTACCATCATCAAAAGGGCTCTGCACTTCTTCCAGACCATATGCAATGGGCAGATTATGTAGTAGGCATTATGAAATCCCCTTTGTTTAATTCTCAGAGGTTGAGTTGCCTCAACTCTGACCCTACGTCTGCCTTTGAGTGGGTGCCGTTTGAAATATCATCTGTCGGACTATTTTAAGGTTCCTTGATTCTTATTTTGAACTTCCAGTTTGATGAGTAGACTTTAAAATGACTTTACAGACTTTGATTTGTTGCTCTAACCCTCTTGAAGCTCAGCCAGGACATCCTAAAGAAGTGAGTCCCAGACTGGGAGGTTTGGAACTGCCTCCTCAGAGTACAACGTGATCCCATCTTTAGCCTACTAATAAGGAAAATACAACATCAAGAGGTTTTATTGCACTCACAGTGCAAGCACAGTTATCTAATGGCATTGCTTTAATTATTAAAATTGGGTTTGTTATTGATAGTTTTCTTTCATTGTAGGGCAATGCAAGGGAAGGAAACACATCACAAATGGGGAGAGGGGCTGATTGTCCTTTGATTTGTGGGGATGCAAGAGAAAGCGGAACTGAATACGTCTCCCTTGGCCCACATTTTCCTATTTAGATTTAATTCTGGGATCAGCGCAATTTGTGGCTTGGAAATAGAAAGAAAAAAAATTCTAGAATAGAATGGAATTCCTTATTGGTCAAGTGTGATTGGACACACAAGGAATTTGTGTTGGTGCAAATGCTCTCAGTGTACATGAAAAGAAAAGATTCGTCAAGAGTCAAGAATCATAAGGTACAACACTTAATAATAGTCATAGGGTACAATAAGCAATCAACAACCACAAGAGATGGTCAAGGACCACTTGGTCCCACAGTTTTATTGTGCCACATCACTGTGCATTTGTACACGTGGATAAACTGCCACAAAATTGAGACATGGATATTAAATCTGGAACAAACTGATGACAAACTGATATATTAGATCTGGTGCTTTTGCTGCTTGTGGATGGATTGCTTTCAGTATAAAATCCTGTGGACTATCCCAGTGGCTCACAAATATTGGGGCACCAAGGACAGGTTCTGTGGAGAGTGGTTTTTCCATGGACCGAAGAGAGTGTGGTTTCGTGTTCTGCCTGTATCCCATAGATAGGTCTTCATTTATTTGCGTGGACCGGTTTGTGCTGGTCCACGAACTGGGGATTGGGGACCCTTCGACTATCCTACAAATTTTGTTGTTGTTAGTTGTGAAGTTGTGTCTGACTCATTGCGACCCCCAGGACAACGTTCCTCCAGGCCTTCCTGTCCTCTATCATCCTCCGGAGTCCATTTAAGCTCACGCCGACTGCTTCAATGACTCCATCCAGCCACCTCCTTCTCTGCCGTCCCCTTCTTCTTCTTTTGCCCTCAATCTTTCCCAGCATTAGGCTCTTCTCCAGGGACTCCTTCCTTCTCACGAGGTGGCCAAAGTCTTTGAGTTTCATCTTCAGGATCTGGCCTTCTAAAGAGCAGTCAGGGTTGATCTCCTCTGGGACTGACCGGTTGGATCGCCTTGCAGTCCAAGGGACTCGCAGGAGTCTTCTCTTCCAGCACCAGAGTTCAAAGGCCTCCATTCTTTAGCGCTCAGCATTAGGTTGGCATCATTGCACCATCTTCAGAGAGGAAATAACCAAATAAGATACACGCTTGGGTAGATAAATGTGGAAGTTCGAACAAACTTTTATTCATGCTTTTTCCGTTCTTACTCTAACACTGCCATCTATAGGACATGCAAGGGATAAAGTCATTAAATGGTGAAGTTTTCATTGAGGTGATATTCCAGATGTCGAGACCAGTGGATGACATCAGGCTCAAAGGCTGAATGATAGGATTTTCTTTAATAAGTTCACTCTAGATAATCATAACTCTTTGACCAGACATATCATCTATTATATGTGTGTTACATGGGATCTGATCTGTTGTTGGACATTTTTATTAATTTATTCTTCTTTCTTCTGGACGAAAACTGTATTTCAGTATAAGATATGTGGGTAGGTAGGAGACCTGTACAAACTGCGAGCCACAGTTATGACACCTTGGTGGGATTGACTCTCTCTCTTGTTTTCAAAATTCAACATTATTTCCCTAACCTGTTTTGACTTTCTCATTTTAAAATCCACTTGGGTTTATTTTTAAAGGAATTAATGAGTTCCCGCCCCCCAGAAAGTTAGCGTCATTCAGATTTATAAAATTGGCTTCGAGTTCAGAAACAAGATGAACTAAATCCACTTTTTTTTTTAAAAAAAAGTGTTTTGAAAACTGTCAGAGTATATTCATGAACTGGAATAGAGCTTAGTAACAAGGTCAGCCAATGAGAGCTGAATTGGGGGCTGAAACTTAAAGAGAGAATATGGGTGTGGTTTATCTCTGTTCTGTGCTCAGCTCTAAAGTGAAAGAGAAAGTAACTTGCTTGCTTGCTTGCTGAACTAAAGTGAAACTGATGTCTGTTTCTGAGCTCCTGAGTTTGCCATTCTGCTCTGAACCTGTAACATGTCTGCTTCTGTTTGAGTTTGCTCCATGTTGGAGAAATCTACAACTGGTACTGTAAAATTTACTTTATGTATTTATAAAGAAGTTAAATGAAGCCTCAGTCATCTGTGTTTACTTTTCTGGTGCTGAATTTACACTGCAATACTCTGAACAAAAGTAATTTCTTTTGGCCTCAGAGTAAACACTTGTATTTTAAACAGGTGAACACTTTCCAAGCACTCCTTATCTCGGATGGAACATCCTCCTTCGCCATGTTCAATTATGAAGAAATTAACTGGACCACTGGAACGGCGAGTGGAGGGGACCCTCTAACTGGTCTCGGTGGAGTGATGGCCCAGGTAGGACATTAGATGACCATTATGGGCTTCCTTTTCACACAACAGTTCTGTATGCAGCATCCATGGAAAAAAGATTGCCTATATTTTGCCAAGAAAATAAAGAACTAAATAGCCAATTTGGAACCCAGGAGATTTAACCGTTCTTTTGGATAATCATGGGATAGTCAATTATCATTGTCTGAGTCTATATTTACAATAATCCAAGTCTTGTAAAATCATTTGTATTAGAGATGTGCAAAAGATTCTGAAATCAATACATGGAAATTCAGACAATTTTCAATATCCCTGGAATGGCAGTCCCTTCTGAGGAAAGAAAGTTTCAGCTTCAAAACCTTTTTCATATCTCAATATTATTGACATGAAGAATTTGACACATGCTATTATTGCTGGCCAGATGTGGGGGGAAAGCACTATAATGCAAAGGAGATTGCCTGACTCCATTAATTAACAGCGAAAGGGGATACTTGTGATGGTATGTAGGAATGACCTTGGGAGAGGGAGGAAGACTCACAGAAACAATTTGATAAGAGGCAGCTCAATTCACAGGTGGAGAAGAATGTGGGAAGCACTTCACAAAGAACTCTCCCTGGTTTTCTGGAGGCTAAAAAGAGAGGAGGGGAGAAATTTTCAACCTTGCAAGATTCCATTAATGTAGCTTACAATAAAAATTATGCTGGTGCTCCTGATAGTGTTTCTTGCCTGAACTACCACCAAGGGCTAACAATATGTCACATCTTTTTCCTGTAATTTCTGGGTCTGGGGGAGAAAAGAGCTTTTTTCTTCCCATAATTCTCAGAGCCTGAAGTGTCCATGACATTGACTATATGGTCTCCAGGCCATTTGAGGTTCTACCATACTACAATGGTGAGAGGCAGTTGGTGGGATTCAACCGGTGTAACAAGCGAGTGCGCAGCGTTTGAAAACCGCCCATTTTCAGCTCTAAAACTTACCTTCTACTGCAGCCCCAATGAGTAAAACAGCTGATACACAGCATTCCGCTGTGCCGCGTGAATCAGCTGGGCTGTAAAACATGGAAATATAGAACACACTAGGGCAGGGGTGGGTGGCCAGGGCCAACCAATCACCGGAATTACTGGTTCACTCGAACCTGTCCAAAGTATTCGAGGTACTGAGGATGATGCCAGTTGGGAAAAAAGCATCGAAGATGAAGCTCATCAGGTGAAGTTCCAGATCATTTAAAGGGGACTCTCTTCTTTTTGGTCTTCTAGGCTGGTTTCAATGGTGGAAACAGTACCAACTATTTTAGCATTCCTGGTTCCAGAACCCCAGACATTGTCAACATCGAAGAGACAACCAATGTCAATGTGCCAGGTTGTTGGGTATTCAAAATTGATGGTAGGGAGATTGATCCAGCCAATGGATGCAGTTTTAGAGGTAAGCAAGTATAGGAAGCTGTTGGGTCATGTGGAAGCAGGTGGGTTTTTGTTTGGTTTTGTTGGATTCCAGACAGTTTTGCCAAGAAATGTTGCTAAAGATGAAACCAGGCACTGTTTGTATATGTAGTGATTCATACCACCTCCACTTTCCCTGAATGCTTAATACGCAACATTCTTCTCTCATACTCATTTATTAGACCACATCAGCACTCTAAATACCGCTAATGTGCTTAATAGAGCTGCCACTGGCTACTAGCAAATAAAATTAATGTTAGGGGACACTGGAGAGGGGTTTTCCATGGGTAACTCTCAAGCTGCGAAAGCAACACAGCGGCCTCTTCTCAAATTGAAATGTGTTGGATTGTTTAAGTTTTCTCCTTTTGGGGTTGCATGTTTTGATTGTCTTCGGCGTGGAAAGGCATACTACAAACTGAACATATAACCCCTTCCTGCTGCTTAGGGATTCCTACTTAGGACAAACGCAGGCAGAATTTCAAGAGCAATATGACTTTTTTTTTTCTTCAAAGAATTCCTGGGGGGGGGGAATCTGAAAATGGTAGTTCTTCATGGGAATTCTCCCCAAAATGCTATTTGTGTGATATTGTCATCATTTATAGCTCATTGTTGCCATTTCTTAATGTTATCCATCAGCATTGATTATCATTAGTATAAAATGCCATTCAGCCTTTTATCTTGATATGCCAGATAATGACGAACAAATCTAGCTGAGGCCGTTAAGAGCTTTTCACAATTATTTTAAAAATGGTTTTATGTAAAGCATTGTTCCCCCTTTCTTATCTGTGCTAATAATAACTAACAGAGGCATGGATAAACTGTATTACTCTATCAGAGCAAAAGGTCTGGCAAGAATCTGGCAATGTTTTATTTAATACATGTACTGTGATACCAACATATTGCTTCCATTGGCTGCAAGAGAGAAGATGAGTAAGCATTGCACACCACCAGTTAGCCAAGAAATGTAACCCCAATGTGATCCATTTCTTGTAGATCCAAATAAATCCAAAATCCAAATGGAATGGTGAAATACAGATTTAAACCAATTCCTTGTTGTTGTTATTAGTAGTAGTATCATCCTCATTATTATCTTCACCTTCCATAAATGAATTCATGGAAGTAGACCTCATAACCGCTGTCCATTTTATTCTCACAACAAATCTGATTCCCCACCCCCAGCCTGGCCAATCTCCAGGTGTGTAAATTTCAGTTCCCAACGTTCTTTACAATGGCCAACCTGGCTGCAGAATTTTGAGAGGTGAAGTTCCATCCATTTGGCGGGCATCCAGAAACCACATCGTCCCAACATGGAGATGGGTTGTCATAATTACAATAATAATAACAACAGTAAGAGTAACAACAACAACAATAATAGAAATAGAACAACTATGGCAAAGGCAAGCAAGGGTAGTACCAGTAGTAATAGGTGCCGTGGGTACAGTCCCAAAACAACTGGAGCACCACTTGAACACCATCAGTGGCATTGACAAATTTGCCATCAGTCAAATGCAGAAGGCAGCTTGACTTGGAACAGCTTCCATCCTGCAGCGATATCTGTAACACCCTCAAACATCCAGATTTGCCTATCCCAGGTCCTTGGTAAGGGCTCGATAGGTAGACAAAAATGCCAAACCCAGTCTGAACACCTGGCTGACTGTGCGATGAATCATCATCATCATCATCATCATCCATGTTGGCTAAGAACAGGTACAATGGAGGCGACTTTACTTTGGAGTAAGTAAAGGAGTAAAACCATTCCTTATTCTTACTGAGTCCAGTTGCAAACTGTCCATTTCTTATATGAATTTGAGCTCTGTTGCATTGTAGAGATTTCTCTTGGACACCAGCAATGCTGAAATACAGAGATGTCATAAAGTCAGTCTCAAAACATCTGCCTGAGCTGCCCTTAGAATCTGCAGCATGCAGAGTCCTTTTCAAAAGAAAACAAAGTTATTCTTTCCCATTGTTGCCTGCTAGTTAAAATTTCTTGTGTTAGGTCTTTAAAATAGCCACCTGGAGAGCCAGCTCATCTTCTTTTTACAAATACAACTGCTTGGAAAATAAAAGGAGACTTACCTGCCTCCGGGGTGGTGATGGAAGGATTCCAATTCTTCCCAACTTTTAAATTATGAACTTTTATAGCATTCTAGTCCGAGTGGTGCAGTGGCCTAGAGGTGGCGCTCTCGCCTCACAATCAGGAAGCTGTGAGTTCAATCCTAGATAGAGGCAGATATTTCTCTCTGTCTGGGCACAATGAGAAAATATCTGCTGAATAGAACTCCGCATTGGCAACAAGAAGGGCATCTGGCCAGTAAACACTCAGCTCCATTTAGTTGCCCCGACTCCATCCCGATGCAGGGTCATAAAAAGACAAGGGAAAAAAAATAGCATTCTAGTCCCTCTGTTCAAGTTTAAAAGGGCCTTGGTGGCTCAGGCTGTTAAATGCCTAGCACTTAAGTTCCAGCTGCCTACAATTACTGTAGGCTTGAATCCCACCAGGTTCAAGGTTGACTCAGCCTTCCATCCTCTCGGGGTAGGTAAATTGAGGACCCAAGATTGTTGGGGGCAAGAAGCTGACTTTGTAAAAATGCCGCTTAGTAATAAGCAGGCATATACAATGGAATGAAGGCTATTGCTGAGCACATTGGGTTGTATCCCAAAAATTGTAAGCCGCCCTGAGTCTTCGGAGAAGGGCAGCATATAAATGTAATTTAAAAAAAAAAAAAGTTCTGGTTCCAACTGTTTGAACTCCATGCATGAGTATTGAAATTGTTTTGGAGTTTTTAATTTCATCAAAAGAGTTCCCTTAATAAGAAGATTATAAAGCAAAAGCACTTTTGCTATCAACGGGGAGAATCATTTGCACAACCGGATGCTTGCAAATATGAAACAAATTAAAATTATGGAGTTACTTGGGATGGATCCACCGCACAGTCACACGTTGGAGCCGAAGTTGACTGCAAGCCCAAAGCCATGTGAAGAACTTTATCTGCAGGTTGATGGGGCTGTTATGCCCCTGTCAGAGTCTGAATCCGAGGAGGAAGCTGAACAGCTGACAGGGAGTGGGAGTGTGGCTCCGTTGGCTGTGGAGGAAACTGGGGAAGGGCAAAGTCCGGCTGGGCAGAGCAGGAAAGAGGTAGAACAAGGGAGAGGGAATCCAGAGGAAGACCCAGGCCCACCCCCTCTTCATCCTAGGGCACGCAGGGAGGAATGAAGAAGAGAGCAACGTGGGTTGCGTGGCTTACGGGGGAGGAAAGGGCCCTGATTCCCTTCATTAGCTGCAGCTGGGAACCCAGTGTATAAAAAAGGCAAGCTGAGTGTGGCAAGCTGTGGAGAGCAAATGTGACTTTATCTTGTATCATCATGGCTTATTTGTGTTCCTGGCATCTTCCCAACGGTGTGAGTTTTGCTGTGTTTTCAAGTTTGAAATTCCTGCTCCTGCCCTGCCAAACTAATTACTTCAGTTTGATTTGTTTGGATTTTAAGTTACAGTTTGTGTGTACCTTGTTTAGGACTGAATTTTCTACAGTTAAAGGCTGTTCCTGGGAGAGATTTTTCTCCAGCCAGAAGGTAACCTGGACATTGGGGGGCAAAGTTGGAGATAATAAAGGGACTCTTATTCCTTATCTGACTGTGTTGCCTTTGTGCCATGCCCTGGGCCATCACAGGGGCTTTATGTGAGAAGGATGGAAGAGGGGATGAAAGCAAGCGAGCAGATGGAGAAGGTGACTGACTGAAAAGGAGAGAAAGAGTAAGAAATGGGAGAGATGATCAGATCTAGAAAGTCTCGGGATCGGTCAGTTTGTAGTCAAGTACAAAATGAAGCAGATTTGGAACCAACGATCTGAATGGAATGAGTTGCATATAAAATTTGCGTTTTGAATGAGCAGAATTCTGAGTTTTTAGGCGTCTTAATTCAGACTTTCAAAAGGCCATTGTTAAAAATAAACGGGAATCAAAGATCTTTACTCAGCAAATTACTGCAACCTCTGTCAAGCACATCCTGACAGACATTCTATTCTTGCTTTGTTTTATAATGATGATTACCGGCATAAGCAATACATTGTATGTGTAATAATTAGCTATGTGTAAGACGGAGAGGCAGACACCCATCTCATTAAGAGATACAGTCAATACCACTGTGGCTATTGTAAAATATGAAGTCTCCAAAGTTGCATTATTTGATGTTTAATTAGTGCTAATTCACATGGAAGGAAAAATGGGTCTAAGGAGGCAATTAACACCCCTTGAGCCACAGACATAACTCACCCATTATTAATAGAATTAAGTTATAGCAACCGTGGCATGCTTGGGATATAATTCACCCTGCATCCACCAAGTTGTTTTTAGAAGCCAGCCGAACCATAGTTGTAGCTGAACTGTGGTCAGTGCCCTGCGATATAAACATGAGATTTATATCTCCAATTTCACATTTAGAGAGGATGCTGGCTAAATTTCTGGGGCAGGGCCAGTTTTTTGCTGCCTGTGCAGGAAAAGAGCCTTAACACATTGAAGCTCTATTGAAGGGAGAAAGTAGAAAAACTTGGTTGAAGCTGGATTCCAGATAGCAATAGCACTTAGACTTATATACTGCTTCTCATGCTTTGCAGCCCTCTCTAAGTGGTTTACAAAGTCAGCATATTGCCCCCAACAATTTTGGGTCCTCATTTTACCGACCTCGGAAGGAGGGAAGGCTGAGTCAACCTTGAGCCTGGTGAGATTCAAACTGCCAAATTGCAGGCAGCCGGCAGGCAGCAGAAGTAGCCTGCAGTACCGCACTCTAACCACTGCGCCACCAGGGCTCATATGGATGTGGTTCAGTGGTGGGATTCAAAAAATTTTTTACTACTGGTTCTGTGGGCGTGGCTTGGTGGGTGTGGCAGGGGAAGGATACTGCAAAATATCCATTTCCTCCCCACCCCACTAATCTGCTTTCCAGTTCCGTTGTCCTGTTCAGGGCAACCAAAGAAGACCCAGCCGATCAGCTGGGACTCAATGGGAGGCAGGGAATAGATTGGGTTGGCGGGGCCAGTCAGAGGTGGGATTTGCCGGTTCTCTGAACCACTCAAAATTTCTGCTACCGGTTCTCCAGAACTGGTCAGAACCTGAATACCACCTCTGATGCGGTTTCCTTGGAAGCTGTTCTGATACAACCTTGACTTTTCCCAAGATGGTTTTCTGACTTCCACAACTAGTTTTATAACCTTGGGATTTCTCCTATTCATGCCCTAACCAAGTGGGTCCCTGCTTAAGTTGCCAAGAACAGCCAAGGTCAGCTAGATCCTGTCACCATCTTTAGTACAAAGTTTAGCCTATAGCAGAGGGGTCCAACCTTGGCAACTTTAAGACTTGTGGATTTCAACTCCCAGAATTCCTCAGCCAGCCATGCTGACTGGGGATTTCTGGACACTGAAGTCCACAGGTCTTTAAAATTGTCAAGGTTGGGCACCCCTGGCCTATAGTCTCTATGGTCACCCTTGCCAGAATTAACCAGGTCTGATTTATTTAGCAGATCTGGTGCACTGACGAAATTACACATATATGGGAAATATGATGATGCAAATGTACTGGAGGTAAGATGAACAGCATATGGTATGCTGATGGCAATGTGTCTTAATATGTCACATTACAGCTTTGTGATCGTACTTTAGTGTCAGCAATTATAGCTACTAGTTTCTAGTATACACATCCCACACCAAAAGAGTGCTGTCTAATGCTCTTTGGGACACTTTCCAATGTTTTAAAGTGGTTTCAGCCTATTGCAGCAATGATTCATATATGGCAGAGGATTATAATTTAAAAAAAGTACTTAAATCAGGGCTCTCTTGCAAAATTAATAGCACAGAGGCTAATGGAATAAACCACCTTCTCCTTCAGAGAGGGCAACATGCTGTCTCACTGAAGGTAAATATGGCAGTGATAATGGGAACTGTGATCCCAAAGAACCAGGCCTCCATAGGAAGCCTAAGAGTAACCCCTAGTTCTGGTAATCTCTGCTTTCACTTTTTGCAAAAAAAACTGGTTGACAGCAAATCAGATTGACCTGGGTTCAGTGCACTTGTGAATAGGAACATGGGTCACCCCTGTTTCTAGAAGGAATCTAAAATTCCAATCTTGCTTGATTTATCTTCTCATTTATACCTCGGATTCTTGCTTTCAACAAACTCCGCATTGGTGACAAGGAAGGGCATCCGGCCATTCAAACACTCTGCTTGCTCGATTCAGTTGCCCAGACTCCACCCCACAAGGGATTAGGAGGTCATTCATCTTGCTTTCAACAGTGAAGATGACCTTGTCCCAAAAGTGCTTTTTCAAAAGGCAACTGGAGATGTTTCCCTTGGCTCCTTGGATGAGAAGTAAAACCTCTTCAAGGAAAAACAAAGAAAATCCAGTTGCCTTTTGCAAAAGCGTCTTTGGGACAACCATGACCTGGGTGACTAAGAATCTCCATAGAGGTGAAGATGACTTTGATGATTTGGTTTTCTTTTAGGCCAATTTCTCCGTCAAGGGGAGATCTTCTGGGAAAGCGTCAACTGCTCCACCAAGTGCCGTTGCCTGGATTTCAACAATGAACTCTTCTGCCAGGAGGTGTCCTGTGGCCCTTATGAAATCTGCGAGGCGAAGGACAAATTCTTCCAGTGTGTGTCGATGGAGAGCAGCACGTGTGTGATCTTTGGAGATCCGCACTACCATACCTTCGACGGCTTTCTTTTCCATTTCCAAGGGTCCTGCTCCTACTTGCTTGCCAGGCAGTGTTGGCCAGGATCCAGCTTGCCCTTCTTTAGCGTGGAAGCCAAGAATGAGAATCGTGGTGGTTCTTCTGTCTCTTGGCTGAAGGACATCTCCATTGAGATCTATTCGCACAAAATTGTCATTCCCAAAGGCAGCTTTGGGAAGATTATGGTGAGATTTGCTCTCACTTATTGAGAGGACTTGTATGCACAAGACTTGTATGCACATGACTTGTATGCTTGTGGGAACCACTTTCAGCTGTAGAGAAAACCGAATCCTCTAGGTGTTTGGTGGATTTTCATAAAAGGAAAAAAAATATTCATGCATGAAAAGGAAGAGCTGTGCCTTCCAGAATGGCTTCACTTGCCCTCAGGGATAGATCTGAATATCATTGCCTAGGACAGGGCTGTAAAAACTCAAGGCCCACAGGCCAGATCTGGCCCACGGGGTGCTTAGAACTGGCCCACAGGGCCACCCTGGAAACAGGGAATGACCGGCCCATGGTGCCTCTGCCAGTGAAAATGGAGCTCCCGAGCTCCGTTTTCACTGGTGGAGGGTTGCAGGAGGCTGTCGCAGATGAAAACTGAGTTTGGGAGCCTGTTTTCACTGGCAGAGTGCTCAGGCCACCACCAGCGCCCCCGACATGAGTGATGTTGCCCACCTCGGCCACACCCCCCCACACCCCTTTATAGTCAAACACAACCCTGATAACGGCCCTCAATGAAATTGAGTGACACCCCTGGCCTAGAAGATGTCATGACATCATTCCATTGTCTGGATGTATCTGGAAAGAAAAAACTGAAGGGGGAAAAAAAAAGCAGTCCTCATTAAAATAAAAACATGCAGCTGTCAGCTAGCTTAGAAAACAGAAGGCTCTATTAATTTCTGGATTTTTTTTTTATATAATGGCACTAATATGGTAAATGTCACATCACAGAATCAGTTTTTTCCCTCCCACTAATGCCCACCATATTTGGCTTTTATCTTCCATAATCTTCCAGGCAGGCAACCAGGGACATTAGTAAAACCTACGCTGGAAGTAAAATCCAGCATAGTTTGAGTGCACATTACTTGCACACTGTATCCTTTCAAGGTTATTATTTTGGATAATAGAAAAGTGTGCTTGCCATCTTCCGTCTGACAGAAGTCCGGGTTAATCCCCAGAAATAAGCACTTGCCTAGACATATCATTCAAGCTGTGATGGCTAGCCAACAGTCCCAAGCGGGGAGTAGGTTTAGAGCAATTGATCCCCCCAAAAGTTTGCAAGAAGCAACAATTCAATAATTGGGTGTGACATGATGTGACATTGTTCTTCAGGCCGCAATGCTACATCGTTTGTTTATGATAGGAAAATACAGCTGCTCTGGGGAGAAACTATGGCTGAGTGCATGTACTCCCTAATTTTGTAATGGTATGTGCGGAATGACCTTGAGAGACATGGGGACAAGACACAGGTAGGGTGACAAGACAGGTATGAAGCTGTTTAGCCCACAACAGGAATGTGGGTGTGGCAAACATCTCAGAAGGGGCCCTCCCCAGTTTCCTGACTATGAAGGAAATGGAAGAAATGTATTTTCAGATTTTAAAGATGGATGTCAGCCTATCCAGGTAGACCAGTTAAGAAGCACATCCAGAAGAAGCCTGTTCTATTTATTATAAGTCTACATAACAGAATCATGCAGGTCTGAATATACAAATCTCCCACTGTCTCTTTTTAGAGCCTGGTATGTTATGGAGGATCCTTTCTGAAATTTGTTTTCTCTGCCTGTTATTCAGCTGCTGGCTCCCCTTCCTCTTATCTGATCACAGCCTCTTATTGGACTTGCCTTGACTGCAGCTCTTCCCCCTGCCTTCCAAGTTCATACCCACATGCCATTTCAAATTCCTTCTGCTAAAAAAAAAATTGACAGTGATAATTATAGCAGTAGAAGATTTAAATACAACGATAGTAAATAAATCCATTTTTAATCTTCTCATTTTGGATGACGAGGATGATAAATGTTAACTTTCTATCTGTGTCACAGGTAGATGACTTGGTCATGTCCCTGCCTGTCTTCTTGGAACTGGGAGCCATAAAAATCTATCAGAGTGGCATGTCGACTGCTGTGGAAACTGACTTTGGCCTTTTGGTGACCTACGATGGCGACCATTATGCTGCCATTTCAGTTCCCGGCTCCTACATTAATGCGACCTGTGGCTTGTGTGGGAACTACAACAAGAATCCTGAAGATGATGTCCTGCGCTCCGATGGGAAACTGGCCACTTCTGTCCTGGATCTGGGAGAGAGCTGGCGGGTTTACCATCCTGAATGGAAATGCTCCCCAGGCTGCTTAGACAACTGTAGTCTTTGTGACATGGCGATGGAGTCTCTCTACTTCGGCCCCGAGTACTGTGGCTTCATCAACAAAACCGGGGGCCCTTTGTGGGAATGTGGGGCCATTGTCGACCCCATGGCATTTGTGCACAGCTGTGTGTATGATTTGTGCAGCATCCGTGATAATGGCACAGGAGGACTTTGCCAAGCCATTCAAGCCTACGCCTTGGTTTGCCAGGCCTTAGGGATCCCGATTGGAGACTGGAGAGGGCAGGCGGGATGCGGTAAGTCACCAAGCATTGGCCTTTCAGGCAGACCCAGAAAAATTACAGAGCTCCTCTGCTTCATGCAGGGTCTCCAGGCCATCGACTTTTACTTGGTCATTCTGAGTTAGGAAGGAAGGACATGTAGGAAGGACATCAAGCTACTTGTGCCCAAACAGAAAACTGCCCATATGATTATTAGATGTTAAATAAGAGCAACCACCTCTTGAGGAGATGAACTTGGCTATAATTTTTTTTAAATTCATATTTATATCCTGCCCTTCTCCGGAGACTCAGGGCAGCTTACAATTTTGGAGCTAACCCAATGCGCTCAGCAATAGCCTTCAATCCATTGTATATGCCTGCTTATTACTAAGCGGCATTTTTACAAGGTCAGCTTATTGCCCCCAACAATCTTGGGTCCTCAATTTACCTACCCCGGGAGGATGGAAGGCTGAGTCAACCTTGAGCCTGGTGGGATTCGAGCCTGCAGTAATTGCAGGCAGCTGGAATTAAGTGCTAGGCATTTAACAGCCTGCACCACCAAGGCTCTGTTTGACCAAACAGAGTAGAAATGGCAGGTTTATTGCCCTTGAATGATGCTTTTGTCCATATTTGAATCACAGAACTCCTAGAAAGAGTAACAATAAAAAGGTTTCATAATAGACGATTCAGACATGACTTGAGGAACTCTCGCTTAGTTATTCTTTTCCATTCGTTTGGCTATTGGTCTGTACCCTTGTACGCTTTATTTTAAAATTGTGTCATGTGTAAATTAGACCACAGTTAATAGTGAACCATCTGCCTACATTTCTTTTCCTTCTTTGCTTTTTGTCTGTGTTTCTTCCTGGTTTCTAGTCCCTTGGAAAAAGTACATGTTCAGTAAGCCTCCCTTGATTACAATTCAACTCTTGATGACTTCATACGTAGTTTTCTGGGCAACTGTATAGAACTATTTTGCTGTTGTTGCCAAGGGCTTGGGTTTTTTTCAGAGGGACTCACATCCAAATAGGAAGGAGGCACAACCCTGTATAGCTTATTTCAAGGTCATCCAAAGTTGACTCGGTGCTAACCACCAAGCTGGAGACTCAATATGTCCACCACTCTAAATCAGCAACTGCTGTGTTGACTAACTCAACTGTTCTGCTTGCCTCTTTCAGCAACTGCTGTAAGCTGTCCAGAGTTCAGCCACTACTCCATCTGTACTAGTAGCTGCCCAGCCACCTGCTCGGATTTAACGGCCCCTTTGAACTGCAACTCTCCTTGCACTGAAGGCTGTGAGTGTGTCGAAGGCTACGTTCTCAGCACGGACACCTGTGTCTCTGTTCAAGAGTGTGGTTGCGATGTGGATGGCCGCTACCATGCTGTGGGGGAATCCTTCTGGGCTTCTGTGGACTGCACAGTGCAATGCTGGTGTGAAGAAGAAGGAGATGTCAACTGTTTCAATGCCACTTGTCAGGAAGGAGAAGTGTGTACAGTCGAGAAAGGCTATCAAGGGTGTTACCCCAAGCGGGAGACTTTGTGTTTGGTTTCTCAGGATCAAGTCCTGCACACTTTTGATGGAGTTGGCTTTGTTTATCCCTCGGACAATTCTTACACCTTGGTAAAAACATGTCCGGACAGGCCCACTTACCTGGAAGTGGACATCAGCAAAAAGAAACCAGACTCGAATTCTGACTGGCTTCGTACCTTGATGATCCAGGTTGCCAACCAAGATGTTAAGATTGGGGGTGTAGACAACTCTGAAATCAAGGTAGGGATATTTTGGTGGGTGATAGACTCAAAGGGCGGAGGACTTAGCTTATTGCTCTTAGTTGCAGGATACCATTTAGTAACACACTCTTGAGAAATGTTCATGATGAGCCAGTTTTATTCAGAGAGAGCAGCCTTTCCTGATCTCAGGATGACTGGAGCTGGGTCTACTACATCTGCAGGATATCAGTCTGGGGAAAGTTTCCAAGTTCTACCTGGATGATTGAGAATTTTCTTGGGCATCTAGCCAGGTGTGTCCCTGGTCCCTCTCCAAGGATAGTTGGTGTAAACCAACAGATAGGAGGGAGGTGACTATCAAATGAGCTCAGAAGACGAAGCGCTAATGGAGGGATCAAATTCTGGGAGAGAACTATGCAGGAAGGATGGTTCATGATTAAATGGGGTATTCTGTTGCCCTTCATTTTGTCTGCTACCCGTGCTTCTTTAACCCCAGAGAAATTTCCTTGTGGTTCTTTTTTCTATGTCTGCAGAGGCAACACCTCACGTATGTTCAGATGTCTCATTAGCTGCATCTGGTGCTGACATTTTCATCCCACTAGACATCTGCCTGTCAATTTTTATGCTCATCATGGAAGATACAGGAAGAGTTTAGAGACATGATCAAACAACCTCCGTTTGGCTCTGCCCTTCCTGACCATTGAAATAATTGCTTGTGTCTTCAAGTTAAAAGATGTCTTTGCTTCTTGGCTTTCCCCAAATGTGAAATTCTTTGACAGAGACAGAATGTCTCTGTTCTTCACAGATGTCCAGCTTATTGGATACAAATGGAAATTTAAAAACAATACAAGAGCTCCAAGAACAAGGCCTATGAGTAGACTGGTGGGCTTATCTCCAAACACAGATGTCCAGCTTTGATTCTTTCCCACTGCCCACCCAAAGGGCAAAACCTAAAATGTCTAATAGTTGCAGGAGTACAATCAAAGGACTTTTCAAAGGATGAAACTAATAATCCTGCCTACTCTGGTCTGACAGAAAATTGGGTCGTGGTCTTTAGAGAGAGAGATGATTTTTGATTTGGTTCCCCAGCCTCCCAAATGGCTGTGATCTTTGGTACGGGAGTCTCAATGCATCCAGAATATTTCAAATTGAAAAATGTCAGCTTGGGCTGTAATAAAGAAAGAATTAAACTCTTCTTGTAGCCTGAAGCCATCTCATTGACTAGAGCTTCTATTTACATAGCCAACAAAATAGTGCCAGACCTGATGGGATCAATAACCATTAGACTTGATGGCACTGGACTGTCTCTGAAGGCCATCTGTTGGGAGCTTTGTAGGCTTCCTTATGCAGTTGTTTGACCATTATGCGTACAGACTTTCAGATTAGTCAGGCCAGGGGTCCAATCCAGCAGGGGGCAATTTATGTTCTCATGACCTGCAAATTGCATTCATGCAATTACAGTACGGGAAGATTAAGTTTGATCTCTTTTAAGAGATAAAGAGCTTCTTGTAATACAAAGCATGGGAGCTTGATGTGTAAGATCCATAATAAATTTTAATTAAGTTGACAGAATGGAAAAACAGCTGTCTTCAACATGGAAATCCTGATTTTGTGAGATTTTCAATCATAAAGAATTATAGCCAGGTTTTGGCAAACTTACCATATAGCTTCACTGCAGACTTTCATCACCACCATGAGAAAAGTGATGGAGTTGGATAGACGACCTGGGCTATCTATCTCTGCTTTCTCTCTATGTTGTGGGTATCCAAGCATGTGGATAATGGTCCCATTGTGCAGAATTACTGATATGATACAGGTAAATGGATGTAAATATATGTGGTTGTCCTATTGGAATCTAGATGGCTATTCTTATCACCAACTGAGTCAACATTAATAAAGGGTTGCCTTAAAATGGATGGAAATGCGTTTTTTTGGGGGGGGGAATGGTACAATGTGCAATTTGTTTAATATAAATTCATGATTGCCCACTCCTCATCTTGCAACCTTTGTCTAGTCAATAAGTTTAGATTACTTGATTCCTTGGGAAAACCAACAGATCCCCTCCATTGGACAAAAAAAACCCCCATGGGATAAGATTGTTTTCCTTGGTTTTGCAACCTTTCAAGAAACTCAGTTCTACTCTTCTAAATGCTCAGCCTTGTAGAAATGTTGCTTCCCAGCCGTCTTGTAGGTGACACTGCCACCAGGTGGATAGCTTTACAAAAAGGAAGCATTTGACAGTTTATTTTAAATATTTCCCACACTAGCAGAACCACGGAACACGGATCCTGCTGTCCCCTTGCATGTATGAACATAGCACGTGATTTGAGAACAGAGGAAAGATGTTTTCTATTTTATTGTCACCTCTTGCCAATCTCATGATGACATTTCATTGTAAGAAGAAGTAAAATCCAACAACCTTGGATTGTATTTGCTGTAATTGTCAGGATCTATTTTGTGTGTGTGTGTGTGTGTGCCTTTCACCCATGTCAGTTGTATTTTCTGTTCTTTCCAGTAAGTTTACCTCTACAGCAACTGTTGCTTCTCTCATATGTCTATCAAATCAAGTGTCTCTTTCTTGGGTTGGGGTCTTCTATTTTCTTTTTGAATGACTGATATTGGAACTTTCCCTGAGTATCACAAATCTAGTACTGTCACTCTAGGATAATGGCATGAGCTGAAGGCAATACTTGGCTTCCAAGAGTGGCTTGTAATTCCATTGAGTCAGAAAAATCCATACAGATCCATCATCCCAATCAAGTGATCTCCACATAAGTTGGGACTTCAGTTCTAGGTTCTAGAAGCAACATTCTGAAATAGATCTATGGGTGCTTTGAGATGATAAAAAGCTGTTTTAAGTCTATGCTTAAACTATATGAGCAAATGAAGGCCAAGCTGGGTTTGAAAAGTCATCTGCTATGTAAATCGTTATATTTCAGAAATGAGAAGAGTTGGTGCATTCTCTTAAATTTAATGGAAAGTTAATGTATTCAAGTCCTGCTTTCTGGGTAGCCAAAATTTAAATGCTGTTCAGCATATGTTTGGCAGGTAACTTCAGCTGTAGACGTACAATTTATCTCCATATGAAGTGTGCCTTCTTGTTGACTTCCATTGCTCAATTCTGCTGATGCCTCACTAATCAAAGGAAGAACAGGAAGATAATGTGGAATTCTTTAGTTTCTTCATTCATTTGTTGCCTCTTCTTTCCCCTTGTTCCTTTGCAGGTGAATGGATATGAAACAGAGCTTCCATATTTCCACCCCTCTGGGCAACTAGAAATCTACCGGAGTAAAAACGGGACCGTTGTTGAATTGGATGGACTCATCCATATCCACTATTCAGACTTGGGTATCTTGGAGATACGTCTCTCCACTACCTATTTCAACTGTACTGGAGGCCTCTGTGGCTATTTCAATGGAAACAGCAGTGATGAGTTCTGTTTTCCCAACGGGAAATGCACAGATAACCTGGTGGTTTTCCTGGACAGCTGGACAACCTTCAATGAGATCTGCAACGGGGAATGCGGTGACCTTCTGAAGGCCTGCAACAATGATTCAGAGCTTCTGAAAGACTACCGCAGCCGCTCCAAATGTGGAGTCATCAATGACCCCACCAACAGCTCGTTCCTGGAGTGCCACTCTGTGGTGAACGTGTCCACATATTACAGGACCTGCATTTTCCGTCTGTGCCAAAGTGGAGGGAACGAGTCAGAGCTCTGCGACTCGGTAGCTCGCTATGCCAGCGCATGTAAGAATGCAGAAGTGGACATTGGCCAGTGGAGAAGCTTAAACTTCTGCCGTAAGTTGGGAAGTGGGGGGGAGGTGCCTATCTTCATCTTGTTTCCCATAGGAAGTTAAGTTGAGTATTGGTGAACATCATGAACCTTTTAGGTCAAAAGGCCCTAAGACTTCAATGCTATTAAATAACAACGATAATCATTCTCAGCCTAATGGGATTCCCATGTTCTATAGGTTAGGACTGAACCCACTAAAATATTTCTGGGTATTCGGGGGAATTTTCTAAGTCTTGTGCTCAGAAAGCTCTTCTGAGGTTTGTGAAGCCATTAATAGAAGTTAGAAACACAATCTCAGAAAAACTTGCTTGAGTATAAAAAAGTTTACAGTCAGTCTTTAGAATGGTGGCCTTTGACCCAAGAGTCAATGTTTCATGCTATCTGATTTTAGGATATGACTATAAGTCTCTGTTTCTTCAAAAATGTAATTTCTTATTCAGGAAGTAGTCAACACAAGAAACTTAAGGTGGGATAGTGCTAAATAAGTTGCTTTACTAAAGACTAGGAAGTCACACATATACAGAATTCCTGATGCAAGAATCAAGGAATATGGGACTTAAGGAGTAACAACAGAGAATAACTAAAATGTGAGAAAGAAGAATAGTTGTTTTGATCAGCTGGGATAATATTTTTGCAGCCAGTGATACAAATATAATCTAAAGGAAAGATTTAAAATAACGTCTTGCAAAAGCAGAAATAAGTATGGAAACTGAATTAAGTTGAAGAAAATGTAAGAAATCAAATACAGTGACCCAACTGATTATGACGTTTTAGAGGTTCAAGTCCAGGAACTTAAACTTAAAAGAGTAATAAGAGGCACATTAAGTGATTGTTTAATTAGGAACTCTTTTAAAATAGTATGTGCAAAAGTTTTCTTCTTCCCAACCCAGAAATCTAATATGTAGAAGAAACTTTCTAGATCAGCACAAAATCCTCATTGTGCATCTCACAATGGTCCATAAAAGTCCAGCATAGAGGCAGTGACTTTCTCTGTTCTTTGCACCTGACAGCTGGGTTTAAATTTATACTTTATGGAGGGAAACTTTGTTGGTAACAAAGGGTTGTAAATGTACTTTAAGTGTTATGGATAAGCAATGAAAAATAAAGCAATCACAGTGCAAATTTAAAGCTGAAAGGAAATTTCATTGAGGTTAAGGCAGTGCAGTGTAATCAATGCGAGAAGAGTAATTCACTCACAGGGCAGGGTTAAGAAAAAAACTAAAATGCCTTTCAGCTGTTTGAATAAGTATTCAATAAACCAATAATAAAGCAAGTTGAATTTTTAAAAAACCATGCCAGCAGGTCTCACGTTGTATCTTCTGTAAGGATAAATAATACAACTCCTTCCCTCCATATCCCTGCTATTCAAAGATGTAATATTTTAAGGGAAAGAACGATTTGCAACAATCAATCCTCACTTCGTGGAAGTCCTTCTGTATAAAGATCAGATCGTTTGTTTCACAACCATCTATAGTGATTGAGTCGGAATCTGATATGATCACCCTTCCTGTCTCCCTCTCAACCTGGTTGTTAAGCTCTGTATGGGATGAAGGGTTAACTATGGTTTCTCCTGATTCTAGGGCTGTCTGTGGCAGATGTCAAGATGGTAGCTTGGGATCCCCTGACCAAGATCCTAACTTTTTTTAAGCATGTTGTGCAAAATAAGGACAGAGCTTTGATTGCGCGAATGGCTACCATCTTGAAATACCTCTGTGAACGCCCCAGCTGGACTCAGGTCAAGGTGGATGCTGCCTGATCCAGAAGATGGCATCCATCTGACCACTAACTCCCTTCCTTTTCTTCCAGCACTCGCCTGTCCTGAGAACAGTCACTTTGAGGAATGCATGTCCTGCTCCGAATCCTGTGATACCCTGAGCATGGGGCCCGTTTGCCTGGACAGTTGTGTGGAGGGTTGCCAGTGTGACAAAGGCTTTGTGCTCCGGGGCACCCAATGCATTCTCCGTAGCGACTGTGGCTGCAGTTTTGAGGGCCACCAGCTCTCCACCAATCAGTCCTTCTGGATGGACATCGACTGTCAGTACTTCTGCTACTGCAATGGCTCTGACAACAGTGTGCGCTGTGAGAACCTCCCTTGCAAAGAGGATGAATACTGCCTGGAGGAGAATGGCTTATATTATTGCCAGGCCCGCACAGATGCCTCCTGCATCATTTCTGGCTACAGCCATTACTTGACCTTCGATGGATTTGCGTTTGACTTTCAGAGTAGTTGTCCTTTGGTCCTCTGCACCACCATTGACCGCCAGAGGCCCGAGAGGTCAGATACTTTCCTTGAGTTTACAGTTGTTGCCAAGAATGAAGATCGAGACCCTTCTCTGGCTCTATGGGTGAAGCAGGTGGAAGTGGAAGTTTTCAGCTACAGCATTGTGATCCATCGAGCCTACAAACATACTGTCCTTGTAAGTTAATAGAGAGTTCTTTCCTTCATTGCCTTAATCAGGATAAGAGGTTGAAACCACCCCAGACCAATTAATTTTGGGGTTTAATGTGTGAAGGTAGACAGTCCACCAGGTTGAATTGGACTTTGTGGCCTCCTCTTGATCATGTGTGTGTAATTTTCTGTTTGTTATTATCTTCTAGTGGATTTACTTTTTAACTTTCCTGTCTAGTCTTAGTTTTCCCAGTGGCATTTCTTCTCAGGATTAATCATGTCTGACCTTGCTTGGTTGTCCAGGATCTCACTAAGTGTCCAAGTGCTGCAAAGTGAGCTGGATTTTTAACCTGACTAGAAGAAAACCCTGCAGAGATATGGAGACATTGCCAAAAATATGCAATAAGCTTCTCCTGTGGAGTGAGGGTTTAAACCTGGGTTTCCTAGGTCAACTGGTTTTTCTTCAAAGCAAGAAAGGTATTGGGATTTAAGAGCTGACCAGCTGCTGTAAAGTTGATGCAATGTAAGGCTGATGCAATGTAAGGCTGATGTAACAAAGATGAATCAGCATTGGTATTGCCGGTTTTAGACTAAGGGGTCCACAGAAGTTTTACCACTTTAAGAGGTGTTTATATAAGGCAGACATTAGAGGGTGTATCTCTCTCTCCTGGTATCCTATAACCATTGCAGAGTTCTCTGTGTAGAGTTAAGAAGATTGATTGCTTGTCAGGTATTTGCCTACCACGTATATTTCTGTATATGTCTTGTATATAAACCACTGTTAATGTCTAAGCTTCTGTGTGCTGTGTTTTGCTCCTGGGTTGTCTCACAATAGCAGTCATGCTGCAAACGCTGACAGTGTGCCTTCTTCAACTGCCTTCTTTCACTGACTTTCCTTGCACCTTTTTGCAGATCAACAAGGAGCGTCTTTACCTGCCATTGAAGCTGGGCCAAGGGAAAGTCAACATATTCACCTTCGGTTTCCACATCATTATAGAGACCGATTTTGGGCTGAAGGTGGTGTATGACTGGAGGACCTTCCTCTCCATCACAATTCCACGGAACCTCCAAAATAGTACATATGGCCTTTGCGGGAAATACAATGGCAACCCTGAGGATGATCTTCAGACCTCTGGTGGCTTTGTGGTCTCCAGCATTAATGAGTTTGGCCACAGCTGGGCCAAGCGGGACCCTTTTTGCCAGGCTGGCTGTGGTGATAGGTGCCCAACCTGTCGTAAGGTAGAAGGCTTCTGGAAGCCTCAGCAGCTGTGCAATTTGATTCCCAGCAAGAGCGGTGTCTTCTCCAGGTGCCACAGTAAGGTCAACCCAGCCTTCTTCTACAAGAACTGTTTATTTGACACCTGCATTGATGGTGGAGCAGTGCAGACAGCTTGCAGCTGGCTGCAAAATTATGCCAGCACTTGCCAAACCCAGGGGATAGCAGTCACGGGCTGGAGGAACTTTACCTCATGCTGTGAGTAGCTTCTTCTTCTTCTTCTTCTTCTTCTTCTTCTTCTTCTTCTTCTTCTTCTTCTGCTTCTGCTTCTGCTTCTGCTTCTGCTTCTGCTTCTGCTTCTGCTTCTGCTTCTGCTTCTTCTGCTGCTGCTTCTCCTCCTCCTCTCCATTTTAAAATAAGATTTCTTTTTATCATTAGGAGTTCTGTTTATATTCCGCTGATGGGTTTCTGCTCATCTTCCCAAGGCAGTCATTCTTCATTTGTCAAATGCAGATGTTATTAGTTTATGCAAGTGAAGGAAAAGCGCGTGCAATTGTTGCGAAGAGCCTCTCCTGTCAATAAGCTACCATGTTTTGTTCAATTATTCGTCTCATAAACGAAGACGCGAAGTGTCTTAGGCAGGCCGGCCATCTAGCAAATCCATTGAAAAGTTGTTTTCCTCACTAATCAGATTTACAAATTAAATTAGGATCTTTTTTGGTCTGCAAATTGACAGCCTTGCTCCTTCCACTAGGGGATTCATTAACGGCCCTGAGATAATGGAGGTGGGCGGAAGAGAAAAGCTTTGCAATTAGGCATTTATCCACTCTTGTCTTGGCCCTTCGGAAGGCTGGGAGGTTCTTCAAACTGTGTCTTTCGATGGAGCTTTTGAGAAAGCCACAGTGATGTTTCGAGAGCAGTGTGGCATTCAAGTGTGTAGGGATTTGTTTTCCAGCTGTTGTTGTTTCTGGACAGAGGCTATGGTTTCGATACAGCTCAGAAATTCCTTGTTCAAACACAAGGGTACTTTTTAGGGTTAGGGGGCGGTTTCAAAAAAGGAGTAAGAGTGGTTGAACCCTTGCTACTAAGTTCTCTTTCTATACCCATCTCTCTCTCCCTCCCTCTCTGTCTCTGTCTCTCTCTCTTTTTTATCCCTGGGGTTGATGAAATGGGGAGTAAACATCACCCTCCGAAGGCAGGATTTGATCTCAGGCCTGCCACAGAAGGACAGTAAGGCCAGGCAACACGGACAACTCCTTCATATTGCCCCCAACTAACCACTAACTTTCTTCAGACATTGTAGTTTGGAGACATTATCTCCAAACCAAAAACCATCTTTCCTGTTCAGGTTGTTTCTACATAGTAGGCCAACTTTTACTAAACCACGGACAATTCTAGTTGCTCATTCTTAGCTCTCCAGGTCCAGAGGAATCTTTGCCCATCAGTTGTATGTGCCAGTAAGTATGTTTTCCTAATTTAGCTTGGGTAGATGGCTCTCAAGACCCTCAATCGTCCTAATCAAAATGTTCCTCTGGATTTAAGCTCCTCGGGTCTATTGTGTCATACAGAGGTATATGGCTTCACCTTGTTAATAAATGGCTTGCGGACTGAGATGCACCCGTGTTAAGAAACTTTGTCCCTTGCATTCTAGCGGTGAGTTGCCCTCCCAACAGCCACTACGAAAGCTGTGTGAGTGTCTGCCAGCCCCGTTGTGCTGCCATCCGGCTGAAAAGTGACTGCAACCATTATTGCGTGGAAGGATGTCAGTGCGATCCAGGCTACGTTCTCAATGGTAAAAGCTGCATTCTTCCTCACAATTGTGGCTGTTACTCAGATGGAAAATATTACGAGGTAAGCCCAGGGTGTCAAAATAGGGTCTTGGGTGAGGCTGTGAGGGTGTTCTGAGTCAGCCACTGGAGGCTTGGAAGATAGTGTTGCCAAAGCAGAGAAGAGGTGGGACATGGATGTCTATAAGGGGTAACAGCATTGCACAAATGCCATGGTTCAGTATTAAGCATTGGCCCAATGTGACTTGAAGATCCAATATTTTGAAAACTGGTCTCATTTCTTTTTGTCTAAAAGACAATATTGGCAGTGAGATGCTGGAAGAACACCAGCCAAATAAACCTCTAAATAGAATCAGTCTCAGAATCAGGATTTCATGTCTGGAATACATTAAGGGAGAACAGTTTTCTGTCGCATGTCCTGAGTAGCATCCATTATGAGTGCTAAGTGTGGGTGTACAGTCTACACGAATTCTTCCTATTATTGCAATAGATATAGTCCATAAAGATTACAACAACAATATACAAAAGAGCTATTTTTCTTTGTTTTAAAAAAGAAACTCACTATGTGAAATTCTCCCCTAAGTTTCCTTTGCTTGGTAACGATGCATTTCTAAACAGGCAGTTGTAAATCTGTGCAGCTTAGTGGCTGCTTTTTTCTGGTGTCCTTTTTTTTTTTAGAAGATATAAAGATATGTTTGCTTTTACTCTATTATCTTACTTTCTTCTGACCTTTAGCATCCAAATCAGGAAGCTCACTCCTTCATATTGAAGGAACCATCCTCATCTATATTCACCCAAACAACAACCACAATGAGCAAAAAAAGAGAAGATGAGAAGCCTTGTAGAATTTGTGCAAATTATAGTGTCTTTCTGCCCTTAAACTGCCTGTGGGATTGCATAGCAAATAGATCCTAAATGGGAAGAAAACAAAGAAGGGATATGGAATGTCATTGGCCTGTTGTTGTTTCAACAATAATGCTCCATAATAGGTTGGCTTTGGGGGAAGTAAACACAGTTCTTTGGGGAATTGGGTTCACGGGGCTTTAAAAAGGGATTTTGTTTTCTGCAGATAATTTTCAGGGACTATGATCTATGATCCCCCTCCCTTTCTCTACATTGCCAGTCAATATTGCTGCCAGGTTCAGCCTCTCTTCAGCGATCTCATAAAGGACAATTGTGGAATGATGCACTGGGAGCATCTATGAAGGACACAGTATCAGTTTAGCATCAGTTTCAACCTCACAATGCAGTGATACCAGCTCTCAATAATGGGGTGATACTTTCAGCCCTTTTTCCCCCAAGGAAGCGAGGGAAATATAAGAAGACAGTACCTTTGTCATGTGCTCAGCATCCCTTGCTGGACCCCACAGGAGATCCTTCCCTGTCATTTACTGATTTCTGATTCCCCAGAATTTACTCTTGCAGATTAGAGAAGCCATAAATTTATAGAAAAGACATTTCTTTTGCAGAGGGAAACTAATAAATGAGAGACAAAGAGGATTAATCAAGGTGAAAAATGGTTTGTGAGTAGGTTTTATTTTGACATGGGGGATATTAAATGTTATTTCTGAGTTAGTCATCAATCTAGTGATTATTTTTCAATGGGATAAGTTGATATTTCTTGGTTCTCGTCCCAGTAAATTATTTACCTTGTCTTATACCATATCTACTAGGGATCAATCAATAATCCCTGTCAGTTTTCCAGTTTCATTCATAAGGCTTTTCCTCCAATATCTTGTCTTCTCTTCCTTTTCATTTTTTGCTTTGGCTTATTTATGTATATAGTTTTCCCCAGGATGCACATTTTTCTATCCTAAAGTATTAATTTGTATACCTATTCTAACCAAAATTCCACTTTCTTTTATGCTTTCCAGTATGGCACTGATGTATTTATTGCATCGTATCAAGGAAGCTGCTAATCTAAGCAAGGCAATAATGGGCCACTAACATGAGTACAATCTGACCAAATAGTTTTCCATGTTTGGAGAAGATGTCTTGAGTTAAAAATTAGCATATCCCTTTTGTATTTGTGAAATGCTAAATGATACGAGACAGCTTAGAAACATTGCCAAGGAAATAGAAATAGAATAGAAAAATAAGAAATAAATATAGAAATAGAAATAGATTTAGTTTCCTGTTCTTTGTTATTTTGAAAAGACAGGAAGCTAAAGGCTACTTCTAAGAAACTACTAAGAAACCTAAGTTTAAGAAAAACCATTGCTGTTCCCATCCAACAGTTGGATAAAGCCACTGTGAAGAATCATTTCTGGTGCCAGTTTTGTTTTTCTGCTTTCCTGTACTTGGCTTTTTACATTCCAAGTAAAAGAAAAAATAGTAGCTGGATTTATTTGATGAGTCTGAGTTCTTGCTCTCCATTATGCTATAAAAGAAAGAAATGGAATGCAATGTGTGCTACTCTGCAAAGCTACACTTCAGCAGTCAAAGAGCTACTGGTATTCTGCCCTTTGGAGGAGTGGTCAGAGATGTTGCTATGGAAACTCTACCTTTGAATTTCTTCCCTTTTACAGGATAACAGGCCAGGGACACCAGTCAGGAACTTTTCACAAGTCTTTTGGTCTGCCAGAATTAATTAGGCCTCTAAGCCAGAATATGCATTTTAAAACAAGATCTCAAAGAGATTTTAGGAAATGTTGCTTTTAGTAGGTTGATCTCAACCATTACTTTGTAGTAAACTGTGATTTATGGTTGCATTAAACTACAGATTGTCCTAGGATTTCAAACTTTTTAATCTTACCTTTCAGGGCTACGTAATAGGTTACATAAAACATAGCATATTATGTTTGGATGCAACAGCAACTATAGCATGCTAAAAATTCAGTAATAAGTTTTCGTGTTGCAGCAGCCAAAATGTGGATGAAGAAAAGAATAAATGTGTAAAATTAAGGCTAAGCTTTTCTCTCACATCTTTCCAAATCTCTCTCTGGTGATGCAGCTGAACACACACTGCATATCAGAAATGAGATGATATGCTGAACATGTTTCATCTGACCTGTTTCTACATCGGTTTGCTGCTGTCACCAAATGATAAACAGAACATTGGAATGTATCTGAATAGAGAATTGAAATGGGTTATCATCTTGAAAATCCAGTAATATTATCTGTATTACATCTGTTGCCCTATAGAAAAAAGACGCACAGACGGGGACTCCTCGGGGTGCCGTCGGCTAGACAATGTCGGCTGGCGGTGCCTTGGGGGAGGGCCTACTCTGTTGCAGCCCCCACCTTGTGGAATCAACTCCCTTTGGAGCTCCGCTTGGCCCTGATCTTTGCTCCTTCCGCCGCGATCTGAAGACCTGGTTATTTGAACAGGCTGGGCTGGACTGACCTCCTGGGGTTTTTTAATTTATTTTAATTGTTTTATTGATTGGGCTTCCTAAATTTAATTCTTTTTAAATATTTATTGTTCCTGTGTTTTAATTGTGAGCCGCCCTGAGTCCTTGTGGAGAGGGGGTGGCATATAAGTCCAATTATAAATAAATAAATAAATAAATAAATAAATAAATAAATAAGACATTTTGAAGAGAATTATATTGACCTAAACCCCACAGATTTTCATTTGCCAAGTGCCTAGAGCTTCTGACAAGGAGCATGTTAGGCTGTCCACTAAGAAATGCTCTACACAGCCTCCCTCTGCTGGTAAAAATTAAAATTTTCGAGGAGCCTGCTGGTTCCTGCATGGCCCCACAGTGCAGCTAGCTTGATGAACTGCAAAAAGATTTGGTAGTTAGACTACTGTCTGACTCCTAAAAGAAAACAAACTCTATTTAGCAAGAAACAAAATAAAATAAATGAAATTGCAGCAAAACAAACACAGAATGCCATGGACAGGTAAAGTCTCTGTAGGTCAAGCCCAGCAAGGAGGCACAGAAATGGCATCTAGTCAGACGTCAAACCTTTCCAGGGGCGCTCAGCCATGAGGACCACATTCCTTAGGTCTGCTGACATGGCCCATAAGACCTGAGGGATTGCTTTCCCACTCGCCCGATGGGCTTCCCACAGTGAGGCAATTCCACACAAAACCTCTCCAGTTTTGTCATGGGGTGAGAGAGCCCCGAAAGGTGGACTCAGCCCCGTTTATTAGGTTTTCTCTAAAGCAAGCAGTTACAGTACAAGAAGCTCATTCTTATTGGTTACATATTACACTTAATACCATATTTGGTTATTGTGATATAATGAAGGGAAGAAAAGCGGCTGTAACAGGCATGTAACTTTTGCTGATATGGACCTATCATGTTAGCCACCTTATCAGTGGTGGGTGCAAGCGCTATCTAGCTACTGGTGAAATGCAGGTGCGAGCATCAAACAAAGTTGTTACAATTTGTGTGGAGCAAGGTTGTTACATTCTGTGTGCAAGAAGTTGTTACATATTGCGGCTACATGGTTGGAAAAACAAACAGACAGTGCGGCTTTGTTCTTTGCTGCTAACTTGGCTCAGCTCCCACAGAAGCCTGCATAATGGCTGATACAAAGGCAATTAATGATTTTATAGCAACAAAGACCACCTTTTGGTAGACGTTTGACATATTTGCCAGCAGGACAGGACAGGAGCCCCAGAGATGGGCTTTGGATCCTTGTTCCATTCTCCAGGGTGTTTGGTGAGCTTTAGAGGTGTTGCTTTCAATTCTTGGAAGAACTGTTTGCATCCTGTCTGCCCCTCCCCTTTTGTGCAGCCTAAGCAGCTTTTCTGGAACAGCGACTGTACCCGCCGTTGCCGTTGCTTTCGACGAAACCTGATCCAGTGTGATCCTCGGCAGTGTAAATCCGATGAGGAGTGCGCCCTCCAGAATGGCGTCCGGGGTTGCTTCAGCATGAAGAGCTCCTACTGCATCGCTGCAGGAGGAGGGGTCTTCCGCACGTTTGATGGTGCCTTCCTCCGCTTCCCTGCCAACTGTGCCTTCGTCCTCTCCACCATCTGCCAAAAACTCCCCGACATCTCCTTCCAGCTCATCATCAATTTTGATAAGTGGACTTATCCCAACTTGACCATAATTTCACCAGTTTACTTTTATATTAATGAGGAGCAGATTCTTATCAGCGATCGAAATACAATCAAGGTACAGCATCAAGTCATTAAGAAACTGTTGGACTGGGGTGCAGCCACTTCTGGGGGGTGGGTGGGTGGACTGAGGCTGGTCAGGAGCCTCCCAATTTTGCCAATCACTTTGCCATCGTTTGAGATGCCAGCAAAGAAGGCAGAACGGCACAGAAGGAGGGTTTGGGTTATGCATGACCCAAAGCCAGACTTCCAAACTTGGCTTTAGAAGGGAGTCTACTCTGCTTAAAAAGGGGAGGATGGGCATCTTACAGACTAAAGTATTTTTACCTCCACAATTAGGTGAATGGGACATCAGTGAGCATTCCTTTTGTGACTGGTTTGTCAACCAAAATCTACAGCCTGGAAGGTTTCCTGGTCATAGACACGAGCCCAGATATCCAGATCCACTACAATGGGTTCAACATTATCAAAATTGCCATTAGTGAACGCTTGCAAAACAAAGTTTGTGGACTTTGTGGAAATTTTAATGGAGATTACACTGATGATTATGTCACCCTGCGAGGGAAGCCAGTCATCAGCAGCGTGTTCCTGGCCCAGAGCTGGAAAACCAATGGCATGCAGAAGAGGTAACGGGCGGGGCCAAGTGAGTGATATGTCCAGAAGAACTCATTCATTTTTCTAGCTGTATCAGCCACATATTGTCCCATCTGTGGGCTGCCAGGGACCACATTTAAAAGTAGTTTATGAAGTGCTTTTAATTAATCACTGCACAGAGGAAGAAGACATCAATGATACTTTGCATGGGCCCATTTGGGAAGTTGGGTAGAGACATCAGTGTGAAGAATTGCTGGAAAAAGTTGGTGGTGAGGGGAGGATCTTCTTTATGGCATTTCAGCAGCTAATTTTTGCAGCAAACAATTCTGCCAACTTCTGTAGATGAGCACTGAAAGACTCACAGTTGCATTGGTACTCTTATCACGCTCTGCCAACCCTAGAAAGAACAAACAGAATCCAGCCCTCTTGCAATAACTAGAAGAATGTGGAGAATCCAATTACTAGTTCCTTTTCCATAAATTGTTTTGATTTTATTTCTGCTTTCAAAGGCTAGAAAGGATGTGTCAGATAGTTATGATGCTCAGTGATCTGAAAAGGCACTTCTGTGTTTGAAGAGCTAACCTTTGACAGCTGTTAATTGAAGACAGGAACTGAAAACCCATACATTTAGGAAAGGGTTAGAGTTTAAGCAGCTGACCCACATCAGAATAACTCCAAGCTGGCCATGTGTCATCTTCAATCAAAACCTCTGTTGTCCTTTCTGTTGAGAGCGGCTAATGGCCAATAGGAATGGATGAAAACATACTGGTACTGGAAATAATTCCCTACCAGACCATGACATTGTGATTACACTGATGTTGTGGGAAACCATGCTTTGTTTAACAATAGTTTAGTGAATAAATCAAAGATAGCTGTAATGGTATTTGGAATGAGCTTGGGAGATGGAGAACAGCCAGGGCAAACAGGTAAGAGGCAGCTTAGCCCAGCAGGAAAGAGAAGAAACAGTCCCCAGTTTCTTGGATGTAAACACCACACGGGAGAAATGGGGTTTCAGATTTGTAAGATTGCTGTCAGCCTCGTGAGGTAATCCAGATAGGGCTCCTTCTGAGACATTTGCTACATCCACATTCCTATTGAGGGCTAAACTGCCTCTTACCCAGTCATAGCCCTGGCTATATGGTTCTTCCCTGTCTCTTAAGATTATCCCCATATACTATTTCATTGGCGGAGTATAAACCACACGCTAAGTTAAAAATAATGGTTCTACAAACCACTATTGTTATTTCCTTCTGGTTTGTAATTTTTGTGTTTATGATTCCAGTTGCAATGAGCTCCAGTATTCACAATATGCCGCTGCTTGTGACAACGTTCAAATCCAAATCCTGCAGAGTGACAGCTACTGCCTCAGGCTCACTGATATGAAAGGTTTCTTCCAGGCTTGCTATGGACTGCTGGACCCACTGCCTTTTTATGAATCATGCTTTCTTGATGGCTGCTACAATCAGAAGAAGTATCAGCTCTGTGGCTCCTTAGCAGCATATGGGGAGGCCTGTCGTTCCTTTGGGATCCTCAGTACAGAGTGGATTGAGAAGGAAAATTGCTGTAAGCAAGTGTGTCTTAGTATAACTTAGTCCTTCTTTAGCTTCTTCGTTGCATTTCCCTCAGCAGAGAGTAAAAGAATATAAATACCATGTTTCCCCGAAAATAAGACACTGTCTTATATTTTTTGGCTCCCAAAAACACACTAGGTCTTATTTTCGGGGTAGGTCTTATATATTTATGGTGCCAAATAGTGGGTGTGAGTGTGTAGGGGGTGTTTGTGGGTGCGGTTGCTCCCTGAAAAGTCTTCCTGGAACTGGAGATTTACACTAGGTCTTATTTTCAGGGTAGGTCTTATATTAGGGCAGGTTTAGAAAATAGTGCTAGGTCTTACTTTCGGGGTAGGTCTTATTTTCGGGGAAACACGGTATGGGCATATTTGGTGTGGGAGAGTCTTCTTGCCATGGTTTTCACCACGAATGCTTCCTCGATTGCTAGCACAATAAAGGTTTCCCCCACTGGAGAGAAACAGAAAATGTTTTATCAGGGGAAGAAGCCTTTGAAGATATGGTAGGGAATATTATTGATTGGGTGATTATTTTTTTCTGCTTAGACTTTGCATCCTATCTTTCAAGGAAATCTCCTCTGAAAAAAAAAGGAACATAAAATAAATCAGTTACCCTTGTCTGTTTCCCACCCCCACCTTTTTATCTTTTTTTAGCAGGAGTGGTTGAAGATCCCTGCATGGGAGCAGATTGTCCCAACAGAACTTGTGATGTAGACAATGATGGAGAACTGTGCGGCTGCATTGAACCCCCTACCTATGGAAACAGTGAGTACCCTACAAATAGATCCTGATAAGAAATGTCCTATGAGGTTTCTGTGGTAACCCTCTTCCTTCTTCTCACAGGCACACACGATATTCTAGATGCTGAAGTGACCTGCAAAGCTGCCCTAATGGAGGTGTCCATCTCAAAGTGCAAGCTGTTCCAACTGGGTTTTGAAAGGGAAGGTGTCCGCATCAATGATCGCCGTTGTCCTGGCATTGAAGGCGAAGATTTCATCTCCTTCCAGATCAACAACACCAAGGGCAATTGTGGAAACATTGTACAGGTCAGAATGATTGAGGAACTATGGGTTTATTTCCCCCCTTGTGGCACTTGGATTTTTATTAAAGCTTCTGGATTAGCTTCATTTGCATCTTGCGATAGAAGTTGTTTTCATCGCTGCTGTTAGAACATCATAAACATTTAATATTTTGCAATGTTTCCTTTATGATAAAATTAGCAATATGAATAGAAACTTACAACGCCAAAACGCCATCGTTGGCAAATTTGGGACTTTGCCCTTAGCCCTTTATTTCTTGGGCATGGATGTCTACATGTCTGACTTCCCTTTCTTCTTAGTTCAATGAAATAATTGGTCATTACATAGTTCCCTCTGGATTAGAGATCTTTTCTTAGCTAGTCATCTCAATTCCATTTCATTAGATTAAAAAATGAAGTTTGCAGCATAAATTTGAGACTATAAGACAATCCAGGATCTAAATAACTATATCATTAGGCAGGTTGTTTTCCTAAGCATGTACATTTTTTTCTCCTCTTCATACTGTAGTCTAACAGCACCCACATTATGTATAAAAACACAGTCTGGATTGAAAGTGCAAACAATACTGGAAATATCATTACTCGAGACAGGACCATCAATGTTGAATTTTCCTGTGCATATGAGCTTGACATTAAAATTTCTTTGGATTCTGTTGTGAGACCAATGCTCAGGTAAGAAAAACAGCGTTAACTCTTTGGGCATTCTGAAGAAACGAAGAATTGGATGAAGGGATTCCATTATCTCATGGATTTTATTTGGAGGTGTGCAGCTGACTGAGATTCTAGGAGTTGAAATCCAAAGTTCTGACACAATGTAAACATTAGGATTTTAAAAAAAAAACCAATTGCTGTAGCTCTTGCTTTTATTTCCTTGAAGAAAGAGCTTTTATTTTCTGAGTTTGATGCAGTTCTTTAAAAAAATATTTCCCTTACTGTCAATTATAGCAACAACATCTGGTTTGGTCTGTTCTCCTCTTTAACAAGATGGTGAAATACAAAATAAATTACTTCCAAGCATTAGCTTTATAATTTTTGGAAATGTTTTAATTGGATGCCATTTATATAGAGTTAATATTTTATTACGTTTGGTAATGGTTAATTCTGGTAATAGGGTGTAAATAAAGGTAAATAAATTAAATGAATCAATAACAACCATAATAACCCAAATTTATTAGTTTTAAATTCTCAAACAGCAGACTTGTCCCAATGGTGTTTTTTGTGTGTAACAGTTATTTTCTTCCCATCTGTTTTTCTTTGTAGTGTCATTAATCTAACTGTGCCTACAAAGGAAGGCAGTTTCACTACCAAAATGGCCCTATATAAAAATTCATCCTATAAGCATCCCTACAGGCAAGGAGAAGTTGTGCTAACCACCCGTGATGTATTGTACGTTGGTGTCTTTGTGCTGGGGGCAGATTCCACTCACCTCATCCTCACACTGAACAAATGTTATGCAACACCATCACGAGACAGCAATGACAAGCTCAGATATTTCATCATTGAAGAAGGGTGAGCTACGCTTTTTCAGTGCCCAGTGCCTTCATCCCAGAAGAAAAGCTTGTCAGTTCTTGGGTGTTCTGCTGGAACTAATCAGTGCATTCCTGTTTCTTGCAGTTGTCAGAATATAAAGGATAATACTATTGGAATAGAGGAGAATGGGGTCTCCCTCACCTGCCGTTTTCATGTTACTGTTTTCAAATTCATTGGAGATTATGATGAGGTTCATTTGCACTGTGCAGTCTCACTCTGTGATTCAGAAAGATACTCATGTAAAATAGTAAGTGGTGCAAACTCCAGGTGCAATTCACATCAATGCTATTTAAGGCTGTTCTAAAAATGGTAATCTGTCTCAGAGCTGATCAAACAGTTGATTTTTGAAAGACAGTATAATCTAAAATGCATGTACTTCAGATACAACTTTAATGATAGGGACCAGTAACTTTTGCTTTATAGCTCAGAGGTTTGGTTAAATACTTTAATCTTGTGTATGATTAAGCTGCCTATTTTATCCCTTATCCCTTTGGCTCTCTTGGTTCCTCCTTCTGTCTATTCTTAAAAATTGTTAATGACAAATCATGCAAAGTACAATATATGCTTTCAAGCCGACAGAAGTTGGGTACCAAAGAAGCATTTCTATCTCTTTCTTTTTGGTTCAATCAGAATTGTCCACAGAATACCCGGAGGGCCAATGATTATTCCAAAGATCTCAAAGAACAAATCATTTCTGTGGGACCAATCAGAAGAAAACGTAAGTGTGATGTTTCTCCATTCAGAAATCTGGATCAATTTTACTGCATGGATGCAGGATTAAACAGATTTTTTTTTTTAAATTTTGACTTGTGCCTTTTAGGCCTAGATTGGTGTGAAGACAACGGAGGCTGTGAACAGATATGCACAAGCCAGGTGGATGGGCCACTCTGCAGCTGTGTAACTGGAACCTTGCAGAAAGATGGCAAGAGCTGTCGAGGTGAATGAACTCTTTTTCAAGGACTGATAGAAATTTCCTCAGGCGTTTATACAGACGACAGAAACTGCATGTTTCTGACTGAAGTTTATATTATTTTTAAAACATGCAGCTTGAATATTCATTGTCTCTTCTACTTTTCTTTGCAGCAACCAGCTCTTCAACTGAGGCTCAAGCCAGGCTGTTTCTGCTCCTTGTCAGCCAGTTGTTCTTATGGTGTAATCTTTCTCAGTCCAGCCCAGCTACATAGTTTATCGAAGTACTGGAATTTGCTATAACCTCCTAGGTCCCTATAAACACGTACAACTCTGAACCTGCAATCCACATGACTGTCCAACAGCATTTGTAACGACAGATTTTTGCCTGTTACAGCACTGGTGTTATTGGCCTCTTTAAATGGTATTAACGAAGTTGTAAAAATGTTAACAGGGCATCACATTCTTCTGAACTATCAGGAGATCTGCAAGTTGAATATCCAATAATTGATTGTGTGTCTTCCCAAGAGTCCAGTTTTGTCTTCATATTTACCAAAATCTGTGTGTAATCTGAATTATTAAATTTTGCAGGAAACATCTGGGCAGCTTGGCTACTTTCTGAACTTAGGATGGGGAGGGAAAGTAAGAGGCAAGAGTAGCTTTTGGGTGTCCTGGATTTGACATCCTGAAGTTTGCTTTATAAGCCATTCATTGCTGAGTTTAAATTGCTGTTTATTCACATCTTAATGAATTCTGCCCATCCAACAGTTGGTAACCAACTTTCCCTTCAGAAGACTAAAAAAATCAACAGATGGGAGAAAACCTTTGACATGCCCTGAATCGTTACAATTACATTATAGCCATTTTTGCTGGGATTTTTTTTTTGTATGAACAAATTTTTACTCTTTGAATTTAACTTCTTTCTTCTAGATGTTTGCTGGTGTAATTTTAAAATAATTAAACATGGGGAACAAGATCTTGTTTCTTGGCAGCCTTCTGTTTTGTGAAGTTTGCCTATATTTGGGACTGGGGGAAACACCTGTAGTATAGCTAGGCATGTTTTTTTCTTGACATGCAGGTCAAAAAAAAATTCGAATACTCTCTGCTGTAAATATTTGGAAAATTTGTTGATTGGGGCTTAATAAGCATCCTTTGCTTTCCAGGAAAAAAAATGGATTGCTTTTTGATGGGTTTCCAGAAGGAATCATCAAATAAAAACTCTGCATTGGCAACAGGAAGGGCATCTGGCCATTAAAACACTCTGTTAGTTCCATTCAGTTACCCAGACTCCATCCCGCAGAGGGATTATGGGGTCGTTAAAAGATGATGATGATAAGCAAAGATCTCGCCAACTCTATCAATTCCAAAACTAGTGCCAAAACCACGACGATGCCCGGTCACTCCGCGCACTCCCACCCCTCTGAACCCGCCCCCTGCATTCCTGATAGGCTCACCTCACGCCCAGGGTCCCGCCGTCCAATCCGCGGCCGGCCGTCCAAGTCGGCCGTCGCGCGACTCTCGACTGGCAGGTAGCTCGTGACGCGCGGAGCCAATCCCTGCGTCGTTGGCCGCCCAAACTCCGCCTCTCCCGCCCGGTGATTGGCACAGGGACCTCCCCTTTATCACCAGACGCCAGGTGCCGAGAGGCTACCTTTCAAGGGCCGAGTGCGGACGATATCCGGGTAGCTGCGGAGGATGGTTGGTGGAGTGGCGGGATCCAGGTGGGGAGAAGCGCGGAGGAGCGTCCGGGTGGGGTGCGTGTGTGTGGCGGGGTGTGTGTGGGGATGAAGGCTCGCGCTGTGGCCGCCCACCTTCCTTCCCTTGAGCCCCTTCAGGAGCTTGGACCTCATTTCCCAGAATCCCCCAGCCTGGGCGGCGATGGCTGAGGCTGCTGGGAAACGCAGTTCTCCCTCGCTCGAGCTGCCCAGCTGAAGGAAAGGGGGTTGAAGGCAACGGCGGTTAGAAAAACTCGCTTCGTTTTGACCCGTCGCTACATTTTCCCCAGGCCGGCTGGAAGAACTCGCGGCAATAAGCAAGATAATGACGGTGGTGGCTCTGCATTTTCAAAGCCTCTCTTTGGCAAGGTCTTTGAAGGCCAAAGATCCTTTTGGGGGGCTGTGTTTTCATCCTTCAGCTTCTTTGAAACCTTAAGCCAGCTTCTATAACAGAAGGACAAGAGTGTGGAAGGGACCATGGAGGTCCTCTAGTCCAACCCCCTGCTCAAGCAGAAACCCTGTACTAATTCAGACAAATGGTTGTCCAGTCTCTTCTTGAAAGTCTCCAGTGATGGAGGAGGGAGGAGGGGAAAGAAGAAGAAGAAGAAAGGAGGAAGGAAAGGGGAAGGAAAAGGAAGGAAGGAGGAAGAGAAAAAGGAAGGAAGGAAGGAAGGTGAAGGAGGAGAAAAGGAAAAGAAGAAGGAAGGATGATGAAAGGGGGAGAAAGAAGGAAGGAAAAGAATGGAATGGAGAGAAGAGGAAGGAAGGAAGGAATAAGAGGGAAAGAAGGAAGGAGAAGGAGGAATAGATTATGAAAGACGAGGAGGAGAGGGAAGGAAGGAAAAGGAAGGAAGGAAGGAAGGAAGGAAGGAAGGAAGGAAGGAAGGAAGGAAGGGAAGGAAGAGTAACAGAGTTGGAAGGGTCCTTGCAGGTCTTCTACTTCAACCCCTTGCTCAAGCAAGAAACCCTATTCCATTTCAGACAAATGGTTGTCTAATCTCTTCTTTAAAAACTTCCAGGATTGGAGCACCCACAACTTCTGGAGGAACTTCTGGAGATCTTCAGAGGTGCCCTCCTCCTCTTCCAACCCCTAGGCCAGGGTTGTTTTACATTGTTAATATTTTCCAGTGGGCTCCTTTCCAGCAGAGTTTGTTCTCTTTTGAAACAAAGCTAAGCTTAACCTGGGCAGCTTCCAGAGGTTCAAGGCTCTCAGTGTTCTCCAGCCTGTTTTGAAATAAGTATTTACCCAAATCATCTGATAAAGTTTAGTTTAGACATATTTTCCCAGTGTTGAGATGCAGGTATGCTGGTTACCAGGAGGGCATTCAGATGGAGAAGCTGGTTGACAATAGAATAGAATAATAACTTTATTTGTCACTTTGAATAGTCGCTAATCGGCGTACATTAAAATGATACTTTGTTGCATTTCAGCTCTCAAAGGGTCACCACCTCCAATATACACTACATAAACATGACAAAAGAAGTAAATAAATACAAAATTATGCATATACCCACATATATTATATGACATGGAAGAAACAACACAGTCTAGTTCGGATGTGTACATGTACATGGTGAGAAAAACTAATCTTGCGAGTTTACTGAGCCGATGGCATAGGGAACAAAGTGGCTACAGAATCAGGTAGCCCTACTAGAAATAGATGTATCAATATAATCAGAAATAGATGAAGAGGGATCCAGGTCTTATGGAGGTGCAAGTTAACTTTCTCTTTTAACTTGCCAGCTTTAAGACAGGTGGACTTCAATTCCCAGAACTCCCCCGCTGACCAGGGAATTCTGGGAGTTGAAATCCACACATCTTAAAAGTCACCATGGTTGGTGACTTAGATATATTGATGTTGAGGAGAAATCGGGATAAAGAACTACTAACAGGAGACCCAGACCATCCTGTTTCTCTCTCACACCTTGCACTGCTCAGTTCCTTTACATTAAAACTTTCTTCTCAACTGTACAAATGAGATGGGAAAACTACAGTCAAAGCTTGCCATTCCTGGAATCTCCTGATGCACTTTATTTTTAGAGGTTTGGACCATCCCCAAGTGACTTGGATCTGAGGAGGTCTGAAAGCAAGTGATTGATGTCCCTTTCTGAACGCCGCTGATAAGGAGAAGTGCATTCCCCAGCGTTATTTATACAGGTAAACAACTTCATGTGGCCCCTTTGAAAATGAATTGCCCATTTTTGTTAGATTATTGAAATATAACCTTTTGTATTTCTCTGTGTTTGACATAACACTCTTTCCTTCCTGGCACTCTTGCAGCTGCAGCAATGGATCTTGTCCTGGATTATGCAGACAGTTCTATTTTGACACCTTACGTATATCCAGCCACCTGGCCAGAAAACAATGCTTTCCGGCAGATTATCAGTCTCTTTGTTATAACAAACCTGGGGGCAATTGTCCTATATTTTCTGTTTGCCACTCTCAGCTACTATCTGCTTTTTGATCACAAGTTAAAGAAGCACCCCCAGTTTTTAGAGGTGAGTAGAATACAGAAACATGGCAAAGCTGTTGTTTCCTTTAACGTCATTCAGTTACTCACAAGAGGTCCTATCTAAAGAAGAACCAGAACTCTTATCGTGTTGTGAATTGTGCCGTGTTAATCGCCGTCTTAAATTTGTGAATGAAAATGTTAGTGCCATAAAGCAGAATGAACATCTCATGAAAAGCGGGGGAGGGGGATTTTTCTGCTTGCTGTATCTATATGATATTTTTGGAGGCTGGGCACATGTCATCTTTCCTTGATTTAGTTACCCTCATTTTTATCAAGGATTTCTTTTAGCCAGATTTTGACTGCCTTTTTTTTTTTTTCATTTTGGTGTATTGGAGAGGAGGATGCGTTCATACAAGGCATAGAATTGTAAAGTGATGTTACATAGTGAACAATAAAGCAGAATTCTGCTGCAGATTCATTCTCTGTTCGAGGGGAGCCCTTTTTCTCAGACGTTTGGTGGGGGAGTGTGAGTTCTATATCGGGGCTTTCCAACCTTAGCAACTTTCAAGACTTGTGGTCTTCAACTCCTGGTATTCTCCAACCAGACAAGCTGACCGGGGAATCCTGTGAATTGAAGTCCACAAGCCTTAAAAAGTTCCCAGGTTAGGGTGGGTGGTTTCAAAAGGCCTTTTGACCCATTGCCTGCTTTTTGTGTTCAGAATCAAGTGCAGCGGGAAATAAAGCACACGTCTCAGCTTTGCCTTTGATCAGCATTCCCACCGTGGCCATTTTCTTTGCTGAGGTCAGAGGCTATAGCAAACTCTACAGCAACATTGAGGATACTCTCTATGGTAAGCATCCCCGTTTGGCACTCCCTCCAGAACTGACCTCCGTGCTGCTATTTCTCTCTGTCCTTTTTATCTCCTTGCTTAAAACTCTCTACATCCCGCCAGAGACTTTGCAATCCCGAAATATATCTTGGCCCCGCAAAGTAAAATGGTTTAGAAGTGGACTTATATGGTACGGTTCAACTGCTACTTTTTGGAGTGCATTGGTTTAGGGAAAGGTGTTTTAAATTAGGTCTGCTACTTTATGGTAACTTTTAGGATTGGGTATTGATAGCTTTGGAATGTACTGTATTTAGTACATTTAGCATGGAATGTCCGTGCTATTTAGTATTTGGAAAATACTAAATAGCATGGAAGAAAACCTATAATTATGATTTAACCACAAGCACAGTGTTATTAAGTTTGTTAGTAGCCTGCCCATCAGTAATTTACTGAATTAAGGAAGTCATAAGGAAGTGATGGTTGAGGCAGACCTGTGAAGTTTGCATCATTAATTAGAGAGCTCTGGCAAGCAACCCTTTAACTGATCAGGCAATTCAACATCCCACATATCTGTGCAAATTTTTAATGCCTTTGAATGGAAAAGCATTACCATTCAAGCTGTTGCCTACTTAGCTGACAGCTGCATGTTCTTTTCAAATGTGTTGTAGGCCTCTGATTTCTCTGAAGACTCCTGAGAAACACAGAACAGCATAGCTCTGCTCTCTCTTTTCACAGGAGGAAGAGGATGTCTAGCAGCCCCCTTTCCAATTAACAGATTAGCAGATTATATTCAAAGGCATCAGCTTTCGTGAGCTGCAGCTCAACTTCCTCAGAGCATGAACAGGACAACTGACAAAAGCTGGTACCTTTGAATCAAATAGATTAGACAGAAAATTCCTGATTTTTTTTTTTTGCCCCGTTAGACCAACTTGGCTCACCACCTACAGTATCTACAGTGGTATTTCTCAAACTGGAAAACTTTTAAGACATGTGGACTTCATTCAACTCCCAGAAATCTATGCTAGCTGGGGATTTCTGGAAGTTGAAATCTACGTGTTTTAAAGTTGCCCCGTTTGAGAAGCATTGATCTACAAGAAAAGGAAGCAGCCTTAAGGAAACCTCCTTTTTTCAGTACTCCACCATTGCCTCTTTATTGCCAAAATTTGTCCCAAAATAGTTCCCAGAATAGAAGGACAGCAATGCAAATTCTGACATTGATCTAGCTTATTTTTCTCCTATTAAAAAGGATCAGGATTGAAAGGAAGAAGAAATATGTCCACAAGTTTAGGCTGTGTCCGTCGATCTGAAAATCTCCCATTCCTCCCTGGGTTGTTCTTTGATTGTCCTGTTCTTGGATTTGGTACATGCCTAAAATAGATAATAAACAAAACATTGTCAGTAGACTTGAGACTGGAATCCTGCCAGCCCCTAATTTCTCCCCTGCTTATCTAGGATGGCTTGGCATGGTCTTCAGCATGTTTTCATTTCTGTTCTTCACTGATATGTGCATTTACTGGATCCACCGGTTTCTCCACCACAAGCTCTTATATAAGGTAAGGTTAATAACCTCCTGGCAGGACTATTTCGGGAAGAACAGGACATCACCTGAAATGTGCATGACTGAAGCAATATGCAGATCGATATTGGCAAGAGCAAGCAGGAGAACACTCGTGTTTGGATGAATGTTCCTAGCCTGGCTAGAGGGAACATTCCAGGAGTTTAGCACAATGTTTCTCAACCGTGGCAACTTTAAACTCTGTCGACTTCCATGCTGAACCCACTGAGAAATGCAGGTTTAGCAGATTGAGATTCTAGTCTTTGAGCCGGTCTGTTGTGGAACATTTCGTTCCCCAATGTGGTTTCTTCCACAGTACAGAACTTAGTTCTGTCCTTACAAGCGACGGTGGAGTAATATTGCTGAAATTCACAATAGATATTGAGTTGTGGCCTGTTGGACGCCGGCCCCTCCAACAGCCAAATCAAAGGAGGAGGAGGAGGAGGAGGCAGCAGCATGGGGGTCAGGGATGGCAATAAGGCAACCTGAGAGCTCCGTCAGCCCTCAGATGGAGAGTCAACAGCCCCCAGGTCTGGAGGTGGCTGATGAGGAAGAGGAGGAACAGCTGGGTCCAGTGCCTGACATGCAGATGCGCAGAAGTCAGAGGAGAGGAGAGCAGTGGAAATCTATAGGCCAGTCCTTGGGACAGAAGAGCTACGGCTGCTAGCGAGGCCCCACCCTATATCTGGGGATAAAAGGCAGAGGGCGGAGATGAATAGATATGGCAGACAACTATTCATCTTCTGGTCAGACTTGGTAGCCGGCATCGAGAGAGAAACTTTTTGCCAGGGCTGTGGGCTCTCCTAATAAAGGCATCTTTTGAGTTCAGAGAGTTTGTCTGGTTTGGGGAGCTGGCTCAGAACACATTGCAAATCTGTTGAGGATAGTCCTTGGCTTACCATTTGCTCAGCGACCGTTCGAAGTTACAACGGCACTGAAAAAAGTGACTTGCGACCAGTCCTCACACTTAGGACTACCCCAGCATTCCCCAACTGACGTTATCAAAATTCAGGTGCTTAGAAACCGGCCTGTCCTTCTGAGGGTGGCAGTGATTTGCTTAACCGTGGCAAAAATGATGGTAAAATCAGGCACGGCTCCCTTGACAACTATTCGTTCAGCAGTAGAAATTCTAGGTCGAGGATCCCCTGCCGCTGGTGGAGACCTCAGCCAAAGGAAGTGAAAATGTCATGATGGGTTTCTAACGATCTGATTCTTTTCTCTCTCCCACAGCGTTTCCACAAGCCCCATCACATGTGGAAGATCACAACCCCGTTTGCCAGCCATGCTTTCCACCCCCTGGACGGTTTCCTTCAGAGCGTCCCTTATCATGTCTACCCGTTCCTTTTTCCTCTTCACAAAGTGACCTACTTGGGCCTCTACGTCTTCGTCAACATCTGGTCAATCTCCATTCACGACGGAGACTGTCGTGTTCCCCATCTGCTGAAACCCATCATCAATGGATCTGCCCATCACATGGACCACCACTTGTACTTCGAATACAATTACGGCCAATACTTCACCCTCTGGGATAGAATTGGGGGCTCCTACAAAAACCCCTCTTCTTTTGAAGGCCAGGGACCCCACGCAGTATTTGAAAAAGCTGGCGAACGGCCACGAGAATAAGGAACTACCAGGAGGCCATGGAGCGAAAAACAAATAGCAATATCCCTCCCAGCTGCAGGATGAGGAACCTCTATGCCTTATGAACTGCATAGCCAGAAGTCAATCCCTTCTCCATCCATCAGCTTTCCAAATGGAAATATTTGGCACCCAACATTCCCAGGATGAGAAGACAGAATATGTGGGTTCACAGCAGAGCAGTCTCTTGGATGTTGATCAGGAGAAAGCATCCATGGATTTCCTTGTTGCCATTAGAATGAATTAGGAAGCGGTCAATGCTGCTCTGAAGTCCATCCTCAGCAGATGTTCAAAGGCAACTATCAGCAACACCTTGTAAGTTGTTGCTGTGCAGTCAGTTATGAATGCCTGCTGTTCCACCAGTATATTAATAAGGGTTTTGGGTTTGGTGTGAATGAATGAATTCCTGAATTGTTTCCATTGTGTAATTACCCTCCTAAAATGCATATTGCAGCGCACTTTAGTCTTGTCTTGACAGGCAGATTGGTTGGGGGAATTTCTGAAGTCCTTAGAATAACAAGAGTTGGAAGGGACCTTGGAGGTCGTCTAGTCCAACCCCCTGTTTAGGCAGGAAACCCTTCACCACTTCAGATAAATGATTATCGAGGACACCGTCACAACAGTTACAAAATGATGTGATATATGTCAAAGTATCAACATCCAAACGACACCAAATTGCAACAGAACATGCAAAGTCCACTCAAAGTTTAGACCAAGTTTTCTCAACCTTGTCAAATTTAAGACATGCGGATTTTAACTTCAAGAATTGCCCGGCCAGCATACTGTTGACAGGATTGAGAAATAGTAGTCTAGAATACCAAGGTTTCGTTGAACACAGGTTGAATGAGCTGTGAGATAAGAAGAGCTGTCATGCCAAGCATGATGATCTCCGTTTGGCCCCTGACCTCCGCTCCTTCCGCCGGGACCTGAAGACTTGGTTGTTCCAACGGGCCGGCCTTGAATGACCCGGGGGGGGGGGTGGGTTTATTTTAATTTTATTTGGCTTGTTTACTGTTTAATTTTGTTTTATTGTAAATTTTTCTCTGTTTTAATGTTCACCCTGAGTCCTTAGGGAATAGGGCGGCATACAAGTCGAATAAATAAATAAATAAATAAATGAATAAAATAAAAGATGTTATCTGAAGCAGGGCAGGAATAAAGCACAGGAACCTAGCTTATTACTCCTTCAAAGTCTCTGTTTTGCAAAGGAATCTCTGTGTGTTTCTAATTCATTTTGTAACCAGCAAATTCCAACTTCTATGGTGAGGTGTTTAGCAACAGAAAAAGATTGTAATTTTAATCATACTATAGACCAGGGGCATCCAACTTGCAAGCTTTAAGACCTGTGGACTTCAGCTCCCAGAATCCCCCCTGCTGGCTGCCAAGGTTGGACTCCTCTGCTGTAGACTGAGCTTACCTTTGTGAAGGCAGATACCTTGTGGAAATCTTCCAATATTTTTCAATGTTATTTTAGAGCTGCACTTTATATATGTGTTACTGCTTTCCTCACAAGGTCATTAAATTTATTTCAATGTGACTTCTCTAAAAAAAATATCAGCTGGATGCACTAAATAGCCCTACTGGCTAGTCATTATGGGAGCTGGAGTCCAGATGGAAGAAGGGTATTATAAATCATTGCTTTGGTTTTTCTCCTCTTTAGCATGTATTGCTTCAAACACTAAAATTATCTCCTCCCACAAATAAACCTTTGAGTAAATAGTATTGCTTTGATAAAAATAAATGCAAATAATTCAGGAGATAATGTGAAAAAATGTTCTGATTGGATTTTTTTTACTGTATGTAGGATATCCTATCATTTCTTAACCCCTCCCAAAAAAAATTAGTCTGTGGAAATTGTCTTCTCTTTAATAATGTTTTTAAAAGATTGAAAGTTATGAAGTGTAGTTATGGAGTGCCCGAAATCAGTGTTTGTAAATTTTAAAAAGTGGAGATGGTATATCTATATATGTGTATATTGTATAGCAGATTTATTTAGTTTATTGGTTCTGATGTTTTCTGGTGATGAAATCATTAAAATGATTTCTCTGTGGATAGTTTTTAATAAAACTGGCAGTTTGGTGTAGTGCATGAGTGTCCAACCTTGGCAACTTTAAGACTTGAATTCCAGAATTCCCCAGTCAGCATCTTTAAGACCTATGGACTTCAACTCCCAGAATTCCCCAATCAGCATGGACTTCCCCCATTCCCCCAGTCCACAGGTCTTAAAATTGCCATGGTTGGATACTCTAGTGGTTAAGGCATTCAACTAGAGACTGGGAGTTCAAGTCCTGCCTTTGGCACAAAGCCACTGGATATCTTGGGCCAGTCACTTTCTTTTAACCCTAGGAAGGAAACAATAGCAAACCACTTGCCAAGAAAACTTCTGGGACTTGTCCAGACAGTTTCTAAAGAATCAGACACGATTGAATGGAAAGGGAAAAAAACATTAATAACCATATAACCAGCATCTCAGCCACATCTACTGTAACAAGTTCCACCCTCCTGAGTTTGCTTGTGAAGTCAAATTCTTTTCTTTGTTGTGGTCATATTGCAGCTGCTGCCTTCGGGATATTATTCCATTTTCCCACCTAGTCTATGAGGCTAAAATTTCCTTTGGGGTTCCCATCCAAGTGACAAGCCTGATCCTGCTTAGCTTCTGCAGCCAGCGCAAATCAACTCAGTGCAGTCACCTTCCAGCCAGAGTTACTTACGAGGCCTCCAGTTCAGCGTTTCTCAGCTTTAAGCCGTGCGGACTTCCTCTCCCAGAAATCCTTGTGCTGATTTGGGAATTCTGGGAGTTGAAGTGCACACATCTTAAAGTTGTTGAGGTAGAGAAATGCTGATCTAGGACCTTGTACCTCTCATTAACGAGTGTGCATAATGTTCTGTCAGGAATTTTTAAAATATACACATTTAACCCAAAAAAATGAAAAATTTATTGAACTCTATTGGCATATATTGTATCTAAAAAAATTAAATTGAGATCGTAAATGGATTCACAATTTGAAAATCATAACAATTTGACTTTGGAGTTTAATTTTGGAGTAGTTGGATGATGAATAAACTAATCACATGCCTTATTTAGGGAATTAAAGCCAAATAAATCATAATCGTGTTATGTTTATGGAACCAGAAGGTAATGCCCCATTATGTGCAAAACTCCTTTAATTCTGCAGAATTTCCACAGGACTATTTTGGAATAAATCAATGTTTATTTTGGAAGAGATACTAAGCCCTCATGTGTCTACTTTGATTTCAGGCTGATCTTGGGATGAATCTGGTCACTGGGGTTTAAAACCCCTGATTTATGGCTTCATACCTTCTATGAATCAAGATAGATTTTTGCAAGTTGTAAGGATTTGATGACAGGCACAAAATAAAAAAAAGTAAGATTGACTTCCTTTGCTTGAATTTATAAGCTATAAAGTTGTAGGAGAGAGCTGCCTTCATTTAATAGTGTAAAGCAAAAAAAAGAACATAAGAATAACTCTTTGTAAAGAAGAAGTGATATATGGTGTGATAATTGAGATGCTGGTTAAATGTTGGGCTGGCTTCTCCATTCTCAGCCATGGACAGTTACTGGGTGACTGGATATTCCTTCTCTTTTTTTAACCCAACCTACCTCACAGGGTTTGTTTTTTTCAGGGGCAGGAAGTGTGGAAGGTGGAAGAAGGTGATGAGTTGAAGGAAAGACAGTAAATAAATCCAACCACTAAAAAATAAATAGAATAAAAATAGTTTTAAAAAAAGATCAAAGAAGTGGGAGAGAGAGAGACACACACACACACAGAGAGAAACATTATTATACTACCATTGAAGAGCAGAGGAATTTGTCTGAGATTTAAAACACCCTCTGGGCTTTCAGGGCAGATTACGCACCACAAGAAGAAAATCCTCATTTCTTGTCTCTAAAATAGGAGAGCAATTAGGTCTTGTTTCACTAAAAAAAAAAATGCTTCGGTCTTCCACAGCAACTGGTGTCAGATCTCGGAAAAGGCTCTACTAGAGATCTTGGAAGTGGTTGGTACACTACCAAAGAAGGCGCTCCATCTTCCAGTTTTAATTTTCTGTAATTTTAATCCATTTTACATTTATAATGGTTGTTATATATTGTTGTTCTCTCTTGATGTAAGGCCATTCAGAGTCACCTGAACCAGAAGATGGGCAAGAAAGAAAGACAGACAGACAGAACGAATGCATGAATGAATTACAATGTGAAGCTAGGTAGTTTTTGGTTCCAGCCTTTCCACTGAGTTTAACATGCAGGTAGTCCTCAACGTAACCACAATTGGGAGAGAATTTCCTTGGCTAAACCAAGTAGTTGTTAAATAAGTTGTGCCCTATTTTATGACCTTTTTTTATGCAGTTGTTAAGCAAATCATTTTAACAGTTTTTAAATGAATCATATGATCGTTTAGCGAATCTGGGCTTTCCCCGTTGACTTTGCTTTTTGGAACCTGGCTAGGAAGGTCACAAATGGTGATCAGATGACCCCGGGATGCTACAACCATTATACATGCCAGTTGGCTAGTGCCTGTGAATTTTGATATGTTACTCTGATGGTCGTAAGGGTGAGGACCAGTCATAAGTCCCTTTTTTCACTGCCATTGTAACTTCAAATGGTTACTAAACAAATAATTGTAAGTCAAGGATTACCTGTGCTTGAGTCAGGCCATAATAAATTTTGCATGGATATTTTTGCATAACTCCAGCTAATGCAAATACGCGTTTTGGAAACCCTGTTTCTTAATTATTTAGCCAAAAATTATCCTGAGCTCCTGGAGAACCCATTCTTCATTTTTTTTGGATCATCCCTCTAAGCTTCTCTGTGTGGTTTAAGAGACAAGCACTAAGTCTGCTGTGGTTTAATTAATTTTTCCTTTGCCATCCCCAATAAAAATCCCGACATTTAAAAAAAATTGACCCAACGCAAGCCCTGTGTTTGCATTTGAGCTCTAAATCTAAACTGAAGGTGTCATGTGGGTTTTACAGCTTGTTCTCTCTGTTTCAAAATAAATCCATGGCGCAATCCAAGTTACGTTCAAAGTATCAACATGTGGTTTGTTTTTTTTATCAACTTAAGAGGGTGAATAAACTACAGTGCATGCAACTATGACATGGGATCATTACCAATTTTGGATTGCTTTAAAACAAGGGTACAGAAACTAGACGATCAGTGCCTGCTAATTCTGATCTTAATTAGGTTTTTTTATTTATGTTTGTTTTATATATTTTTCTTTTACATACATAAGTCCTTTGTGAACAGTGTATTGTCTGGGTCAGTTGCTTACACATAGTAATATTTATCTAATTTCTAATCTCTACCTCTATTAAGCCATTGATAAAACAAGTTCCATGTTAAAACATGTTCCGTATCTTCTTTATCCTTTATCTTTAATGTCAACCTATCCATTTCTGCACAAGCTAGTTTTTTTTTTAATTACACTCTCTTCTGTGGGTATTTCCTCATTTTTCCAGTGCTGTGCAAATACAGTTCTTGCTGCTGTCAAGACATGCAATATTAAGTATATATTCCCTTTATCATACTTTGCTGGAACTACACCTAACAAAAATATGTTTGGCTTATAATCTATGTATTTTTTTCTAACCAGGTATGCATTTTCGTCCATTTTTTTTTTGCCTTTGTACACGTCCACCACATGTGATGATATATGCCCGGTGTCTGATTGCATTTCCAACATTTGGTGGACATGTTAATTAGTTTTGATGTACTTTAAGGGCCCAGTCATTGGTTGAAGCAACAAGAGGTTGAATACACTTCTTGACTGCCCTGGTTGCATACTGTGTCATCAAACTTGACCCTAGATAACCAATATTCTTATCTGCACATTGCTCTCCTTTTACTCTAACCACAGATCACAAGCTTTATCCCCAAGACGTCACGGTATTATATCATATTCCTACTCACAATAGTTAGTCCTTGACTGACTTGTCCTACTACTTTTCAATGTAGTTAACCCTCGACTTACCCTAGCTCCTTTAGTAAGTGTTCAAAGTTGCAACTACAGTGGAAAAAGTGACTTATGATTGTTTTTCATACTTACAGACATTGGGGCATCCCCATATTCACAACTTCAAAATTTAGATGCTTGGCAATGGACTCGTATTTATGACAGTTGCAGCATCCTGACCTTCTGATGAGCAAACTCATTGGAGAAGCCACTTAATAACTCTGTTATTAATAACTCTGTTATTAAGTTATTAATAACTTAATAACTCTGTTACTAACTTAACAACTGCAGTGATTCACTGAACAAGATGGCAAGCCAGGCCGTAAAATGAGGCAAATTTCACTTCACAGCTGTCTCGCTTGCAACAGAAGTAGCCATCAATCAAGGATTAGATGCATTGAGTAGGAATAAGATATAATAATGCAGATCCTTTTCAGGCCAGCTTTTCAGTCTTCTTTCCCACAAAGCAGAGAGAAGATGGGATTCAAGGAATGTCTTGTTATGAAGCTGAGCTGAAATTTTAAAACATCTGACCACATGGTGGAGCCTTTGCAACAGACCAGAATTTTTTCAGTGGAAAAATAAAAACACATTGTGGTGGGGAGCATCTTTTCCCCGGTCCTACCCACTGCCCAAATGAAACATTAGTGATGGGCTTCCTATTTTTAATATTTACAAAATAAATGCAATTCTTCATTAAAAAGGAAGACCTTTAAAGGACCAAAAACTGGACACCCTACAGGAGAGTTTTTTTTTTAAGTTAAAGTTTATTGTAATATAAAACACAAATGAAAATACAAATCGGAAGGGAAGAGAGACAAAAGTCAGATAAACGTTTTTTAAACCCCAGTGACTTTCACCTCTTTTTGATACAATAATATACAAAGTATACTAAAACATACAAAATAAAGTATACAAAGTAGTATACAAAGTATACAAAATATAGGAAGGAGAAAAGCAACCTGCAATTAAGGAGAAACTTCCTAACAGAGCAATGAACCAGTGGAACAACTTGCCTTCAGAGGGTTGGGCTAGAAGACCTCCAAGGTCCCTTCCAGTTCTATTCTGATTGAAGCAGAGTCACAGCACCAACTTTTTGCTTTGCGTTTCTGATAGATAACAAGCCTTCTCTCCCACAACAAAATCAATATAATCCTCAGAATCTAAGATCACATTTTCCTTACTATTTTTTTTTCTGTTTCAAGCATAAAGTCCACAAGTGCAGGCGACGGTTTGAGATGGCTTACTGTCTTACTGTTCCTCTCATCTTCCCAGCCTAAACTTTCAGCCATTGTGACGTTTTCTGGTAATTTTCAAACCAGGTTACCTCAAGCAGATGCTGCCTCTTCTTGGGACTCACAGGAGCGTAGATCTAATTGCTTCCTGTGGCTTAAGTTTCACCTGGGCAATGTTTATCCCCCTCTAACCTTTGTTTCAATCCTAGTTCCTTGTCTGAAACTAGCTCCCCAAATCAAAGCAGGCAGTTCTTGAGTTACAAAACTGAAGAGAAGTTTTGAACCTCTGTGGGCTTTAGGAGAGGAGAAACATCTGGCTATGGCTTCAAATGGCGTTTTGGAACTTGAAAAATTGGCTCTGTTGCGTTGGTCAAATCGCTGCTTGTCGGAAAGTGCTTTATAGAAAGCGGTTTCTGACAAGCAGAGAGTTGTAGAAAGTTAGCACCCACCCCTCTCCTAGGAGAATGAAATATTTTGAGAAATATTAAAAAGGCAGAATATTATATTTCCCTTAAGGAGAAACATGCTCTTGGAAAGCAGCCTCCATCTGTCTTAATAGCCCCAGCAGGACTGGGGCAGCCTGTCTACAAAACAATTAGACCTTCAGCCTCAGGGTGATGGGATTAGCCCTTACTCAAGATCCAAACTAGGACAAAGCCATTAAGACACAATAGGAATTTGCCACAGAACACAAGCCTCTTCATTGCATCATCACTCTCCAAGTTTCAACCAAACCTGGGAGCTCAGACAACCTCAGCTATGACCCCTGCATAGCCCCATGGGAGTCTGACAGCAACCAATAGAACACATGCTCTTGCCACAGGAACAGGAAGCTCAAGTTCAAAGCCTAGAGAAGCCTCACTCTCTACTCCATGTGGTCAGCTGCCCAGAACCCATGTGCTTGGTGGTTCTGCTTCACCATTAAACCATCGTTCCCATCGGCCTCCAATGTTTCCAGTGTCTTTCTCCCCGCTTGGAACTGAACCGGATGGATATTTCTTCCAACAGTTCTTTAAAACGCCTGAATTGTGCCAGGCCCGCAACTGCCCTTTTTCTTGGGTTCACACCAGAAATAGGCATCATTTAATTGCAGCCTCCCAAGTGAGCAGCCGTAGGAATTGAACAGACAAACGACTGCGGAACTCACTTAAACCCATCTGTGCAAATAAACAGGCGTTTTGTGTTGCGGTTTTATTTGGTTCTGCTTCCATTTGTCACTAAATTAGCCTGAAAATCTTTAATTGGCCCACGCTGGCTGGCAAAATGTGGTTCTGAACATAGATTTCATAAGCATTTGTTGGTGTGAGTCTACTAAATATTTAACTCCATGCTTAACAATTGTTTTGTTGTTAAAATGTGTCTCTGTCTCTCTTTCCTATTAATTGAATGGAGCGATAGTTAAACCCCATCAAATATCTCATTAAGTCCAAGCAGTCCTCAATTTATTTGTTTAGTGACCGTTTTTAAGTTTCAGTGGCACTGAAAAGAGCGACTGATGACCGGTCCTCACACTTACGATGGTCACGGCACCCCCATGGACACATGATCAAAATTCAGGCGCTTGGCAATGGGCATGTATTTAGGATTGTCACAGTGTCCTGAGTTCATGGGGTCACCACTGGTGACATTCCCAGCCAGCTTCTCATGAAGTCGGGGAAGCTGAACTCATTTAGCGCCTGCACGATTCATTTAACAACCGTGGCAAAAAAAAAATTTGTAAAACCCACCACGACTCACTTAACTGCCTTGCTTAGCAATGGAAATTTTAGTCCTAGTTTTCCTCGTCAGTCAAGGAGTACCAGTAAAATTGATTTCATTCCCAGTTTGGGGTTGTTGATTTTTTTCCCCCCGTCCTCAATTCATGGGCTCCTGGTTGGAGAATATTTTTTTCTGAAATTATCCTTGACCCAGAATCTCCTGCTTTCATCTTGCATGAAATAATTGGACTTTAGAAGTGACTTTGAAGAGTTGAATAGAATCAGAATCTCCGTGAGATTTAAAACATTAAGCTATATATTTGTTCCAAAGCATCTGAATTCCAAAAGAATGTCATTTCTTCATCTTTCTCTCTCTCTCCCTTTCATTTGTGGATTTCTCAAGGCTGTTTTGGGAGCATTTGCTTACAGAATTAAACAACATGGAAATGTCTGTCTTTCCTTCCTTCCTTCCTTCCTTCCTTCCTTCCTTCCTTCCTTCCTTCCTTCTTTCCTTCCTTCTTTCCTTTCCTTTTTTCTTTCTTTTTCTTTACTTTTTTGGGTGCATGACTTTTTAAGCAGCCTTTCCCTGTGACTGTAACTCCTAATAACAAAACGGAGGTAGGTATTTATCACATCTCTTAGCCTATCATTTGCTCCATTTCCAAAAAGTACATTGTTTGAAGAGGCTGCATTGCAGTAAAATGGTGATTTGCTGCCTAGGAGACTGTCTGAAGAATCAGCAACCATTTATTTATCCTGCCCGGCCGATGACCTTGTGTCTTTGTGGACACACTCAGTTTTTGTTGAAATGCGGATGGTCTCCAGCACGTGTAATATGAACTCCGATAGCTGTTTGCAGATTAATTTGGGATCAATGCCGGAGGTCAGAGGCCAAACAAGAATAAGTAATTGACATGAAGAGAATAAACGATGGCCCTTCCTTCAGCTATTTATGGATGGCCTGGTCTCTCTCTTTTTTTTCATTTATGGGTCGGTAAGAACTGTCAAGGATGTTGTGGGAAGACCAGCATTTATTTGGCTGGTCACAATTCAACAAGAATTCTGTACAGTCCTTTATATTTAGAAGAATGGAATGGAATGGAATGGAATGGAAGAAAGAAGAGAAGAGAAGAGAAGAGAAGAGAAGAGAAGAGAAGAGAAGAGTAAGTAGAATAGTATAGTATAAAGAGAAGAGAATGGAACTGAATAGAGAATAGAATAGAAGAATAGAATAGAGTAGAATGGAATAGAATAGAGAATAGAATAGAATAGAGAATAGAATAGAATAGAATAGAGAATAGAATAGAGAATAGAATAGAGAATAGAACAGAATAGAATAGAATAGAATAGAATAGAATAGAATAGAATAGAATAGAATAACAGAGTTGGAAGGGACCTTGGAGGTCTTCTAGTCCAACCCCCTGCTTAGGCAGGAAACCCTACACCACTTCAGACAAATGGTTGTCCAATCTCTTCTTAAAAACTTCCAGTGTTGGAGCATCCACACTTCAAGTTGTTCCACTGATTAATTGTTCTCACTGTCAGGAAAATCCTCTTGTAATTCTAGGTGGCTTCTCTCCTTGATGAGTTTCCATCCATTGCTTCTTGTCCTGCCTTCTGGTGCTTTGGAGAATAGCTTGACTCCCTCTTCTTTGTGGAAGCCCCTGAAATACTGGTAGACTGCTATCATATCACCCCTAGTCCTTCTTTTCATTAAACTAAACCCAATTCCAGCCTCCAGTCCCTTTGTTGCCCTTCTCTGCACTCTTTGCAGAGCCTCAATGTTTTTTTTTTTATAATACGGTGACCAAAACTGGATGCGGTATTCCAAGTGTGCCCTTACCAAGGCGTTATAAAATGGTATTAACACTTCACACTTTTGAGGGCAACAGTCAGAGTGGTGCCAGCTGCTACAAAGCAGCTGCTACAAAACTAGGGTCTCCCTTAGTTTCTGCTGTGAACAGCAAAAAGAAAATAAATAGCAAATAAGTCATAAAATGGGGCAAAGCACCCTTAACAAACTTAGCAACAGAAAATTTTGGGCTTAATTGTGGTCGAAAGTCAAGGCCTACCTAGTGTTGTGGCCTGTTGGCCACCAGCCCCTCCAGCAGCTGGATCAGAGGAAGAGGAGGAGGTGTGGGAGTCAGGGTCAGCATCAGGGCAACCTGGGAGGTCCGAGGGGGAAGAGGGAATGGATCGAGATGGAGATGGAGATGGAGCCTGGGCCATCCATCAGCCCTCAGATGGAGAGTCAACAGCCCCCAGGTCTGGAAGTGGCTGATGAGGAAGAGGAAGAACAGCTGGGCCCAGTGCCTGATACGCAAATGCACAGAAGGCAGAGGAGAGGAGAGCAGTGGAAATCTATGGGCCGGTCCTTGGGATGGAAGAGCCACTGCTGCTACCGAAGCCCCACCCTAGCTCTGGGGATAAAAGGCAGAGGGTGGAGATGAATAGATGTGGCAGACAACTATTCATCTCCTGGCCAGACGGACTTGTTAGCCTGCGGTGAGAGAGATACTTTTTTGCTGGGCTGCCGGCACTCCTAATTAAAGGAATCTGAGTTAAATTCAGGTGGTTTGTCATGTTTGGCGAGGTGGGTCAGAACACCTGTATTATTCAAGCACAGACCTGTGCCTGATCACTCTGTGTTCTACACCAAGGTTAGAATTTTTCCTGCTCAGACATTTTTGATTTAAGTACCCTCCTACAGCTCAGAGGACAAAGGAGCAAAGGTGGAAACGTAGCTTGCAGCCACATGCGGCCTCTGGTATGCCTTTCACCCATCTGGGAAATGGCACAAGCCTGAGTGTGCAGACACATGACTCAAGGAAGTCACCTTGATAAGACGCTCAAGGAATCCTTAATTCTTCCCAGTCCTATTCCTGAAGCTGTCCTGAATTGGACAGCTGGAAGAAAGTGAGGATTTATTTGTATTTTTGTCCTGGCACTGGGGGTGAAAATTGGCAGTTTTATGTTGACATAGCCTGACCTCAAAAATTGAGAAAAAATAAACCAAAGAACATATTTTTTATTATAAGCATTCTTTCACTCTCCAAATCTATCATCCATCCATCCATCCATCCATCTACCATATGTCTGTCTGTCTGTCTGTCTGTCTGTCTGTCTGTCTGTCTGTCTGTCTAGCCATCCATCCATTTATCTATCTACCATATGTGTCTGTCTGTCTGTCTATCCATCCATCCACCATATGTCTGTCTGTCTGTCTATCTATCTATCCATCCATCCATTTATCTATCTGCCATATGTGTCTGTCTGTCTGTCTATCCATCTACCATATGTCTGTCTGTCTGTGTCTGTCTGTCTGTCTGTCTATCTATCTACCACATGTGTCTGTCTGTCTGTCTGTCTGTCTGTCTATCTATCTATCTATCTATCTATCTATCTATCTATCTATCTATCTATCTATCGTCTATCTTGGCTGTCAGAAATGATACTGATTTAACCAGAATTCTCTGGCCTGGTGTTCGATGCTGAATTTTTCAGATCGTTCTACCTGAAAATAGTTGAGAAACAGGAAGCTGAATAATTTTGCATCCATTCTTCTGTAGCATGAAAAAACATGTTTTCTCAGTCCACTCAAGATGGTCCCCTGAGCTGAATGCTACCCGGTATATCTCAAAATCTTTCCCTATCGCCTGTGTTTACTCACTGGAGGATTTCGAGAAGAGATTGGACAGCTATTTGTCTGAAATGGTATAAGATCTCCTGTCTGGAATGGAATGCAGAGGGTTAGACTAGAAGACCTCCAAGGTCCCTTCCAACTCTATTATTCTGTTACTCCAATTCCTTTCAACATCCAAACCAAACACTAATTCCAGCTTTCCTTCTCATTGCCTAAGAAAGCTGTTTGTAGAGCTACCATATCTGGCTTTGCCACAATCCAGGTGCTCATTCAGATCACAGATAACAGAGTTGGAAGGGACCTTATAGGTCATTTAGTCCAACCTCAAGCAGGAGACCCTACACCATTTCTGACAGATGGCAGTCCAGTCTCTTCTTGAAAGCCTCCAGGGATGAAGCTCCCACAACTTCTGAAGGCAACTTCTGTTCCATTGGTTGGTTGTTCTCCCTGTCAGAAAATTTCTCCCTATTTCCAGGTTGAATCTCTCCTTGATCAGTTTCCATCCATTATCCATTATCGATGAAAGCAAAGAGCATTTTAATGTACGGTATCTGCATCCTAACTGCACAGATAGGGTATCTTGCTACCAAGGGTTGTCCAACCTTGACAACTTTTAAGACTTGTGGACTTCCAACTCCCAGAATTCCCCTGTGTGGCTGGCTGGCTGGCTGGGGAATTCTGGGAATTGAAGTCCACAAGTCTTAGAGTGTTCTGACCCACCCCCTTTTCTGACAAATCAAACACAATGCAACAAGAACAGAAACCTTGTAATGCTGTTACAAAATAATTAGCTGTGATAAGCCCAAGCCTTGCCAAACTGTGCGAGAGACTTGCCAAAAGATGACAGACAAGAAATACTTTGCAAAATAAGAGTCTTCAAATACAAACTCAGGATACTGGAATGTCCACGAGGCTGGAGTTTCAAAACGTCTTTGCCTTCTGCAAAGAAGGTTAGTTTCACAGCTGGCTTTTATCTTCTTGAAGGAGGGGCCACTACCTTGCAGCCTTACTCTTGAGTCACCCGTGCTATTGCAGCTGCTCTTTCCTGCAAGCAACCCTGCACGCACGCACACTTGGCACAGGCTCCTTGGGAACCTCCTCATCGCTGCTGCCAGCCCCCACAATCTCTGAAGGCAGCAGTCCACTCCCTGATGGTCCTGGCCTCTCATCTGAGTCCTCACTCTCCTCAGCCATCCACACCTGCTGCTGGCTGAGCACAACAGAGAGAGTTGCCAAAGTTGATAGCCATGCTGTAAAGAATGACAACGCAGAGGACCTGACCCTTTACTGGCCAGTTTCATTTTTTTTTTAAAAAATGCATTTCTGTTTTTTAAACCTTCAGAGGAATGGGTAGCTCACTGCAGCTCACAAGGCCAGGTGTCCATGGAAACATCGGTGGCTGAGTCATGTCAGAGATTCAGGACATAACGTCTTGCTTCTAATCACAAGGCCAATTTGCTCTTGTGTTGAGCTCCATCCATTAACTGAGAAACTAGCCAGGAATGGAGTGAAGAGGAGAGAGAAGTCACAGGGAGACAAGACAGCAGGAGCACATCCTTGCATGCTCCCCTCCAAGCCTCTGCAGCAGGAGACAGAGCTGGACCGATTCTGTAACTCAAGAGCCTTCAGGGAGCCCATGCTGCTGGCTGTTTGCATTTGGCAGCCCCTGGGTACATGCTGGAATCGTGCAACAACTGGCAGATGCCTTTAATTATTAAATGTGTTTGCATTTGGGGAGAGGAGAGGGCGGAGGACGGATGGTGGGATTTATACTCCTTGCAGACAGCTAGTCATTTGCATCCTTTAAAATCCTTCCATTCCTCACCATCCTGTCAGAGCTGAAGAAACTTCTTGGATGAGAAGCGAAAGGTCTTCAAAAGAAACAACCAGAAAGTCCAGTTGCTTCCTGAAAAAAGCACCTTTGGGACTCCCATGACATGGATGATGGAGAATCTCTATGGAATTTTTAGCTAATACAATTTGGGACGAACACCCTGTGGGAGTAGGAATGGATTTCCAGAGGAAAAATTGCAGACTACAGGAACAAGGAGCAGCACTCAGGTGACCCTGAGGACACAGATAAACCTCCAAGTGGCCTCAACAACCCTCTAAAAGGATGCAAATGACCAGCTGTCTGCGAGGAATATAAATCCTTCCCTTCCCCTCCATCCGGTCAGAACTGAAGAAGTTCCTTGGATGGGAAGCAAAACATCTTCAAAAGAAAAAACCAGAAAGTCCAGTTGCCTCCTGAAAAAGCACCTTTGGGACAACCATGACCTGGAGGACTGAGCATCTCCATAGACTTTTTAACAGTCATCTTTTACTGTGTTTTTAAATCTAGACAAAACATTAATATATATTGCAAGTCCACGAATGATACGTCATACACTATATAAATAAAGACGCCCAACCCACAGAAAGGTGACTCCAGATGGCTTACAAACATTTCAAAGATTCATAATAGTTTTAAAAAAACTCTACCCCACCCTCCATGGCAGCAACCACACAATTAAATCAGCCACTGGATCAGTTTCATTTCGATTCGCAATCCCCACAAATGAGTGTGGCATCTGTTTTTTGTTTTTGTTTTTTACAATCATTGCATTCGCTTAATGGCCGCACCAAAAAATGTCATAATGTCAGGTATGGTCATGGTGACACATATCACAACTTAACTGATGTAATTGCGGGGCTCAATTGCAATCATCACTCAAGGATCGCCTATATTACTGCTTGCTTACTTAGATTCTGATCCTTCTCCCATGTGACAGAATAGAGTGGAGTGGAATGGAATAGAATAATAAGTAGAATAGAATAGAATAGAATAACAGAGTTGGAAAGGACCTTGGAGGTCTTCTAGTCCAACCCCTGCTTAGGCAGGAAACCCTACACCACTTCAGACAAATGGTTGTCCAATCTCTTTTTAAAATCTTCCAGTGTTGGAGCATTCACAACTTCTGGAGGCAAGTTGTTCCACTGATTAATTGTTGCCACTGTCAGGAAATTTCTCCTTAATTCTAGGTTGCTTCTCTCCTTGGTAAATTTCCACCCATCGCTTCTTGTCCTGCCTTCAGGTGTCTGGAGAATGGCTTGACTCCCTCTTCTTTGGGGCAGCCCCTGAGATAGAGAGACACTGCTATCATGTCACCCCAAGCCCTTCTTCTCATTAAATTAGACATACCCAATTCCAGCAACTGTTCTTTATATGTTTTAGCCTCCAGTCCCCTAATCATCTTTTCATATACCGGTATTAATCATCATATATTTAATTTTCAGTAAAAACAATTCAGTGTTTCTTCAACCAGCAACAAACCATTTTCTTTTAAAGGGAAATTCACAAGAAAGTCAAATTGGCAGCCACAATCACAATTGCATATATATATATATATATATATATATATATATATATATATATATATGTAGGTCTTGGTGTATTCGGGTCTTGTCCCGTGTAAGGTTGAGAATACCTTGGCAATGTTTCGACGAAATCTCATCCGTCATCTTCAGGCTGGTGTCTTCAGCTTCGTTCTTCTGGGAGAAGTGCGTGATCGTGGCTGTTTTTCCCTTTTAAACTCCAGAGTTGGCTGTGTTGTTACTTCTTGATTGGTTGATGGAGTTGATGTATGCAGATTGGATGGCTTTTTCCTGAGACCCTGTGTGGCTGAGGTGCTGGAGGTGTGTCTCTCAGCCTTTTGTGTTGTAACGACCTGAGTAATGGGCTGTGTGATGACCTTCTGAGTTCTATTGTTGTGACATCCTGGGTGTGGTGCTGTAGTCTCCTGGGTCGTTGTCCGTGTTGCAACCTCCTGATGTTTTATGTTGTAATCTCCTGAGTTCTGTGATGTAGTATCCTGGGTAGAAGGCTGTGATGTGACATTCTGGGCCTTGGTTTGGCTCCGAGTTTGAGGTCTGGCTATGTGTTTATAGCGTGTGTCAAGAAGTAACAACACAGCCAACTCTGGAGTTTAAAAGGGAAAAACAGCCACTACCACACACTTCTCCCAGAAGAATGAAGCTGAAGACACCAGCCTGAAGATGACGGATGAGATTTCGTCGAAACGTTGCCAAGGTATTCTCAATCTTACACGGGACAAGACCCGAATACACCAAGACCTACATATATATGTATGTATGTATGTATGTATGTATGTATATAAAGCTTCAGTTTCCTAGTTTTGGCCACAGTCTTTCCTTTTCTGCTCCTTTCCCTGCAGATCTGCTAAATAAATTTAGAAAAAAACAACCTCCAACCACACTAATTAAAATTTGATCTCATTTTTTTTCCAAAAAAGCTTGCTTTGATTTGGCTCTGGGAACCCTCAATTAAGCATCTGATGACTAAAAGAACAGTGTCTGGTTTGGCTGTGATTAACCTGTGGGCCATGGATAGAAGGGCTGCATTAAAGGTGAATCATGAAAACACTTTAGAGCAAGAAACAAAATCAGTCCATCACTAGGATGGCTGGGTGGATGTCGCCGAGAAAGGGATGGAAGGACAACTGTGACAAGAAAGGGAAAAAGAGAGGGAAGGGCTGAAGAAAGGAAAACAACACCGAGAACGGTGGAGATAGAAGACAGGAGGGAAAATGACAGATTTGGGACAGTCGTGAGGATCGATCTGCAGCTGGAGGCTGTTTCCATCAGCCAAGGGCTTCTACCAAACAGAACATCCTGCATTGGGGAGAAATAAACCCATTGGAAAAAAAAAATTTTTTTTTTAAAGGTTGCCTTTTTTTTGTTTTTTATCCAGAGCTGCAAGGAGAATTGGCTGGGTCGATCAAAAAGCCTTTTCGCTTAATGAAAAAGCCAGCCCTGGTTAATCAGAGGATGGATTTAACCCCCCTGGCAATTCACAATTATTTTAATAAAAGCATTTTTTTAAAATATAAGGGTTATTGGCAGGTTTTGGGGCCAAAGGACGGATTGTCTCCCGTGCAGCCGATTTAAAAACATTAATACAATAGAATAGAATAGACATTGGAATGAAAAATAGAATAGAAAATACAATAGAACAGACATAGAAAAAAGAAAAGAAAGAAAAAAAAGAATGAAGAAAGAAAGAAAGGAGGGAGGGAGGAAAGAATGAAAGAAGAAAGAAAGAAAAAGGAGGGAGGGAGGGAGGAAAGAATGGAAGAAAAGAAAGAAAAAAGGGAGGGAGGGAAAGAATGAAAGAAGAAAGGGGGGAGGAAGGAAGAAAGAATGAAAGAAGAAAGAAAGAAAGAAAAGAAAGAAAAGAAGAAAGAAATATCTTTAACAATGTCTGTGGGGATTCACAGCCATCCAGGCCGTGGTTGTCCCAAAGGTGGTTTTTCAACTGGACTTTCTTTGTTTTCCTTTGAAGGCATTTTTCTTCTCATCCGAGAACCTTCTTCAGCTCTGTTAAAAAGTATCTTTGAACACATTGTGGACCCTAACCTGGGTTTTATCCAGAATTCTCCATCCAGGCATTCCATTCAATTCCCGCCTCCTGCAGGGATGAATACAATCTGTGAAGAGGAATCTCCTAGCCTGCATATCATTTCCTATTACCTTTCTCCTCCCCTCTGCCTTTCATTGCAATTTTAAGGCCCTGCCTTTCAAGGGAACCCTTTGCAACTTGTCTGGAGAGAGAATTAGCAGCTGTCAGGAAGGCTGACCCAGCCAAGGTTGGAGCAGCACAGCCGACTGCCTAGCCAGGAGAGACTTCCATGGAGATGTTTATAATTATTGTAGCCAGGGACTCTGACCCTTGGCTCCGTGAAAGTGCTCTGGCACATCCAAAACTCTCGTGCTGCAGTGAGACTCCGAAGCCTGCCTAGATGCCTCCTGGTGTCCTTCAGAACCTGCTTGAGCAGAACTGATGGAGTTAGTTTAACGGCACCAGGAGGTGCAATATGATCTCCCTTCTCAGGCTATGGGTAACACAGCACTTTCCGATTGTGCCAGGACTACCACTGTGCTTAAGGCAGGACTATAACTCACAGTCTCCTGGTGATTGGCTCAGTCACCCAGCTGGTTTTCATGCCTAAGGTGGGACTAGAATTCTGTCTCCTGGTGATCGGTCCAAAGTCCCCCAACCGGATTTCATGCCTAAGGTGGGACTAGAACTCAGAGTCTCCTGGTGATTGGCCCAATGTCATGCAGCCAACTTTCACGCCTAAGGACTAGAACTCACTATCTCTTGGCGATTGGCCCAAAGTCACCCAGTTGGCTTTCATGCCTAAGAGTGGACTAGAATTCGCTATCTCCTGGTGATTGGCCCAATGTCACCCAGTTGTCTTTCACATCTAAGACAGGACTAGAATTCACTGTCTCCTGCTTTCCAGCAAGGTGCCTTAACCACTGGAACCAACTCACCTTGAAGATCCTAACCAAAATCCCAATGTCACATCTGCAGCTTCCCACATTCTCCCACGTCTGTTCGAGGATGGGATCTGATTTATGCAAAAAAAGAAGTTTGAAATCCATGCACACACAGAGAGGTAGTTTAATTACAGGAGGCCAAAACCCATGGGGCGAATTTCCCTTTGGAAATCCGAGTCTTGCACATGTTTGATGAATAAATAAAAGATTATGAGCCCCATTTAACTACATCAGTGTGTGGTTCATCAGCATTTCCTCATCTGAAGCAAACCAAATTCAGGTCAGGCTGTCCCAGAAGAGCATGAAACAATATTTAGTTTCATTATCTACAGATCTCAAATAAAAAGAGTCTGAGAATTATATAAACAGAAGGATGATAACCGAAGCCTTTGGTTTAAAGACTTCATTTCTTTCTGAAATTCCCTTTAGCTCATTTTCTAAAACACCACCAGCCTTGAATTGGATAGATTGATGAATGAAGTGCCATCAAGTTGGTGTCAGCTATGATCCCACACAGAAACTATCTTCAGGAGGATCTGTCTCTAACTTGATCCTTCAGATCTTCTAACAGGGCAGTCATCACCCCTGTAACAGAGTCCAGCCACCCTGTGGGTCTTCTTCCCTTCTCTTCCCTTCCATCTCCCCAAACATTGTTGACTTCTCCAGAGTTTGATCTTTGCATAATGCATCCAGAATGTGAGCCTCATCATTAAGGCCTTGAGTGAGAACACTGGGTTGATTTATCTGACAGTCGATCTGTTTGTTTTCTTGGCTGTCCCCAAAATTCAATCTCCTCAAACACTAAAGGACCAGAGGTTCAATAGTTTTTCTATCCTGCTTTAAAGTCCAAATTTCACGTACGGTGCCCTGAATTCATGCTGCGAGACAGCAAATAATGATAAACCACTTCTTTTACTAAGAAAAAATAGCAAACAAGGATAGCGCACCGAATTAGAAGCAAGATTATTTACCAAAAAAAAAAAAAAAGACTGCAGATATCAGATGTGGCAGATTTTCACAATCGGTTTCACAACACGAGAGATCCATTTTAGGAAATTGTGCGTGCGTGCTTTAGGCCCCAAGATTTCTTGCTCCGTGTTGCAGATCTTAACGGTAACGTGTCTCTTTCGGATATATGGCTTCCCTTCCCTTGTGACATAGGAAGTAGCCTTCTGTTGATATTAACAATGCAATCCAAGATTTAGAGGAGGGGAAAACACACACACACTTCTGTCCTTGGGATTATGAGCCAAGGAAACTTGGCCAGACGGCAGAAACAGGAAAAGATTAAGCAATGACTGGCTAATTCTGTGCCCATCTATGGAGAAATGGCACCAAACCAGAGCCTGTTAATTTGTTCCAAATGGATGAGATGGCAGCTCAAAGGGGACTCTCAAATGCCTTGTCTCTTCAGTCTCCCTTCCCATGGACAGGAGCCCTTTGAGCTAAATATCCCTCGAATTACAACCATTCGTTTAGGGAGCATTCGCAGGTGCAATGGCACTGAAAAAAGTGACCTAGGCTATGACTGAGTTGCACGCTTACGACCATTGTCAGTTCTCTACAATCAACCTGATCAAAATCCGGGTGCTTGGCAAACCAGCATGGATTAACCAAGGGTTGCGGCGTCCCAAGGTCCTGTGAATCCCGACATTTCTTGGGAGCTTTTGACAAGCAAAGTCAACGGGAAAGGCAGATTCTGCATGATTCAGTTAACCAACTGAATGAGAGCTGAATTCAAGGAAATTTCATTTTAATGTATGATTACTTTGCTCTCTATTTTATCTTCTCTCCTTCTCTTCTCTCTCCTCTATTCTTTCTGTTCTATCCTCTATTTTGTCTTCTCTTCTTTTCCTCTCCTCTATTTTTTTTATTTTATTCTATTCTCTATTTTGTCTTCTCTTCTCTTTTCTTCTTTTCCTCTCCTCTATTCTTTCTGGTCTAGTCTTTTCCCTATTTTGTCTTCTATTCTATTCTATTCTATTCTTCATTCCAATATCTATTCTATTCTATTCTTCATTCTATCTATTCTATTCTATTCTATTCTATTTCTATTCATTCCAATATCCTATCCTATCCTATTCTTCATTCCAATATCTATTCT